>JAGXCT010037222.1:121049-231606 GCA_022495035.1 Philopotamus ludificatus | reverse complement strand
TCGTTATGCGAATTACTCGTTATGGGAGGTGCTCGTTATGAGAGGTTCCACTGTACAATGGTAATAGGAGGCAGAGAAAAACGTGAGATGAGATTATCGGACGGAACTTTCCAGTAGATCTATTATAATTAGAAAAGCTATGAACTATTTTTAAATTGTAATCTAATAATTAAAAAAATCGCAAACCACTTAGATTCACGATTGTATCCATCGACATGACATTCAATTTTTTATCACTATTATTTTTTTATGTGACGAAGATAGCACCATGTGAATAAAATATTCCTGATTTTTTACGAGGTCTCCTTCTTGCGCAAATTCGTAATAAAGGAAAATTAATGTTTTTCCCTCGTGCTACATTATTGCCAATCTCCTAACTTATATTGGTATCTGTGATATTATTTGTGTTATCTTTTTATAAGATAATATATATTACATATATAATGTTGACGTCATATACCTCCATGGGCGGGTAGATCTCGAATTTACATTCAAAGTTTGACTGTTGGAATTTCTGAAATCGCACTGACTGGTCTATATTTCCATGAGCTCCCATAGAAACGTCAACCTTAGTAACGTAATATTTTTGTCGAGAACGCTTTTTGGTTAATTTATTGTTATTGACAATAAATATTGTACAATACTTATTGTCAATAACAATAAAAAATAAAAAAAAATCCAAAATAATTAATTTGCCCTATAAAGGGTTAAATAGATCACTAGACATCTGAGGGTGAAATAATAATTAATAATAATTATGTGGCCCCCGACCCGAAACGAGTCCCTGCCATCTGAAGGGCATTACGCTATCTCTGCCGGTCCTGGGCCTCCTCCATCCATCGCCCCAGCCCCAACAGAGACACGTCCGCCTCAACCCTGTCACTCCATCGAAGTCTTGGCCTCCGAACGGGGCGGGTTCCCCCAGGCCCGGAGTTTACCTATCGTATGGAGAAGCCTATCACTGCCCATTCGGGCTACATGAAACGATGAACTAAATAACTAATTAATAAGAGACATCTAACGTGTAAATTGGAAACTAATTAGACTGTTTAAAAAAAAACATTAATCATCATAATAAAAAAAAATGAATGACAAACATTAAAATCAGTTAAAAAAGAAAATAGGTAATGCTTACAAACCTTGTTTTTAAATATACCACTGCTGACATTTGGGGGGGGGGGGGTAATATAAATGAATTAAATAGTTTCCTATTTTCCCCATCAGAAGTCTCTCATTATTTAATTATAATGGTAAAGATAATGGCTTAAATAAATAATTCAGTGTTATTTAGAGAATGGTTGAAAACTCTAGATAAGGTATGAGCAACCTTTTTTTACAATGGGCCAGCCACAAATTTAAAAATGTTAATTGCATAATGGTTGATTTGAAGTGAAAAACCTGCATAAAAATTACACTCATTAACAGAAATACTATTAGTTGATATGTAAAACATTTTAAGTGTCACATGAGAAAGTGTCGCACGAGTTGCTCATCCCTGCTCTAGATGATATATTGTCTGATTTTAAAAGCCTATATCAACCCTTTTGCTGCAGCAGAGCTATATACGAATCGCGGCGCTGTTTTTTACATATATTTTTCACTTACCTGTATTATAAGTCAAATAATTTATTTGACTAACTTGAATGTTCATCGATGGAATCAAACTGATGGAAGCAAATTAGTACTACATTTAAACTACATTTTGGAAGAAAAGATAATTTAATATAGTTATAACAATATAAAAAAATATTTAGATTTGTTTTCAATTTTTTTTAAAAAATATATTACATATGGAAAATAACAAATTATATTACATACATCGGTTCAATACAATAGCAAAATCAACAAACTGTACCAACACATAGCAAGGTCCAATAGCCCGTTAATAAAATAGGGATACTCTTCACAAAACAGGGGGGCATATTCGTCAAATTCAACATATTCAAAAAAAACTGTATCAATCGCATTATAAAACGGCATTATGTATTCACACACTTGCGATTATCAATCTCGGATAATCTAAAATAAACACACGTTTGACACGTTCGATATAAATATATATATGAGCAAAGCAAACAAACAATTTCAATGATTTTGACATTCCACGGTAATAACAATTTTATTGTCATTTTTTCACTATAAACTCGTATCGTACCATAATTCATTCGTGTTAAATATTAATTACATTTCCGTATGTATGTATGTCGCATAAAAGTCTCCACGTCAGCATAAATAAATAATACGGAGTTAAAAAATCTAGTCAGAACGTATAAATCAATTTTAAATATTAAAAAAAAAAAAACAAACAATATTTAAGTCATATTTGCGGATGATTACGAATAATTTCACACATTCCGGCGTAATAATTTCGGATAAAAATATATTTTTTTCATAAGTATGTCGTTATATTATGTACATTTATATTAATATTAATTTTAAATTCAAATGACTATAGATGAATGTGTGATATGTAATGCGAAATTTTCAGATATTCGTAAAATCCAATATATATATATATGAATAACCTCATAACGAATAACTTTTATAATTATTTCCTATCAGATCGTCCTTTCGTTTGATTAAGCATGACAATACATATGCAATAATCGATGCAATTCTAATTCCGAGATGAAATTTCAACATTATCACAATTTTACATAAACCTGCAAAGGTTGAGGTGTTCTTTATAAATAAAATAATTAATAAACGGATCTAATTTATTGCACAACTGACGATACACAGCGACAGTATATATCTAGCACCAATCGTCGAATATTAAATCTCACCATTACTGTATTTTAAATTAGTTTTTACGTTAAATAGCGTGTTAAATATTGAAAACGATACAATACGCATGCGTATCGATGCTCTATTATCAAAATAAACATGATATAATCCACCAATAATACAAACGTACGTATAGTATAAATTATATTTAATAAAAAATAACATAATTGACATTTAAAAAATGTTTCAATAACCCTGTGCGTTATTTTGGAATTAAAATTGACACAAAAATGTTAACCACACACATACATTCGCGTCTTCTTTGCAGGAATGTTTACAGCGTTCGTTTCCTACCTATATTTCTATATACATCTACGAATCAGTCATTGTCACATACACTGTGATCATACATGGACATGTTATGGGTTAAGCGTGTGCAAAAAACAATATGTAAATAGTCTAGTTGCTAAAATATAGAGAGAGACGTCCCGAGGACATTGGAAATATTTATAAAAGTTAATAAACATATTTTATTATGAGGCAGTTCGTTATAATACGTCGTCGATTCGCAAATACGATCCAATTCCGATCTAATTTTACATGCAAATATCTGAACGGCGACCGTTAATTGATGTGATTATGAATATTTTATGAATTATCTGGATTGACGATTACGATATGGCACACGAGCGAATCGGAAATATTTGTCGAATTGAATCGATACGTTGCAAATCGGCGATCTATCCGCACGATCATTGTCAAAAAATTATTTCAAACGCAACGCAATTGCCATCAAAATACAACAAAATTGTTTGAATAGTCATTTTTGTAAAAATTTCAATAAAAACATTTTTTAATCAACAAACAAGTATATTTATGTATATCATTAACCGCATCTAAATCACATTACATCTAATATTGACTATTACAAACTCAATAAAACCTGCCTCGCATTCGATGGTTCTCAATATACACAAGTACGGATTAAGGGTTAAATCGTCAGATTTAATATTCTATAATTATCGCAAAAAAAAAATATATATAAATGATTCATCAAACGGTATATCTGAATTATTTAATAGAACAGAACGAATATATATCGACTCAGCTGGCTAATCCAAGGTGAAAATAATAATAATAATGGTAATTACGTTTCTGCACATATCTGCACAGTAAATACAAAAAGTATGTTTCTAAATAATTTGGACACCTGTGCAATCTGTTTATTTTGGGATTGATGAATTTTTTTATTTTTTTATTATATAATGTTGTATTTAATATCGCGATATACACGTTGAATATTTAAAATTATTACGGAGAATGTAAGTACATGCTTATCTCGTTATTACAATCGATGTTTGAACATTTCAATATATATATATCCACATTCTAAACAAAAATATGGCTAAATATACGTTTAAAAAATTCTTAGTTAGATCATCACATCACACAATTGTCAGTAAAATAGGAATTATTCCATCCGACGGGAACCTTAGATACATATGTATATATATTGACTTGATTTTCTTTACCACTTCTTCTTGTGTTCGTCCATTGAAACACCGCCCGGTCCTAAAGATACAATCATCAACAATCCACCTACTACGGATAAAGTCTGAAACCACAATAATAACCGTAAAATTCATGTAACATTCAATTAATATCGATATCGTTGTCATATTTACCTGGAAAAAGTCGTATTTGAGAAAATCTCGTAACGGTTTGTACGACGGGATATTCCACCACGCATTGTGATACAAATTGAGTAGACTCAGCATAATAACCAAAATTAACGCCGATAGCTTGGTTTTATAACCAATTGTTACTAAAACCATTAAAATTCCTCCGACTAAATTTTGTATAATCTGAAATCAAAACATTTTCAATATAAAATCGCGTTACTAAAATATGATTTTATTCAAAATTATATTACCTGTAAGACGGAGAACTCGAATCGCAACAACGTGATGAACATAAACGCGAGCAACACTCGGCCAGTCAATTGCAAATAATTTTTGGGACGATTCTCGCCCATGGATGGGACACCGGCGAACAGACTGCGACCCTCGACCTTCGATTCGGCCAAAACTAACAATAGAGCGCCTATGAGCGCTAAATTTCTCAATAAGAATTGCAGATCCCACAAAATACTATACGCAAATGTCTGTAAAAATAACAAGGATTAATTTCATACAAATTTTTATATAAAAAGAAAACGTTTGATAAAATTATAAGCGGAATCCTTATTTAATCGGCTTTAAAGTAGTCTTCATTTGATAATTTATTTCTGCTTATCGGTGACATTTTGGTCAAAAATGTCGTCCACACCAAATAACCAATAAAACAAATCGAATATGGCTACCAATGTCAATAAGAATTGAGGACAGGTGTACCAACATAACAATAAACAAAATGGTGACAGTTGTACTTATACAGCCTGCGAATCAAATGATTCCGCATATTTTATATCAAACGTTGTATTTTGGTTAATTAATTACCTGGAGCACGACGATGAAGAACAATACGCCGCACGCTATATCGACTTTGAGCCTTCCTAATACCATCACACAACCGCCGAGCTGTCCGACGAGATTGATCAATACAAATAACATTGCTAGGAACCATCCGCATCCCCACGACATATCCATATACTCTCTTTGTTCGTTCCACTGGAACCACATTCTAAGTCCATCTTCAAAAAATGTGGATATGAGGCAAAACCTCGCTACTGTCGGAAGTATGTGTTTGCCTTTACGCTGGACCTATGATTGAATTAATAAAAAAATAGTCATCAATCATCTTATTAATAAATAAATTAATGCCAAGGCGATTGTAGCACACAATTAAACACGATCTTTGTAACGTGTCCTGATATTAGATGCTAATGACTTTAAAATTAACTCGATTACGAATAATTAGATATGAAATATACAGTTTTTTGGGATCATTTCCGAAAATTATGTCCACGACTAAATTTAAAATCACGAAATATATATTTGTTCACCATATCGAATAATTTAGCCATGTTTCCGAGAACTTTTTAGTGTAATGTAGCGGGTCCGAGCAGTACGATGTGACTGACTGATATATTCTACATACGAAATGAACCACATCACCAAATATTTAAGGTCAATACATATTTGCGCATGCTGTAACGATGAAATTCGGCAATACGAGTCAAAGCGGACAGGTGGCCACATGGTCAAAAGGTAAAAAATACAAATTTGACGATATTTGGAATATATTTAGCTGTTAAAAAAACATGAATGATACTTATTTGTTAATGACATATGTCAATAATTTTGGTTGTGATTGAGATAATTTGCTTTTCGGATAATTTTTCCTGTCCGGTGCAGAAATCGTATAACAGATGTGCAAAAATTTGAATATATTTCAAATTAATTCGTTTACTTTCTACGTAACGGGATTTGGGTAACAGGTAAATGCAAAATTATCAGTTTGCACGTAAATATTCATGCGTTCAGTGTTTCAAATAAAATTGCTTCATTTTATGTTCACCGTAAAATAATTAAATTGTATAGAATATGTAAAAATAATTTAAACCTATCTCCAAAAAAGCAAAATTAATTATTACATTAAATTTCATAGATTATTGTGATGGTAAAATGTTAAATAATTTTAAATGTGTGTATATTTAAACTTGTCCAATTAACATGATAAAGGTCAAGATGTGGTGTTAAACCGTATCATAAATTTATTTTTTTTCTTGATAAATAATTTTAAGCTAATCAATTTGATATCAAGATATCACTGGCATATATTTTATTATCAAATTGTTCACATGTGAAATACATCTTGAGAAATGCCTAAACACGACGAGTGGTAATTTTGTAATTTACAAGGAGCGTAAATGTGTGACCTTTTATTTTAAAGGTCGATTTAATATTACAAAATCATATTTTTATACCTATATATTTAATTGTACAAGTGTTACAATTAATTATGTTACAAAAGAAATGGATGACAACATTAAGTCGAGCAATTAAATCTAAAATTAACCAATCTACTGTCCATGCACCCCATTTCTTGTTTCATTCGAACTAACATGGATTCAAATTACAATTTTACAATTCTGTACTTCTTTAGTTAGCTGTGATTAATGGTCTTTTAATGTAAAATTTTGAAATATAATATAGTGCGAGTTGCTTCATATATTCTCTATGAAATTCCGTGAATGTCGTCATTAAGAAAGTAAGAATTCGGGTTAGAAAGTATTGCCCAAATGTTATAGTGAATAAGGTCAAAGTTCAACCCCAATTTGTTGGAAGAGGGATGAGGGCGTACCTGATCGGCCAGCTCCTCGGCGCGCGCCATGCACGTCTCGGGCAGCTGCATTTTGCCGCAGCCTCCAGTCCGGTCCAGCTGCCAACTCTACCTACGTCACTAGACACCGACGATTGCCAACGTAAAAAATTGTTGCGCCGTTCATAGACAATGGCGCACGTCATCAAAAATTCACAAACAATATACAACCGAATCTTTTTTTTGCAATTCCATACTCAATCTGTCGAAAGACGTGTCATGCGCTCCATCCACAACTAAATACTATCTTTTTACATAATCTTAATTATAAAATGCCAATTAATTCATTTAATAATTCTTTAGAAACTATATTAAACTTTCTTGAAACACGTAAAGTGCAGGGTCTATGGCTAGAGTTTTTCGTGTAAATGAAGCCACAATAATAATGATTAAAATGAATAATGCTGGTATTAAAAAATCCATAGATTCTGGATCAAAATTATCTGTTAAATAGTCATCGTACACCAGAAATCTTATTAACAAAACAGAAAAGGCTTTAATAACATGAATAGAAGAAAACATTAGTCTAAAAGGGAAAATCTCTAACCTGCTCATAAAAACTATATTAAATAAGCTGCAAATAAGGGCTGGTTGACACAATTGTTAGACACGCACTACATAACATAAAAATGAGAAGAGAAATTTTACCTGGAGAGTAGATTGGCGCTTTTGAATTCACCTAAAGCTAACTGTATGCTTAGATATTCATGAAAAATCCCTACGAATAAAATTCAATAAATATGAATTATATTGCTATTTTAAAATATACAATGTTTATAAATAATGTAAAATATAAATACACAATATCACTCAAACGTAATAGTTTGTCATATGCTAATGTAAATGTTACATATACTTTTTTTTAAATAATGATGATGAAATAAAACTTTTTAAAATATTTTACCTCTTTCTTAAATGCTTTAAATCAAAATTAAACAATGTTTGCACACTTTTATAAGAAAAATTGTCTATGAAAATAGTTCAACATTGTTATTGAACTTAAGTTGGCTATGCTGCGTCGGCGTTGCTGTCACCCCGTTTGTATTTCGCTGTCAGAATATTTCGTAAGTGTTATAAACGAACCGATATTTAATGTTTTAATCCCTTTTATTGTTTGGAAATAAAATTAGGTTCTCGTATATGTATTTTTATCGATAAACATTTCATGAATCAAGTTATAACCTCAAAAATGTGCATTATCCTAATTTTAACAGAATATCTCGCATATTAACTACCCAAACATATTTGATTTAATATATGTATTTATATAATGATCTAATATCATCATATTAATAATTAATATCCTTTCAACTCCTAATAATTTGATATATTGCAACAGCAGAATGTTTTTAATTTTATTCCCTTTGCATTTTAGATTAATCTGTTCTATTATGTTGGAAATCACATGCAACGATCGTCTAGGTAAAAAAGTTCGAGTAAAATGTAATCCCGACGACACGATTGGAGATTTAAAAAAATTGATTGCAGCACAAACTGGTACTCGATACGACAAAATAGTCTTAAAGAAATGGTACACCATTTTCAAAGACCACATCAAATTAGCAGATTGTATCCTTTTATATAATAATTAATGTGTGTGCATGAAATTTACATTATAGAATAATTATTTTCCTTTCATGTATATATAATACAGATGAAATTCACGACGGTATGAATTTAGAATTATACTATCAATGAATAACGAGAGTGAGAAGATTTAAGCCGCTGTATCAAATTAATTGTGTAAAAAATTATGATGTGATTTTTTTAAATTATTAAACTATGTTTTATATCGCAAACCAATAATAATAAAAACCGGTGATTATGAAATGTTTCTAAAATAAATACCATTTTAATATAATACCATATAAAAGCATATCAATTTTTTAATTTCATACATAATGAGTTAAAACACATATATTTTCCATATTTTAATTGTTTTATGCGGTACATAAAATTGAAATATTAAAGAAAACAAAAAAATAATTATAAGATAATATATAATACGGCGTATTACAATCAGATGGTGGGACAAATTTGGTATTACTATCCACTAACGACTAAATATATTTTGCTAATTTATACAATACTCAATAATAATGATAAAATCATGCCGTGAACATTCATACCGATCTCGATAATAATCGACTAGGACTTTTACTGATTGTTACCATATTTATATATTGCTTAAAAGATGCGTGATGCAAAATGCGGATATGTGCGCTTATTTTATAGGCTTAATATCCATTCCACAATATTAAAAACTAAGATAAGCACCAATCTATGGTTAAATCTAACCTCAAAACAGACAGCATCCGAATAATATGTGTTTTTAATTCAATATTATTCAACAGTTACGCCGAAGCCATTAAATAAAAACATGAAAAATTCACTGATAAGTCATATAACATAACTAAAATGCTGGCTTAATGAGAGACTAAATTATTCGCCAAGCCAGAAATTGCTCTTAAAATTGAGGCGCTAGTTAAAGAATCAATATCAGATGCTATAATTTTCCAGCGAGGAAACCTAGACAATTAATTCAAACCATTTTAATAGTTGGAATCATTCCAAATATATTTTTTTTACGTATCTTTAGTGTTATTACATATTACGAAATAGTAAAATCAACATACGAGGTTTTATAAAAAATATCTTTATTCATCAATATTAATTTTGTCTCCATCAGACACATCTTACGCATGTCTACGAAGTACAGTCAACAAAATTTAGGGTTAGGTTTTTTTTATCGTATTTTGTAAATTGAACGAAATCAATACATCTTTTCATTCATATATTTTAAATGACTTGTTCTATTTTTAGTTTGTTCACGCACACATGCTAATTTTGTTGTCAAGAGCTTTGACCTTGAAAATTTAGCGTTTTGTAGAAAAAGGCACTATAGACTGTCGCATGCGCTATAGAAAACTGCTCTATAGCAGGGAGCACTATAAGAGGGTTTACTGTACTTCGGTATTGCATTTAGTTCCCTCAATGATTGTCTTTTTCTCCTCAATGGAGGCAACACGTTCATCATTGACGTTTTTTTCATCTTTGGTAATAGAAAAAAAAATGCAGGGATCCATGTCTAGCGAATACGGAGACTGGAGCATTATAACGCTGCTGTTTTTGACCAAAAATTCTCTTCATTTCTTAGACGAGTGAGTGTGAGATTAGGCCTTTTTTTTATTAAACCTCGTAATTCTACATATTTATTGTCAATATATTTTAATTTCTAATGCAATTGCTCAAAAAATTCACAAAAAAACACATCAAACAAAACTTAAACAAATAAACAATTTACGCAAAATAACGATCATTAACGCTGTCATGTTATGCAGAGTAATAAGATCGCAAATGATTTCAATGTTCGTAAGTTGACAGATTAATCACAATGTGCTGTAGAACGTATTTCCAATTTGCTCATTAGCTGCAACAATACTTAATACTTTATTTACACATTTTATATTAAGTTCATAATGTCTCACTTTATACATAGAATATCACAGAGCTTCAAGTATGATTATTAAGGGGAGAATTTTACATGAAGAATTTTACATTAAAAAAAAGAAGTGTAATCTCTGCCATAAATTTCGATAAAAACCAGTGTTTTCATGAATCCATAAAAAGAGTATTAATATTTTTAATGTATTTTAAAAACTTTATTAGCAAAAAACGACAGTGGATAAGCGGAATTATTATATAGCATGAAATAATTTGTGCATAAATAACACGTTAATGATTCACATATTATTTTTAAATTGTACTTAGTATTAAAAACATTAATATCACATCGAAAGGATTTATTTAGATACAATCCTAATATTGTTTTAACACTTAGCTTTGTACGACAATGTAACATATAAATTATTATAATACAAAAATACAATATATTTGAATTAAAAATAATTTCTATATATATATATATATATTTAAATAATGACAACCCAAAATTTTAAATACTGTCACACGGAGGATAAATGATTAAAAAAATAATTGCGGAACAAAAATATATATCAAACATAATGGCACTGATTTAAAAACGATGATAACGTGTAACACGTTGTTATTTAGACCGGGAATGAAATAGCTTTTACAACATTTGCATTATCTTGTATTTGTTTTCATGTGATAACGTTATTTATGATGATAATTTTTTTTCCTGAGTGGTATTCTTCAATTTTAACCTGGCCGTGCCGATGGGGACCCTATTTGGGACCCCAAATTTTTGTAATTAAATAAAACTCTTTTAATATAAATCCTATATGTCCCAAACTTTTTCTATTTATCTAAAATAGTCTAAAGAAAGTGAAAAAAATCAATTAAATTTTACATGAGCATGGACGCGATGTTTTTGTATCGATATGAGCGAGGGAAAAAAAACATATTCACCACATGCCTCAGTCGCAACGGAAGATCATTGAGTTTGCACGTCACTTACATGTTATTTAGATTAGTAAAAATATCCAAATTATCAACCAAATTATGAAGCAACTATTTTTATTCTTGGATAAATCAATTTTTAAAACAAATGTCAAGGTATTGTCGAAGAATTAATCAATATCTTGACTTGTTCGGAGTCTATTTTCATACATTCATTTCATGTATAATAGACCCCATCGGCCAGAGCCGATGGTTTCGAGCCGCCGTGACGGATCGGTTAAGAAGAATGCAAAAAGATAATAAAAATTAAAATCTCACTAAAAACTTAAAACATATTTGTGATTATTTGAGCTGTTTATTTAAAAAAAAATAATCACTATTAATCGACAAAACGCATTGTATTATTGTGAAACAATTGCAAATGAATGTTTATCAAAACATTGTTGTTTCTACCTACATTATTTGTTCTCGGTCAAAACAAGCAATTTAATAACAATAACACCTACGTGACAAGGCCAATGACCCGTTGATACTTCTGAGAAAGGATTAGACTACAAGTCAAAACTAAAAAACAAAAACCAATCGGATTTTACATTTGTATCTCAAGATCGACTAAATATGTTTATTTAATATAGTTTATAAGACCTATTTTTTACATCTAGACTTTTAAAAAAGATTTTGCAGAAGATCTTCGATTCACCGAGATAAGTAAACAGGATATACGGAATCAAAACTAATACTGCAATTAAAACTTACAATTGCAGTAATTGGATTCCGTAGGTTCCAGAGACTGCAATGGTCAGACATGTCAAGCGTATTTAAGAAATTCGCACCGAGATTGACTACACAGTGGAAAATACTTATATAAAAAAAATATTGGAAAGAAGTCTGCTCTATGAAGGGATGCACGAGGCTGACTAACGATTGTGTTTGTGGTAATCAAAACCCATTCTCAAATGTAACTTCAAATAGTATTAAACAAAGTCTCCCCAAAATAATGTAATCATATGCAAGGCGTAAATACTGTTTACCAATAGGGTCGAGATTTGGTACGCATGGAAATCGGACATGGCTGCAATCGCAGTTGGGTGTAGTCATGGTTCCATAGATTGTACGGAACTATGAGGAGTCCAGACCGCTTTCCGTGCCTCCTTAAGGCTAGTGAATCAATCTGCACCAGGATTATGTAGCCAACTAATGCCGTTCTTGGCGTTCTTCCGAAAGTAGACAACTTCAACAACGACGAGTATGTGGAGAATGGCAAAGTAAAAGCCATACGAAATCATCAACATCAAGAAATATAAAGAATTCCTTCCAGTCATTGGAAATCAAATAATAAAGGCTGGGTTGTTGGGGTAATATTTAAAGAATGGTTCACTTTTCATTTCATTCCGGCAGTTAAGCAATATTGTAAAGATACAAATTTCCGATTGAAAGCATTATTAATCTTAGACAATACTCCAGGAAATCCCAAATCTCTGCAGAATTTATACTCTGAAATCATTGTTGTGTTACTTCCTACCAATACTACTTGCCTCATACAGCCCATGATAGCTACATTTTAATACCACAAGGTGTCCCAAAAAAATGATTATAACTTCAGTTTTTATTTGCATATAATTAATATTTAAATTCCAAAAGAATCGTTGATCTTCACCTACAAGTAATGACACTGCTTTTTTTATTATTAAGATTTTTTAAAGATGCAAGGATAATAAGTTGTTAGAACTGACCCATCCAAGTTATCCTATAATTCAAAACTTAAATCAAATGGTGTGCGAAAGGTTGAAATAAATATTTTTATTTAATATACTTATCAATATTCAGTGCTTATTAAACTTACAGGTTTATTCCGTCGATACAAGAGTTCAATCTAAATATTTCATCTTTAAAATAATAAAAAATAATTACTTATGTCATCCTGACTAAGCATAAAATATATTTAACATCTATACATTAAAATATTAATCACATTAGGTATAAAATAATACATAAAAATTAAAATAATAATTGTTAATTAAATTAATACCTATATGCGTTGAAAACAAAAAAAACGAAATCTTAAGAAATCTATAAGCAATATTAAAAAATAAAGGTATTCTAATTAATAGATTTTAGAATATTATTTCTGATACAAAAGAGATGAGTTTGTCATGATTTTTTTATAAATAGCTCATCACTCATCACAGAATTTGGTCTTGTATTTCAAGCTTTGGTCTTTGGCTGTTTACGAAACAATAAATATGTGCAAAAATTAACATAAAATAAATTGCAGGTTTTTTTTTTTAAATATATTTTATATAATACTTAAGGCACTCATAAAAATTAAAATTATTTCACACTCAAAATGATAAAACTAATGAAATTTTTTATACAAACTAATATGTGAGATAAATGTGAATATATTTAAACTTAAATTATCAAAAAATAAACACTAAACATACTAGATATGAATGAGTGATATGTGAATAATATATTGGGATAAAAATATCATATAATCTTGAATTGATTAAAATCTATTTTTTAATTCCGTACATACTAGTGTGCAGAGTTGTACTGTACATATTAAAATTTAAATTGTACGTTAAACAATTAAGATCGGACTAACAATGGTGTTTACCAAGCAATTCAGCATAGGACTAATCTATATTTTATTTAAATTCGTTGATATTTAATTTTAAAAACGCTACTATTGTGATAGAGAGCAATTTCTTCAACAAAATGTTTCATATCCCTTAATTTTTATAAAATACAAAAGGAACACTTCAACCTTAATCTACAATTACATATTAAAATAAAGAAATATACTTATAATCGTTATTGAACACATTTCAATGCGGTCGCGAAGATGCTGTGGCTTTTTTATTTCCGCGCTGTGGACTATTGGGTTGAGAGCATGGCAATGCTTCTAAGACTGGCGAAGAAACTGCCGGGTTGACCTGCGGCGGAAAGTATTCTGTCTTCATGGCACCACGTCCGTTCATAAAATCTCTGATGTGTTGAACAATTAAATCTATGGCGACTGTAAAATAAAATAAAGTATATAAAATTCTATCCGACGATTCAAATACGATTATGAAAGGATTTTTCAATGAAATAAAATTTTTTAAAAAACATTTTTATTACAATTACACAAACAGTATAAAAATTAGGAATCCAGGTATAAATGTATATGATGTACACGTAGGTATATTGTTATAAAAAATGTTAAAGCATATCTAAAAAAGATCTGATAATTTACGTCACTAAAAATACTTAAAGGTTATATATTCCATTATCAACATTAATTATTTCTTACACTGATTATGCTTCTTACTAATTTTTTTTTTATTTCTTCCGGAAGCAGAATAATTAATTGACAATTCTGTCAATCAATTGTATCAATAAAATAGAACACTTAATACTACAATTGGTTTTTGGCCGATAAATATAATTAATTGATTAAGAGTAAATAACGCACAAAAAAAAGGGAATTAATCCTAAAATAACCATAGACCAAACAATCACCCATTTAATATGGATTTTAATTTAAAACTAAATATAGGATCCCCCCTGTACTAAAAACATAAATTGTGCAATACATACACATTCAATTCACCGAACGTTTTATCAAGTTTATATCCCTTTTACACGTTCAATCATGTTTTTTGCCCAGCAAAATTGTATCGAGCGAAAAAATAAAAACACGCCAACGTAGCCTGTGCGGTTGTTAAAGTGTTAAATTAAAACTACCCTTCATTTTTAAGTTTGCATTTGCGCGAATAGAAATAACTCATTTAAAATTAATTAATAATTACGAGGGTTAAATATTCGACATCATTGAATTTTACAATTCTGAACTGAGAATATTTTATTATGAGGAATTTAAAATAAATTTTAATCATAACGATAATTAAATTGAACATAAAATGGAATAGAATTCATATTATAAATAATAAAATTACTCTCGAAAAATGCAAGAATATATGATAAAATAATATAAGGACGATTGAAACGCTTTCACATGATTAACATGGACTCGTAGCGTTACATGAGATCTGTATAGATGCCAGACATGGACGTAGCAAACAATAATAAGCTGAGAGCGTTTGAAATGTGTTGCCACTGAAGAATGTTGAAGATTTCATGGACGGAGAATGAAACTATACTTTTTTACAAGAAGCGGGAGCTTCTAAACTGATTAACTTTGAAAAAATTGAATAATTCGGACAGATTATCCAGGGAACTAAGTATCGCCTTCTGTAGATCATTGTAAGGAAAGGCGGAAGGCAAACGTTAGATTAGTTATCTGGCTTTGCTACATTCGTAACGGTTAAAAATATTTTCAACGTCAAAAAGCTGATAAAGAACCCGAAGAAGATAATTTATATATAGTTTTCGCATTACTCGGAATTAACGCGTTAATGCGAACTTTATCAAATGATGGCAAATTTAAGACTAAAATATAAATAAATTTTATGCATCAATATATGATCTGGTGAAATTCTGAAGCATTCAAATAATTATAATAATGTGGAATGAAATACTTTTATCGAAGATTTTTAATGCCATCAGTAAGTATGGAATATATATTAGAATTAGTACCCAGAATTAATGTTGTATCTTAACAGTATACTATTCGAATATTGTTTTTAGATTTATTTTATTTATTTGATTACTATTGATGGTGTGACAGAAAGATTCCAAAACACCATTCACCTATATAAACATTTAATAAAGATTCTAAAGATGCAAGGGGAATGAGTCTCTCACACTAATATCCGTGTAAACTTTCCGCAAAATAATCCTGCAACATGGCAATACCCATCCTCATGTGACTGGGTTAACACAACAAAAAATTCCTCGGTTAGGACACTTTAATTATCCACCATATTGACCGAATCTGGCACCTTCGGATTACCATCTGTTCCAGTCGATGGAACATTTTATGAAAGACAAATAATTCAAAATAGCGAATGATGAAGAAGAATAGAATAAGGTATTTTGATTCAAAATCACAGGAATTTTCCGGGATTTATGATTTAATAAATAGATGGTAGAAAGTCAAAGATCGTAATGGAAATTACTCTGTATTGATATTGAGTTTCATCGATAAAATACGACATTAATTCTGGGTTCCCTTAATATATCGTCAATATGAAAGGAATGTCAAAATTGTATTGCATTATCGCAAATTATAAATTAAATTTAATTGTTTCTGCAGTCGATAAGGCATTAAGCCGACTAACGGACGACTTAATGATTATATTTTTAAGTGCCATTATAAAAAACTTACACATACATATATGCAAAAAAATGTATATGGTAAAACTTCGATATAAGACAAAATTTAAGGAGTTAAAGCAAGACTCGAGTCTTTTAGCCCTAATTTAAGAGACTCGAGTCCTTTTTTAAAGCTCGCCTCACAAAATAAGGTTTAATCTTTGTTATTTTCAATGGTGACATCTTTTTTAAAAATTTTGAGCAATTTTTAAAGCTGGAATCGTAATTTAAGCTCCAGTCTTTTATCCTTTTATGTCGTAGATTTGGAGTATTAAATGAAATTGAAGTGGAAATATGGAATATTATCTCAAACAGTTCAAAGCCTTCATAAGCAAATCTTCAAAAAACTAGTATTTTGTGTGCGTATGGTTTTATATTTTTTTATTTACATATATAGTATACTAATAGAATTTTAATAATAAAAAAACAAATTCAGAAAACTATTTTTATTATGTATCGGACTCTATTCTTTAATGGACACACCCTCGCCCGTTATATCAAAGTTTTACCATATATCATAATTAGGAATAAAACGTCATTAAATCTACGAGGAACAAAATTAAAATCATATTAAATATATATTAATATATTTGCAACCATTCCATAGATCACTCAATAAAATCGTGAATTATGGAGACGGTTCAGAGTCCTATCTTATCGTTTTGTAAATATTTCATAGGTAATAATGTAAAATACATAATTATACCTTTCTCCAGTCTTTGTTGTAATAATTTAATAAATCGGCAATGACACACAGCACGTAAAATAAAATTGACAATATAAAAACGTCGACATTCCATGTATCATCAACCAATTTATATTCAGTACACTTAATAATTTGAGGACTGAGAAACATAAATGGATGGTGAAATATTTTCAAACACTTTTTAACCGCCTCAGTGCCGTAAGGCCACCGGTGGCCTCTGTGTACGGACAATGTGAATACCGCAAGGCCACGGAAATATAATATACATAGTAATTACTGACTTTGCTTATTTATTTATTGTTTTTTAGATGAAAATTGATTATATTTTGGTGACAACGAACTGTGTGAATCTCGCAGCACTGACGCGGTTAAATGTTTCTCATCCTTTAAATTTTACCTAGATGACTATGAATTTACCCGATTAATTTAGCCTTAAATCAAGATCTAAATTTGGCCGTTACAAAATTTGTGCAAGTATTATTTACATATCAATATATTTGGGAGCACTGAAATACAATACGGATATTACGATGCAACTCTTTAAATATAATATATAAATTTTCTACAAAATATTATGCATTAAATATAAAAAAAATAGGATGTTTTGAATATAAAACGTTGCTGTTTTCTAAAAGTTTAGCACGATACAGTATGTGATAATATAATTTATTTAAATTATCGAGAACGACGAGTCTGTATAGATATTTCTAAAATGAGTTTCTATCGACACGCACAAGTTTGGCTCCGAACACCAATTACCTATCGAAGCCAAAAATTATCTGTTCTATAATTAAAACAATATAAGAGATTAATAATACTAGATAACATGTAGAAAAAAATAAATGCTCGAGAACAGATGCCAGTGATAAATATTCACATTTTATCGACGGCACCTTTTCGTAAAATTAAATTAATACACTTTTTAATATGAGATGATTTTCGTTTGGACGGGAACGTATATTGAATCTTGTTATATATTTTCCCCGCCCATTAAAAATCGAGGTAAGATCTAATTAGTTTGAATACATACATTTAAATTGACTATAGGATAGCACAGTGCTAATTCAAAATAAAATCATATATTAATAAAATTTCAATAAACGAGATTCAATTGAAAGCGTTTACGGAAAATTTAATCATAATGTATAAAATTAGCATCCACTAAGTAACAAATTGGTTAATGTACTAATGCATCACACTACAGGCTAATATATATTATTATTTAATTTATTCAAGTGGCCTTCTAACCCGAGGCAGGTCTTTGCCACCTGGAGGACATTACGCGATCTCAGACAGAGACGCGTCCAACTCAACCCTGAGGCCAGGATTGCAATGGTTGTCCTCCAAGTTAACTAGGCTCTTCGGATATAGGTCAGGTCGCCAGCCATAAGCCCGGGAGCCGAGCTGTCAACGCGCGGATTGTAACAATAATAATCGGACGTGGTTAGAGTGGAGTCGTATTTATTTTACTGTCTGACGGATGTTACAGGCACCAGTGGTAGCACATCCGTCACGGAACCAGTACGGAAAGCGGTCTGGGCTCCTCATAGTTCCGTAGAATATATACGAAATCATGATTATGTTCAACGGTGATCGCGACCACGTCCAATACCGACACGCGACAATACTCGCTCGAATGTAATTATTTTTTGAAAATCATACTATTTTGGCTAGTCCTTTATAATAAAAAAAAGGATCTTAAGTAAAATTGTACCACTTTCGTCAATGATTTTGCATCAGTCAAATAAAAAAACTCATAACATAACATTATCCCTTAAAATATTAAAAAAATAATAAAAACGGTGACAAAGCGAGGCAGATATTATATAAACGGACGACTTTTAACATTGTGGTAACTATTTCGGCCATCGTTTTAAAATGTTGGTTAACATATTCAAGTCCTCATATTTTGATAAAAATGTGATGGCACATTGAAACATTTATTATTATTATTATTTGATATATGATGTATTAGCCACTGTCATCGTTTATTAAAAATTATATATAGAAACCTTACGGCGATCATAACTTTATTAAATCCAAACACGAACACTGAAATGTTCGCATGAGAATTTGAAAAAGAAAATTAGCGACTGAGATTGTCTTCTTCGCACTTAGCGGTTCCATTCGCTGTGTTAATTGACAGATATGTCACGCGTTGGGGACTGGCAGATGAAACCCAACCATTCTCTTCGCCGCATCCCGGGAACATTCCATTTTTTTGCTTCACAATATCCCAGATGTGGTGGACGATAAGGTCGATAGCGACTGTAACAAGCAATCAGGATTTGTGTCCATATCTCTTTATTCAGTTACAATATTTAAAAAAATCAATTGTAACATCTCATATATATTCTTATAATATTAAACATCTAACGATACTATCCTGATTGCAATTTAAAATTATGATCGTGTATGAAATAAGTCAAAAATAAAAATTAATCCGCAAAATTCATAAATATAAATAAATATTTTAATATAAAATTTGACTTATTTTAAACATGATCATAATGTAATTTCCGCAAGAGATCAAATTTAATCGTTCGGTAGTAGATTTTATAATGAGATAAATAAATATTGGTGAGAACGGTGAGCCATAACACATTTATTCCAGACCCATCACTGGAATATATTTTAAATAATTCTTTTTCACATACTGTATCGTACTAAACTTAAAAATATGTAAAATAATTAATTATTGCAATTAATGCAATCGTTACAACTTCTCTATATATATTTTTTAAATATCAGCATACATTTTAATGAAATGATGTAAAAGATTAAATAAGAGATTGTTCGAATTTAGAGGTTCGATACTTTTATTTAAATTAAAATATAGTATTAACTTTAAGATAATATGTAAAAATACAGCTGTAAAATTACCGCTTTATTAGGCTGATAATAAGTCGTCTAAGTCAGTCTAAATAATTATTAATAAATAGATAAATAACGATCATGAAATTATCAATGTCAAATCTACGACAAAATCATATTATTTGCATTTAACGGCCAATACAACACAATGCTTGATTTTAAATCAACCATTTATTTATCCGTAGCGTCTAGCTATGTTAAATATTTTTTTAAACCTTCGTAAACAGAAAATTTTGAAGTAAAATTTATCCAAACAACAGTGTCTACGTCTGATTAGTAACAAAGATATAATTTTATATACATATATTTCAATGATACACAAAAAATACCAATGCAACCCAAAGGATCTTCTGGAACGTAAATAATGGATACCATTATTTAAATAATTTACATATCAGTTAATTTTCACAACTCCAAATACCAATTGTTGGACGGAAACGTCAAAAACCAGCGCTGTAATGATTTCGAGCAAAAAAATATGCATCGTCACATAATGATTTCAATAAACATTGCCTAATGTTGTTAAAAAAAAGTCAGTTTTACATTTAAAATTCATTTCTATGGATATTTATCTACCAATGTATGATTCAGTCGTTTATTATATTAGATAATATATGGTTTGTATTTATGAAATCGGCAACAGGATAACAGTCTTGATGACAACCACAAGCATCTAAAGGTAGGCTAATAGCTACCGAATAGTTAAAAAATATGCTTTTAGTATGTGAAAATAAATAATATACATTCCAGTGATGTCTTTTCAGCCATGCCAATTCCCACCAGAATTTTTTTCAATGCAAATTTCTTCATAAAACCTTGGTGAAGTTCATGAATATTCATAAACGATAGAGAAATAATTATAACTTTCAATCAAGGGCGAAAAAACTATTTATATAATTGTAATAAAAATTATATTAACAAAATAGCGTTAAAAAAGTCAAAGATTTAAATAGAATTACCGTGATTCAATCTATACTAATATATTATGCACTCACTATAGATACCATTCAATTATTCATTGATTAAATTAGAAACTCACCGGTATTATCAGCGCCTCTGGGGATTATAACATCGGCAAATTTTTTAGTCTAAAATAAACAATGTTAAAAAATTAATTAGTATAAAGAAAAAAATTAAATATGTGCTTATTATTTTTTTCGACTGGTTAAATATTATATTTAATATCTGAATTCATAATATAAATTACGTCATTACTTACGGGAGAACAAAATTCTTCAAACGCGGGCTTCACGAAGTTCATGTATTGATTAAGAACTTGTTCTAGATCTCTGCCTCTTTCGATTATATCACGAGGTACTAAAAGCATTACATGATTGTTATTCCTTTGAAATATTATAATACAATTAGAAGCCATATTAGATGCTTAATTAAAGTGTAAGAGTACTTTAAAGAAAACCATATTGATAATTCGGCTTATTTTTCTACCATATCTTGTAGACATATATTTTAATAAATATAATTTGGTTAATTATGTATAAGGAAAAACAATATTTCTTCTAAACTCAGCTTGTTGATTCAATTTTAAATTATACTTAATATAAATATTGTAAATTATACCTCTCCTCGCCAATCTAGTATCAGAATCCGTGTCCACAAATAATTTCATGTGAAATAAATCTCTAATTTTTGGAAAATAGAATACTAATATTCCTTCAAATAAAACGACATCTGCAGGATAAATCGTTGTAGTATGATCATGACAACTATAAAATAACATATATTAATATTTTTGAAAAGTAGATATGCGAAATGTTTATCTATTACTTACATAGAATTTTGTCTATAATCGTATACAGGAATTTCACATTTTTTCCCAAGAAGAATGTCTTGGAGAGTGGATAAGATTAAATCGTTATCGAACGCATCAGGATGATCAAAATTGAATAGCCCTTTGTCTGCCTTAGCTTTTTCGGCAGGGGTTAGCTCACGATAAAAAGCGTCTTGACTTATGGATACTACTTGACGCTCAGTATGATCCATATCTACTTGCCCCAATTTTTCCATTATTTTTTTACATACTGTTGACTGAAAATATTACCCAGAACATATTGATTATCCGTATTCAAATCACAATTTATTTTCTATATTGATAACATAAATAAACATTGAGATATATATTACATAAACCGATCTTAATCAGTACAAGGCATAAAATCATTACGTTATATTACAAAACAGCATAAAATGTTATATATACAATAGTAGATTGAGAAAATAATAAAGCACATAATGGTACTGAGCCTTATCTTTGATATTAGCATTTATTTTATCAAATCGTAGCGACATGTTCTTGTTGACACACATTTTATCGAGATATAAACACTGCATGTATAACTTTAGATAAAACATATGATGAAATTTTTTTAACCGATTGCTGAAGCATTTAATTAAACATTATCTCAATAGATTTCAGGATATCTCATCCAATAGATGTAAAAATATATTTAATGGTGTCTAATGATTTGCCAATTAGAATATCCCAAATTTCAATATCAATCAATATTATAATACAATGTATTATCTGACGCAGGTAGTTTTTGATGATCATTATTCTTCATATTCAATAGATTTGAAAAAAAATATATTTAGACGAAAATACGCTGACTTTACAGAATGACGAATACCGGTATGTACACGCGGTATAGAGGTTAGGTACCTTGCCACTGGCCGTGCCCCCAGCCACGCCGATGAGGAAGGGGCTCTTGCCACTCAGCGCTTCTGACATTGCTCCTGACGACGTTGACATTGCTCGGCGACAGGCGAGCCAACTGTGACTCGCGAAACAAGAAAATTGCTGCCACCACATTATTTACTTTACCGCGCACATCCACAAATCTCCAGTTATTAATATAAAATTATTATGCAATGCGCATTATATAAGTGGAGTTGATCTTATTTAAAGTAAAAATTAATTTACAATATATTTTCTTAAGTAAAATTACTTTTTTTTTTTAATCAATAATAACATTTATATCAACTGTTAATGGCAACACAGACCACGTGGGTCGATCTGTCAACTGTCAATGCCTAGTGCACACGACGATCTCACAATGGAAAGTGAAGATTCAGCTCCTGCTGCTAAAAAGTATGTATTATTTTGCCAATAAATTAAGCTAAATAATAACTCATTAGATCTAAATAATTTTATTCAGAAATTTTAACTTTTATTTATGATTTCATTTTAATATTATATATAAATCCTGCTTTATAATTTCAGGTTAACCATTTGTGAAGTGAGCGATGTAGCAGAAGCACCACTTGATACACCACGTGGATCAAGCTGTCAACTGTCAATGGATACTGCACACAACGAGCTGACGATGCAAAGTGTAGATTCAGCTCCTGCAGCTGAAAAGTTTGTATTGTTTTGCTAATCAATTGATTCTCGTCAGATCTAAATCATTTTGTTCAGAAATTTGAACTTTTATTTATGATATCATTTTCATGTTATATATAAATCCTGCTTTCTAATTTCAGGTTTAGCATTGGTGAAGTTTGCAATGTAGCAGAAGCACCACTTGATACACCACGTGGATCAAGCTGTCAACTGTCAATGGATACTGCACACAACGAGCTGACGATGCAAAGTGTAGATTCAGCTCCTGCAGCTGAAAAGTTTGTATTGTTTTGCTAATCAATTGATTCTCGTCAGATCTAAATCATTTTGTTCAGAAATTTGAACTTTTATTTATGATATCATTTTCATGTTATATATAAATCCTGCTTTCTAATTTCAGGTTTAGCATTGGTGAAGTTTGCAATGTAGCAGAAGCACCACTTGATACACCACGTGGATCAAGCTGTCAACTGTCAATGGATACTGCACACAACGAGCTGACGATGCAAAGTGTAGATTCAGCTCCTGCAGCTGAAAAGTTTGTATTGTTTTGCTAATCAATTGATTCTCGTCAGATCTAAATCATTTAATTCAGAAATTTAAACTTTAAGTGTGATATCATTTTAATATTATATATAAATCATGCTTTATAATTTCAGGTTAACCATTTGTGAAGTTTGCAATGTAGCAGAAGCAAAATATACCTGTCCCAAGTGTAGTGTTAGAACATGTTGTCTCGCTTGCGTAAATATACATAAAAAAGAATTGTCGTGTGATGGAATTAGAGACAGAACTAAATTCTTATATCCTAAAGAATTTAACAATATGGATTTATTAAATGATTACAAATTGTTAGAGGAGAGTTCCAGATTTGTTTATAACAAAAAGAAAAATCCGGCTAAGCGTTTTACTAGCTTCAATAAAGATTTGTCACATGTAATTATTATATTTTATTAATCAGTAATTAAAAGTATATCATTTTTTATATTTAAATAGACTGTATTATAGCCAATTGGATATCTTATTGAATCTATTAAATTTACAATCTTTTTATTTTTCAGCAATATTACAAATTAAAGTTTGCTGCTCGGAAAAGAGGAACGCTTCTACTATACCTATTAGATAATTTTACTCGTCATAAAAATAACACCAGCCGACTTAATTTTAAAC
Organism: Philopotamus ludificatus; assembly: GCA_022495035.1. NCBI lineage: Eukaryota > Metazoa > Arthropoda > Insecta > Trichoptera > Philopotamidae > Philopotamus > Philopotamus ludificatus. Next base: position 206,803 of record JAGXCT010037222.1, on the reverse strand, counting down.
TTAATAAAATTTTTTGGCGTATTGAATGGGTTTTTGTGAATGCTCATCCAAATACAACTAAATATATAGATCCTAAATGTGATGAAGATCTTAGAATAGCTAATTTATTAGACAAATATTTTAGTCCAGATCCATCGCACGAATCTCTTGAATATTATTGCTCTGTTGGTCTCAGTGGATGCAGACTTCTTTTGCAAGGTATATAAGAAATAATTACTATAAAATATAAACTAAGAATATAAAAATATATATAATTATTAATTTTATATTTCAGCTGAACGCGTAAAGAATTGCTGTAAAAAATTTCACGAACTCGATGTAAGAATAAGTTTAAAGGAAAATCTAGCTGGAAAATGTATTATTGATTTTCCTATAATATTTGTAGTTATAAAAGATCATTCTTACGGTTTGGATATAATAAATTCAGGTAAAAATATTATCACTATAGTACAATTGTATAATAAAAGTGAAAATTATGTTTTTTTTTTTTATTTTTAGATGACGAAGATGAACTTGAAATTGAAAATAATAATTCGGAGAGTACATGTGAAAAAATAAACGGTCAAAATGAAGGTGATGATATAGGACAAAGCGAAAAACCTGTTTCACGGATAAAAGAAACATTTACTACGATGGTTGCACGGCAAAAAAAGCTTCAAATAGAAAACGAGATTGCTGAAATTCAAAAAAAGAAACCAAAAAATTACTTATTCACTACGGGTTATTCATCAGATGAAGAAAATTGATATATTCAACTCTCTTATAGCGCCGAAATAGGGACCACACTATAGAAGACTAGGTTTTATATCCATTTCACAATATCAAAAAGTAATAAAAGAGCCAATCTGCGGATAATTTTAACTTCAAAGCAGACAGCATCCGATTAATACGTATATTTGATTCAATATTATTCAACAGTTATACCGAAGCCATCAAACATGAAAAAATAACCAAAACGTTCATAATATCTAAATGAGGGACTAAATTATTATTCGCAAAGCCAGAAATTGCTCTTAAAATGAAAGCACTGATTAAAAAATCAATATCTGATGCTAAAATATTTCAGCGAGAAATGTAAACGATTAATTTAAAACATGTTAATAGTTGGAAACGTTCCAAACATATTTTTTTACGTATCTTTAGTGTAATTATATATTAAGAAATAGTGAAATCAACATATGCGGTTAGATAAAATATATGTGGAATTTTTGTTTAACTCCAAGTATCTTTATACATCAAACGTTTGAAGTGCAGTTAACCTTCCTATAGCACCGAGATAGAGACAACTCTATAGAAGACTAGGCACCCATACAAAATATGGGGTTAGGTTTTTTGAAATTAACACAATAAATGTTTTTCCATTGGCATATTTTAAATGTCGTTGGTCTATTTTTAGTTGTTTGTATACGTGCGACTGTTATATTCTGTTGTCAATTGAAGAGGATCGATCCTCTAAATCCAGCTTCCTGACTTTTTCCTGTGTGATTCTTGCTGCGTTTAACCTTGCACTGTCATTCTGCAGTATTTGTCTTTCGTAAATGGGTCTCCTCAATCTCTGGCCTTGATATTTTTACTCAAGATTTAAAAAAATAAAATATAAACTGTAGATTACAAATATAGCTTCAAAATGGCTACTTTTTGGTTTACCTTATATTTACGAAATTCGTAATTTGACCTTTAGCGTTTTGTAGAAAACGGCTCTTTAGTAGGAAGCGCTATATAGGGGGGTGCCGCACACGTTCCTTTATAACAGGGACCGCTATAGGGGGGTTGACTAGATGTAAATTTTTAGTGAAAAACAATTTAAACATTTCATCTCGCACAAATCTCTTAGATCAAATCTCCGATTGATTAATTATAAGGCAAACAATGAACAAAGATAATTGAAAAAATATTTTCATGATTCATTGGTGACATTTTTCGATTTACTGTGGCACCATTCATGTGTAATTAGCTGATAACTAAAGTAAGCAACGATATATGGCCTCTTTCGACTCACTTGAATACATAAAGGTATATCTCTCACATTCTGGGGAAATAAATAGACGATCAACGTCAAAGTGGAGTGAAAATTGGGGTAATCGAAAAATTTAACTGATTCATAAATAACAATTATAAATAATTTTTATTAAGATCCATGTGCAGTAAAGTACTTGAAATTAAATATTTCATAATTTAACCGATAGCTGTACAGTGCTTACACTATAAAACCCGAATATAGAACAACAAAGACAAGTACCTTGATGGAGCTTTGAAAACTGATACAGTTTAAATACGTGCATGTTTTTATATTTCTGAGATAAATAGAAAATTTTGTGTCTTTGTATCCAATTAAAAAAAACAAAAATTATTTTAAAAATAGATAAACCGAAAGAGTATAGATTGAAAGCAATGATAATGCAGATTGCGTTACCTGACAACACAGCGCCACGTTGTAACACGTCGTCAATATTTTGCACCATAATGCGCTGAACATCTTGAAGTTGCGGTGCTAACTGTGTCATGTTTCTTCGTGCTCTACCGCTATCCGCATATGTTTTTCTGGCCTTTTGTATATATGTATCAAATTCAATAAAAGAATAAGGCCGTGTAACTGTATTAACCTGAAATATGATCAGCAATACTTTAATTTGTGCATATTGTTAAAATACTATGTAAAATATATTTTTTTAATCTGTTGTGTGATGTATCACAGTATAATATAATATGTTTAATATTAAAAATTGTATATTTAAATTAATACAGTCGGGCATAATGTCACGTTAATCCCGATTGCATCATTTAATTATTGCACGGTGCGTTACGCGATAGCGGGAGATATTGCATCTTACAAATGCAGGGATATATAAGAGCTCCCGCTGTCCCGTGACGCCAGTGCGTCCTTGCAATTAATAACCAAACGGTGTAACGCTCTCCGTCGAGCTCTCACGATAATAATCCCGTAATATCGTGTTAATAAATAAATTGTGTCAAACAATTCCGTGTTTAAATTGGACGAGAGTAAAGGATCGTCCCAATCCTGGTCCAGCGAACCTCATCCTTTACAGTTGTATTATAAATAAATTATCATTACTAATGTGTGATTAAATATTGTTACGTACCCTTTTTCCGTAAAGCTTATGAAATTCTTGCGCAATATCTTCAAGATAACTATAGGCCATACGTTTGCTAAAATTTTTTTCACATAAAACCAAATAGCAAATATCACTTTCAATCAAGTAGCTGAAATATAAAAAAACATCAATAATTATGGATAGTTAGAGTTAAATTCAATGGTTTGTTACAATATTACTTACTGAAATAAATATGGACCTGTCTCGATAGAGCATCTGCTGGGCGAATGTATCTCCAATTTTCTAAATAACATCTTGGCTTGATTTTGGTATTCCAAAATATTTCTACCCGACTGTAAATGAAAATATATGAAATCGGTGAAAACATCAACATTATGTATGATTACAAAGATAATCCCTGAATACTTTTCCCTATTGCAAAAAGTTATACCTCAATTAATTACGACTAACGCAATATAATGAGTTAATTATTTCTCATATTAAAAAAAAGAAAGTGGTCAACTTTGCACTTTGAAATTTACAGACCTGTTCATCTTCCTGGAGGTTGGCGGCCATGGGCAGGCCGTCCACCACTCGGGCGATCATAGTCATGAGCACCATGGTGAGGCTGATCGTATTCTGATGCTCAGAGCCCGGCACACGTCATGTCAACACACGTCACGCTCAGTGTTACCAGCACCGGATTATATCTTGACATACGCTCAGTCTAGCCAATCCACTCTAGCGTAATTGTCTATGGAACCTAAATATATATTTACGTCAAACTGTTTTACATTTAATTATTATGACGCTAGTTATAGAAACGTTTAACGAAAAATATAAATTCATATATTTTTTTTACAGAAACAAATTTACCATATTTTCTTAATGTGAATTGAATCGTTAATCCAGAAGGGCTTAACAATCTCTATTTCAGTTTACTTCTTGAATAGGCCCTAATATCAAATACGTAGACGCTTGTAGCTTCATATACTCTCGGTTAATTTTTTTGCATATCTGTGATGGTCACATCTTGATTACCTCGAGATGAACAACTTTGATCCAAACACGTAGAAATATTGTTCGTTATTAGATTTCTTAATGAATTATTCAATTGTTCGTCAGCAAGAAAAATCAACGATTTAATAAAATTCGCCAGAATGCGGCTGATTAGAATCAATATTTACACAGCTGCAACTAATAAAATTCTTCCATTTAGATGTAAAAAATAATCACGACACGTGTGCGTAAAATAGAAGGGGTAGTCGCAACTCGTATAATTTGGGATAACCAAGCCTTGCCTTACAAGCAGGGCAATCATTGATTTTTTTCTACTTGTCAAAATATCTGTTTTGGGCTAGTTTTAAATTCCATAAATTTGTATCTAACACATTGAGGCCCCTAATATTAGGAGGGCTGGGGTAGCTGCCCTTCTGATATGCCCTGCTAACAAAACTTGCCATTACAAGAGCCTTATGCAGATACAACTCCAGATTGGGGGTTTCTGGGGGGACTGGTTAATGAATCAATAAACAATTGTTTTAATTTAAATGGAGTCTAATAATTTATTCATCAATCACACATCTCTGTCATTATATAACGCTGAACGAGATCAAGGCTTAAATGTCTCTAGTTGATCTCATAAAAGTAATCATCACCGCCTTTTCAGCTATTATTTATTTATTTGAATGGATGGAAATATAGAAAGATTCCAAAGTGCCATTCACCAATATAAATATTCTAAAGATGCAAGGGAATGAGTTTCTCACAAATATATTACCCTCAATGTCAAACCACGACACTGGTTTATTTTAATATTATTTCAGTTGAATTAAAACTTTATATTAGTTGTTTTATAATTGTTTAGTCAACGAAGGATAGGTGGCATTAAATTAATTAATTTCAATACAACCTACCAACATACATATTTTTATAAAACATGCGAAGGTATTCGGTCTCTTCCTCTTACATACAGTCAGTGTTATAAAGAATTCCCTGATCTCATAGTTTTTGGCGGACATATAATCGAATACTAACTTGGCTCAGTCGCGGTTAACTTGCATTATGGAAATAATATGCATGTTACCTTATCTGATAATAGTAATTATCCCGAGAATATTTCATTGACAGCGATCAAATAATTTAATTTCCTGGAATATCTACGACCGTCGCATAACTAAAAGGGGGTTTTGACCACTGGCAACAATCTATCGAAGGTAGCCGTCAGATGATTTTGACATATCTCCTATGTATCATGCTGTAAAATATATTGTACTTTTGAATGAATTATTGATTAAAAAGATATTAGTGTGGTAAATATATTGCATATTTAACTCTTTTGCCTGTTAAACAGTGGTATATCGTAGTTTATTATGGCTTAGTTTAAAAATCTCAGCAACTAAAGGTTTTGCCCTGTAGACGAATTGACCCTACTATTTAATTTATTTCAATTATAATCAATATTCGATTAATTTAAATGACGATTTTTGTTAAAAATTGTTTGACGACGATGTGTAGTCGTATTCAGATTATTGCATAGATGTACAAATAAAAATACGAAAATATATAATATACATTTTAAATAACATATTACATAATATATCATTTTACAATACATTTCTTTTTTTTACAATTATAACTATCTTTACAGTGAAATTAAATTTATCCATTCTGACACGGAAATTACCATAATGTAATTAACAATAAATGTAATTTAAACTTACATCAAATTAAAAATAATAATTTTACAATTAAACATAACCTAAAATTAGTATAATAACATAAAACAATAGCAATATTCTCGACAGTTAAAATATAAATTTTATTTACAAATGTTCCTAATTAAAATAAAATTGATTAAAATATTATCTATATAGATACAAAATATGACAACTATAGCCTATCAAATTTCAGACATTCCGATTATGGTCGTAATAAAATGTTACTCGATATCATCGATCACTTTTTTTATTATTTAAGAGTAACGCTCCGCCAAAACATTATAATGTATGTATCAATATAAACAGTTTGTAAAAATATTCGAAAAGTTCAATAATCACCCGTTAGAAATATTTTTTTTTTAATTTTCCATACAATATCAAATACACTTTTCAAAAACATCTTATCACATTCATTATGGACGCACTATTAATTTAGTATAATGTGTTCTTCGAGTGTTGCATGTGTATTTTGGTACAATAATTGCGTATAAAAATCAAATATAATTATAAAAAACGTCTAGCCCGTTCTATAAATGAAATTAATGAAATGAGGATAAATTATTAAAACGATCTGTACTGAAACATGTAAACTCGTACACACCAACACTTTTATACGTATAATTTAGCTACATTAGTTTATCTTCAACAATAATTTATAATTACAAAGTTAAAACATTAAACAGTCATATTTTCTTCCATATATATCTTTAAATCTAAAATATTTAAACATCGTAAACATTCACGAAAAACACTGTATATGAGTATATATATATATACTCACATATTAAACCCCTATGGAACATATTTATCTTTTAACATGTACTAAGCTTTGAGCTCTCTAGCTGCCTGAAGATCGTACAACATTGTTACACATCGGTACATTCATATATATAACACTTAAGATTTCGTGGACGCGAAAGAAATAGAATAAATAATCACACGGAGCTACGATTTAAATCAATAATAATTCAAACAATAACGAATAAAGCGATGGATACTTTAATCAAATCGTTTTAAATATACGACGTGCAAAATTTGTTGAGATGTAATAGTTTTCAGCGTTCATATATCGTACGTAAATACGTGAAGTTGCAGCAACTTCCGGTATATATAAAATATATATTTCAATATACACATTATTGGACCTCTTGTATAGTGAATCAGGTAACGTTTACGGGTACAAAACCAAAGAGTAATATATATATTTATACGGACAGTATTGTTTGGCGGTGTAAAATTTTACGTGCAATTAATCCGATCGACTGCTACAATTACCCCATTTATACAAAACGATCGTAGAGATCGCCGAGACGTTATTAGCATACCCGATATTATTTAAACTATGTACCACGGCAATTATCTATTCGTCGCGTAACGCCGTATTACGCGACGATTATTCTAAAATTTTCAGTTGCATTTTTAACCAATCCACCATTCTTTGACATTTTTCAGTCTTTATTTATCACACGCACAAATTATTGTATTCCTGGATTTTTTCATGTTGATATTATGTTCTACGATTAATCGATACTATGTATACATATATATATATCCGCTATTCATCGTGTACAACATTTAAGAATCTGTGTTTTACTAATATTTTTCTTTATATATATATATAACGATACAAAATAACATCAAATGCATTTTTTTATAAGATCTAACGAATATACATCCAATTTATTATTATATGTATATATATATTTTAATATCATAAACATTGAATTATACAAACATTTTATTTCGGTAATATGATAAAGAATATTTTTACACAGATGGATAAAATATTTCGCTTCAATTAATATATTGTCAATGAAGGTATGGATTCTATATAGATAGTATTATTACACTTCAGTGCAAGATGTATATTTAATTTACGATAAGAATGTGAAAGTATTACAGTATATTTAACGCTATGATAAGTAAAAGTTTTTTTTCTGAGCATAACACCCGAGACTTAATTTAAAAGATGTGTAAGATATCTTCGTGTCGTACGTTGACGATCGTTTTAAATAAAACACTGATTATAAATATATGTATATACTTATTTTCAATACGTTACAATTAATTTTCTGCGCTGCACTCTATAATATGATATTACGTTATTATTCGATATTGGTTTTGTTTAAAATATCGGTGTATACCCTGCACTATGTAGCCTCTCAAACCGACGATGATACCCATTTTATTCAAAAGTGAATATGCTACACATATCGGCGGATAATGTTTTGATTATCCGCAACGATCAGAGCTTTAACATCGTAAGATGTTCAATGAAACGACAATGTTTAACTATTTATTTAATCGAATCGGAATAACGTAACGTAACGTTTCGGTTAGTTTCGTTAAAATCTAACGCAATATCTACGGTTGTTCATTAAATACGGTTAAAATGTATCATAAATATTATTTATAAATTGTTCTGAAATCGACAACAAAATAAAATATTTCATTTAATTAACAAACACACAAATAATCGCTACTGCGGATAACAAAAACAGTCCATGTAGATTTAATCTTTTCGGATATGTAAAAGTATTTCATAAAAATGTGAAAATTTTCTGTATTATTTTATATAAATGTATGGATATATCTTTTTTCTTCGTATAATTATACAAACACAACGCGATGAGTAATTTGATATATGAGCTACCTCTCTCTGACAATATATTTTACCTCTAATTATGATTAGGTATAAAGTTATAAAAGGAATAAATATTCTCGTATATGTTCCTCTCACGACGACGTGTCCAATATTCGAAATCTCTCCGCATAAAATATGTATATCAATATAAATACGCAGAGAAAAGCGATTCCACAGTGTTACATTTAAAGTATCGACCTAATTTGTAAATTGCAAATCAAATACTAAGCATCTACGCACACCTACCGTTTAATAGTATCAATTTGAACATGCTATAATTATAAGTTTTCTTTAATGTACTTCTAAAATGAATTGGAATGAATAATATCATATTTCGATTTCCTCCAAAGGTATAATTTATGCGTAAGTAAGATTAACAAAAGTTAGCGTACAACTAAAACAATTATCGAATGATTGACAATTTTGTTCGCATTGTTCAAAAAACTATTCAAATATCTATCCAGCAAAGTCTTACATCTTAAATAAATATTGTTCGTCTACGTCGCAACTGATAATTATCAATATATATATATGAGAATTCTTGTTATAATTGGACACTACTATATATGCTTATGTCAGAATTAACAACATTTGTCTTTACCGCATGGAAACGGACTCTTGCGTGTCATGCTTCGAATTGAGCTATCGTCTATTAAAATTTATACATAGATTTTATTTAAAATTAACAGAGATCCTATGACCGCCGATCTTCGACCGACACGGTGAGTCGTCAAACATCAGCGAAATCACGCCATTGAGCAGTCGATTTCTACGATATCCTTTGGCACGTCCACAAATTGATAGACAAGCCGTTGCCCGTCAACTTTGGCTAGGATGCCCCTTTGGTAGTAATAACGTAGCGCTCTGCCCATCGTTTCATAGTTCATGTCGGGTTTGTTTTTGTGCAAGCCCCATAGCCGCGACACGGCCTTAGAATCCACGAGTTTGAAGACGCCCTTGTCCCTGCTGGTCCACTTGATGTATCGCGGACAGTACTCCCTGTCCTGCAGTAGCTTGAGGAGGAACTCCCACAGGTAAGTGGTTGAGCCCTCGCGCGACTTGCGCTTGATCCCCGTCGGCGCGTCCGGACTCTTCAGCTTTTTGATCTTCTTTATTTTGTGTGCTTGCGCCCTATTGTGGTAGTTTAAGTCTAGCATATACGATATATCGTCTTGCACGCTCGACGTGGCCGGATGCTGCAGCGAGAGCGGAGTGGCGACCGGTGCTGGCGCCGGAGGTGTGGCAAAATGGTGGCCTCCATATCCTCCGGGGGTGCCGTAGTTTAAATACCCTCCATATGTATCGCCGGACACTGAAAAACAAAACAAATCGGTCATTAACAAGAAAACAATACAAAATGTACTAGAATCGATCTAAAAATAAGAGGAATTTTCTAATCACTCAACACACATGAAACCTTTGTCAACAATGTCAAGATACTTCAGTGGCAAGCGTACCAAATATTATACAACAACAACACAAATATGACTCGAGTCTAAAACTTAGAAGTGGCCCGCGAAATCAAACCTTGTAAACAGTCGCGTGCTTCTGATTCCGGTAGACATCTCGTCTCAATATCGCCGGGTTCGTGATCTCAAAATACACAACGGCGATAGCCCGAGCGACACAAAGTGCATGCGGTAATACAGATCGAGCTCCTACCCCACCTGAACAATTGGGAATGCATTCGGTTCGGTCGAGATGTGTTGGCGTGCAGATTGCACTTGACACATTTATCGCATAGCGGGCACGGCTAGCTATCGCATCCGATAGTGACCCTGGCGCAGTGTCAGTGTTATAATCGCCATAATGAAAGAGAGCAGTCATGCAACGCACCAGCTAGTGAACCGTATCGATACAGAAATAACTTTCTCCTTCAAAGCAGCGGACGAGAGCCGGAGCGCGGTCTCCGAGCGGCGGCTGCGGCATCTCGCCGCCATTATCGCCAGTGTCTTCGTTAACCAAAATAGCCATAAAAAGTCGGTTGATAAGGACGGCGCGATTGGCCGCCGATTCAATGTCAAGGATACGGGGACTTGGCCACGTCGCATCACCCGGTCACATGGTGGCTGTTATGCCAACGCGCTTCCAAAATAAATGCTGGTCGCACGCTACTTTCATTCTGGCGATATGCTTCCGCTCTCGCAAGCTTTGTGCGTTGCCTTGTTCGCCGTCTAATAATAGAAGGCGCACATTTTCTTTGCAACGGGCTTTAATTTTGCACGACTGCAATAAATATGCACCGCGTTACAGACAAATTGCATTAAAATGAGGCATCACCGAACGGAGAAGCGCATACACATAATAGAATTTCAGCTACAGGCTCCACTGTATATAGTACACAACGTAAGTCCTGTTATTAATATTTCAAACATCGTTGACATGTCTTATTGTTATAAATCTACATTCTTCTCAATAATCCATATGAAGGAGATTTCCACTAAAGATTTTGTAAAATATAGCATAATCCTAACCTAACACAACTTAACCGAAAAATTAACCTAAGCTAATTAAGCATGATGTTTCTGGATGCTCGCAATATAAGTGATTCCCTATATAAACAAGCAACTTAAAGTCCATTTGAGCATGCAATTCGAGTGAAATCAGCATGGAAATCCTGTGAAGCATTGCTTGCAAGATGTCGTGACATGGATGAAGAATTCGCGGGATAAAATCATTTATTCAAATAATCCACGAGCAGGCTACATACATATAATAATATAATAAATGCCGATTTTATGAAATTTCTATTGGTAAACATGGAATTTGGATTCATTACCCATTTTAAAAATCAGCTAAATATAAATTTATTTTATAAACAATTCAATTAATTCGCGTTTTATTGTTTGGTTCACTGTTATTCAGTTCGGAAAGTCCTCGGACGGGGAATTCTATACGACGCCGGTCAAGGGGCGAGCGTCTATAACAAATAAATACATTTTGCGACGTCGCAACGGACACAATGCAGCTTGTTTTATCCTAATTATTAATGTTTACGCTCTAGGATCTGCAAATTCAATAGAAGGACATAAGTTCCTGAACTAAACCGCAAATTACGATATAAAAACCCATATCCGGACGATGCGAACCAATCTACGATTCGATAAGAACGGATTGCATCGGCAAAGCTATAGTCGTATTTTGCGAATTTTCGCAGAAAAGTAATTAAATTCACGGGGCGCGGATCAAGTTCTTCGACGAATAAAAATAAATCATACACATAAAACTGGACATTAAAACGGAAAACAACGGTTGCTCCCAATCCGAACCGTCGAAAATGCCCCGATTTCAAAATTAGACGCGGGATCGTTCCAATTTCGATCGCAAAAATTGAACGCGCGAACAGGAAAATGGCAAAACGCGCGGCCGCTTCTGCAGAAACGACAACAACCAGTTCTGGAACTGTGGCAGTGTGCTGCGCGGCCGGCGAGCGAGCGAGCCAGCGCATTATTCGAGCGCGAGTCTGCGCTCCGGCAAAATAAACGGCGACAACAGGGAACGATCGGATCGAATCGCTCGGATCGGGAAACGCGGACCGCAAAAGGTCGCACCCGGAACGAAGAGGACGATGAGGACGAGGAGGACGAGGAGGACGAGGAGGACGAGGAGGACGAGGAGGACGAGTTCCCAGCGGGCCGCAGCCGCGGCGGTCCAGGAGTCGGCGCGCGCGAGTGTTGGGTCGCGCGCTAGTGTGAGTGCGCGCTCGCCACTATGTTTGATATGGTCAACGACACTTTCGACATTGGTGCAATGCTGAAGGTCAGCGTATGTGCAGCGAGCGACCAGTGGCGGTGCCGAACCGATTTAAATTAGAATCGATCGAATGCGCGTGCGTCGCCGAGTTAGCCGCGAGGAGCGCCGCCAGTCGCTCCGACAACTATTTCGCCGGCAGTTTTCGCTTTGGCAGTTGTTTGCGGAACCGAGTTGTGCCCTGCGCCTCCGTCCCGCTCTCGCTCGCTCTGCGCGTCTCGCGTCTCGCTTTCGCTTTCTAGCAGACGCGACTCTCGTTTTCGTCGCAGCAGCAACGGCGCAACGATGCACCGCGCCGCTCTCCGTTTCGGCGATGCGATTTAGCAGAGCGACGAGTTACGCCACTGCGAAAACAAACTCGTCGAAAACAAACGTCGCAACGCAGTCGGCAGGTTACAAAAAAAAAATGTGGGAATACGTTCTCGGTCGGGTTTCGCAAGACTGGGTAGACTTGTATGTGGGGCGGAAATTCCTGAGCCGGTCCCGCTCCCGCGTTTGCAGTCCGCGCATAAATATTAGCCGGCCGGACGATAGCCGTAATTGCGGATTCTTTAATTGGCGAGAAGAACAGGAAACGCCCTCGAAGCGAGTACTGCATTGACGAGATTCGATTTCAGACGTTTAAAATGTTTCCACGCACGTCGCGTCCGTCAAAGATCATTTCGACATCTTGCACCGTGTTTCAGGAATGAAACACTAAACCCTATTGGATTTACCTCAACATTTTCAGTATTTATGGAGTATATGGTCGGGGTTGACCGAAGAAAAGCTATTGTGTTCGCGTGCGTGTGTGCGGCGCTCGGTAACGGGGTCAATGTTGGGTCGCTCCACATACGTTCGCATCGTCGTTCTCGACGAAGAAACGCGTTCTCGAAGAGTTGCGCAAAAGGATGCCATAAGATGCGACGGAATAAACAATGGCCGCGTCTTAACAACGCGACCGAGGACGACCGCGTTGCAAGGATGCGCCGAGCGCCGTCCAATTGCACGAGTGACCTTCGGCACAATAACAATTTGGCAACCGATTTTCGTGTTTTTTTATTCGCAAATTGGACACGCATATGTGCGCGTGCGGCAACGTCCGAAGGCGCAGGGTGACCGGCCTGCCCAAGGACGCGCCCGTTGCAGCCGCTGCAGTGGAGGAAGTGACGCACTCGCCTATTTGCCGCCGAGCGAGCGCCGTCGGCCTCAAGGGCGACGGTCAAATGTATTTTCGCGTCGATCGGTTCCGCGCAAGACAAGAATCTGCTCGGAAGAAACTCGGTTTACAGCAACCTCTCCAAATAGCATCGAGCAATTCTATTAACATAATACAACTCCCTTTTCTCTGATAATGACTCTTCTTGTGCTATCCATTTTAATGGAGTGTCGAAGTTATGCGGTACATTTTCCATAGAATTAAAAAAAAAAATAATGCTGTCGAAGAATTGTACCAGAGAAATCCCTCAAGCGACGACGACCACATTTGTTTAACATTAGATACGTTTCTCACTTGCAATCAAATAAGCAATCATTTTCTTGTCAATGACCCAAATTTTGAATCAACTTCAAAAATCAATAGAAAACAAGGACTGATGATAAAATGAATTCGCATATCCTGATTCAATGGGTTCAGACAACCGAAGGAATGCTCGTAAATCGAGTCTTACAATTTCTTATGACGAAGAAGAAGGGTTAGACCAAAGAATTGTAACGCCAGGTCTCTACAGTACAACGGATTCTTTTAAATCAATAATCCGTAATGTCTGGAGAAGTAGACTGTCTGTCTGAGTTATATTTTGTTATCAACCAAACGTTGACAAATAAACCATTGATAGCAATGTATTATATATTTACAAAATATGCAATTTGCTTAAAAAAATTAGAGGTTTATAGAAAACGGAGATCTAGAAGGACTATATGAGGGAATATCGCACACGCCGCTCTATAGCAGAGGACGCTATATAAGGTTTGACTGTAGTGCAAATGGCGGGGTATCCGCCTGTGCGCAAAACTTTATTCGGTTTTACAATAAAAAAAAAACATTTTATGCAAATGAACCAGGAAAGTGTTGTCTTTCGGCACATCTAATCTTCCGGCGCTTGTGTGCGCCGCACAATTTGGCCATATGTGCGCGCCCTGCCTTAACAAATACTATCTGCGCTCAGTATACAATCGAATATAGCATTAATATTTATTAATATAAAAAACAGCGACGTAATGCCATTTATGTATAAAAAATGATTTTCAATCGAAGTTGGCAACACTGTCATTCCGTCATTGCCGGTTTTCCGCTGTTGTTGTTGAGCTGTCTAGATCCCCGCCTACGTTGGACCGTAGTACTCCATAATATCAGATACACAATTCTTGTATTTCCAATTACTATATTTATGTTATATACTGATGTCAAAACAATAAAAATCGACGAGATTTTGACAAAGGATCAAATAGGACGCAAGTGATGACCGTATGCTGTACCGATTCATCGGCTTCAAACTCGTTTTGAAGGTCAAAACAAGGATCAATATAACTAATTGAGTAATTAAACAGATTTATTGTTTTGAAGTATGTTCTGATAAAATATATATAGAATGGACCAGAACAATGTGTCGCCGATTCGTGTGTTTTCATCTCCGTCCGGGTACATACACACACGATCTAGCTAGTCCCGAGCGATTTGTTTATTTCGTCCATCGCCAAAAAAACGGACGAAGTTATTTGACATTGCGGAAGGTCAGGAATATACATATTTAATTACAAGCGCGCTAGACGAGCGTCTATTATTCCCGGCATCCCAACAACTAGCCGAAATCGACAAATTTTGCAGCGCAAATTTTCGCCTTTTTTCCGATGGCTTCCGCGGTAATTATTTGGAGAATGCTCGCCGATAAGAACAGCCGTTCGGTTGCAATGTGTGACGTTGCTGCCGGCATACCGCGATCGCCGACACAGCCTTCGTCGAGCTGATCAAACACGCGCTGTTGGCACAGATGTCGGCCGCGTTAGCGCGCATAGGTCGCCGCTAACCGGGCCGGTCCTCCGAGTTATCAGGAAAACACATTCGGCGGGAGAGGGACATCGCGCGCGGCCATAAACATTGGTTCACAAACCTTCCTCTGAGCAAACAGCATTATCGGCAGCGCAAACACGGACCACAATAAATGTGTCAAACGCGGTAACGAATGTGCAAGTGGCCCGATCAAAAACACATATGTGTTTGTAATCTTAGATGAGACGTTTTCCTGTAGGTGACTCATGCCGTCTCCGCTGTCACTTCAGGTGGTGTTGTGTCCCTATAAAATATTCGCGTCGTTTCGGGTGAAATGGCACGACGCCAAGCGGTCATCTTCGGCTAGAGGTCGACTCTCGTATCCATCGAAATCACCTGCACAATTAAACGCGAATCTGTAAATCTGTAGTAAACACCGAAGGACAAAAGAGATACAGATGCGGCACGATACATTTTTGAATACTAATGTCATAATAGCGCGATTCGGATCGTGTGTTGTGAGTTATACTATTAAAAAAAAACCACAACATCCTGGCAAATTTCTTAAAATAAATTTGCATACAAAGAAGAAAAAAATACCAAATGTAAATATAATCTCAATCCAAATTGCGACAAGGAAACGTGTCGAAAATACGTTGTTTTATTGTACCAGAATGTTTATACGCCATATTTGCACAAAATACATTCTTTTTATTTTCTGTCAGCGATTATTCTGCGACTGCTGCTCAACATAAATCTTCCATAATTTCCTACATGTTTGCTGTTTAAATAACAGCATAGTTCTAATTAGAAGATCGAAAAAAAGAAAAGCTGACAAACACATTCTTCCAAACAATACCTCGAACGAAATGCACACGGTTTAACCCAAACCAGATTATTGAGAGCAAATAGAAACGAAACATCTATCATACAGTTTGGTTGCGAAGCTGGAAGCGTTTCTAACGTTCTAAATAATTCTTCACTTATACAGTAAAGTTGAGTACTTTGGACACATTATTCGTGGACAAAAATATCGCTTACTGCAGATCATTATGTAAGAAAAGCGAAAGGTGGTTGAGAAGAAGATAGAAGTTGGTGGCTCCACAACATTCATAATTGGTCGGGTTGGGAGGTCCAGAACTGTTTCAGTTTGCCAAAAAAGGATGAGTTTATCAAGAAAAAAGTAGGATCAGTAGATCGCCTACGTTCTGAAACGAACAAGACACGTAAAGAAGAAGATATAAATTCAAAATCATAAATTTTGACTTAAATTTGGATGATAAAAAAACAAAAAAACTATTGAGTTAAATATTATATGAATTGTCAAAAATTTACAAAATCTCAATTAAGAGAATATAAAACTTTCCAAAAAAGCTCTGATAGTTATGGAAATATGCACGACTTTATAAACAGAAAAGTCTTCAGAAACGTGTTTTTCAGACTTCTTTCTGAAATGAAATCGATTATTCTAAGAATAAAAATAGTTATTCATGATATGTTTCATAATTTGGTCGATATTTTGGATTTTTCTACTTATTAATATGAAGCGTATATAACACGCACATTCGGCGATGTCCCGCCGGTAGACCGATCGCCAAATTCTCGCTGCACGTGTCACTAGTATACGATCACATCGTAGCGGATGCGAGCGAGAAACATCGCACCCGTGGCAATAGAAGCTAAATTTGTTTTGGTTTTATTTATTTTTTCGCAATTGCGGACAATAAAGTCCAATGATAATTTATAATATTTATTCTTTAGACTCGGCATCTTAAATTTTTCAGAAATTCAGATAATAGCTTTCCGTGGTGGTTGCTATACTTCCTGGTTCATGGTCGAGGATCATCCGATTATACGATGACGTCAGACGATACGGTTTCAATCAAGCCTTCGTCATCCAAATTCTTCTCTATTTGTAGTATAAATATATTTATTTAATGATAGCCGAGCGACACAGTGATTTACGACGAGCGTTATTAATGCAGAAACATTAAATACGGCCGATAGAAATGTTATTTTGCAATAAAAGGATGTTGTATAAGTGTCGACCGTATGCATTCGCAAGTGTGCATATTTCATTTTCATAAGAGCAATTTTAGTACGCTCATTGACGTCATCGTTTTCGTATAAATAGGTAAGAATGCATTGCAGGGTCGAAAATTGGCATGACTGTACCGACTGCTAAACATTTTGACATAGAAGGTCGTCGACGGAGTCAACGAACACGCTTCAGTTTTTTTCCCCGCATAAATAACGATCGACAAAAAAAAATATAACGCGATATCAATCGATCGTGTCATCTCCGTCGAGCGTTTGTTATAATGATTTTTTTTTTTATTTTTTAAGTTATTTATACAGTTTTATTAGCGAAACCGGCAGAGTTGCATTTTGGGTCGGCAGAGGACGTCAATACCGGAAGGTCACCTTTGGTTTGCGACGTAAAAAAAAAATGAGCGATTCCGATTCGGTACCCAGTAAAGATGCGAACAATAGCAGGGTTGTGCAAACGCATATTTAATAGCAGGTCGCCGGAGCCCTAGCGCGGTTCGCGCGCGCACAAACATCGTCTCGATCGGTAGACGAGATCGATACTCACATATTTTGTTAACGGACTATTGTGCATAATGGATAAGTCGCAGACGGAATCTTGAAGGTCGAACGTTGCGCGGGGCTAAGGAACTCGACGACGAATGCACACTCTCTCTAATTTAACACGCACCAGAAGCGTTCTTCAAATCAAATATTTACGTTCGATGCCGATTTGTGAAGCGGTTTTTTTTTCTCCATTAAATCACGCATTTCTCGACGCATCAATAAACAGTGCACAGTGACCGTCGTTAATAATTGGGTGTTTATTCGACAATAGGCGACAATGGCGCCGTTACGATCCATTATATCGATTCCCTAATCCCGATCTCCCCTTTCACGATGACCTTATCGAACCGGTCCGCGTCGTCTGTTGCGCATATGGGGGACACCGCCGAACTGGCTGGGTCACTATTGGTCGTTTTTTGTTGTCGCTCTCGGCTAGCCTAGGCTAGAGCGGAGCCGAGTGCGGTAGCGGCCGCTGCTGAGGCCGTGCTTGACCTGCCCGAACACGTCTGGGCGCGCGCCGGCGAACAACAGCTACGGCCAACAACGGCCAACAACAGCTACGGCCGACACAAATAGACGCGCGCATAGAAAATAGCGCTGGAGTCGCGCTGACTCAACACTGCTGGAGCGTTCAGGGTCACGAGCAAGCAGCGACCCACCCTCCTAATTAGTCGCCATAAAAACACCAACGCCGACCCCGCCTCCAACCCCGATCGATTCTCAACACACAACTCAAGATTCGGCGACTTTGCAATAAATATACAAAAAAACACTTATTAGGTAAACCGAAAAGAAATGTCATTTTTTTATTGCGTTATGCAACGGAGATTGAAAAGACACATTTAAAGTATTTTATGCCGTTTTTATTTGATAAAGAATTATCATACGAAGCTATCTAGACCAGCGGTCGCCAAAGTAGCAAATTTCTGCAGAGAAATGTGATTTAAATCCAAGATTAAAATTTCTCGATGTGTGCATAGTTTTCATAGATTAAATCGGGCAGTGTGGTAGATTTTTTCCGTATAAAAAAATACTTTTTTATATCGCAATATAATAATCTGATCTAGACATTTTGCAGTATGCTGTGTGCGGAGACATCTTGAATCCTCGACAGTGCTATAAATGATTGCGTGGGCGAGACGACAAACCAAAATCAGGGAAACCTTTTAAAACCCAATTAAACTTTGACACTTTAACTCACTCACTCATTAGTGGAGTGCGATCCGCGTAAAGCAATAGAGGAGTTGTTACAAGATCTCGGTTTTTCATAGTCAGCAGTGAAGGATAATTTTAAAAACCACGAAAAAAAAGACAATGGATTGGGGTGCCATGCAAACTTTCTCCAATGGTCTTAAAGAATAACGAATAACCATTTGTTTATCTTTACTGTGCAGATAGGAAATCGATTCGTTTCTTGGAAGGATTGTTACTGGGAATGATAAGTTATTCCTCCACACCAATTCTAGGCAAAAAAAGCACTTCTTTTGTATTTGGTGGGATATTTAACTATGAATTATTAAAACTGACTGTTACAGCTAAGGTGTATTGTGGCCAATTAATAAGATTATAATGGTACTGCTTAAAAACGATTTACTGTCCAAATCTGAAAGCATTCCGTTTCTCAGAAGGATCGTTTCTGGGGATGAGAAGTTTGTCATCTACACCAGTGAACTCCAAAGTTCGGAACGCGTACCCCGAGGGGTACGCAGAAAGTTCTGGGGGGTACGCCACATTTCTCTTCAAAATACTTTATTATATTATAACGAAAAAACAAAGTTCAAAAATAGTGCTTACTGCAAGAAGTAGGTTCACGATCACTTCCGATCATATACGACAGTTCCTCAATTATTTTACAAAGATGGTACGTTTCATACAGTGCATTTTTCCATTCATTTCCCGAAAAAAATATATATAATTAGAGGGTACAATTAATGATAATTTTCGTCATACGCTGTCAAAAAAGTTTAGAGACCACTGATCCACACCAATCCGAGGAGTGAAAAAAACTTTTTGTTCGACGCCTGTGTGCAGAACTTTAATTGTCTACCATCAATCATTTTATTAAAAAGAAGAAATATTTTTTAATTTGTCGCCTCCAAGCGCCTCTTGTCGCACCTAATCTTCAGGCGCCTGTGTGCGCCGCACAATCTGGCCATATGGATAGCGCGCCCCTGATCATGTTTAACGGAATAATATTGTACATATTTTGCTATTTCTTTCCGCTTTACCTAATATGACAGTGTCATGACACGTAGATAACAATCGATACTCGTATAAGTTAACCTTTCGGGGAATACTATATGGAAATGATTGTGAGTATAACGACCCGTCACTCTGGCATCTTTAATTTTTTATCTACTCGTCCATCGTCAATTAAATAAATAAATCCATACAATCATCCCATATTTAATAAAATAATTGTGAAATTAAATGAAGAGAATAAAGAGACGTTTTATTTCTAAATCAAATTATTCACAATAGGGCATTGAAAATATATGTTAGAAGTAAATCAGGCATTCGAATTGATTAGGGATTGAATTTGCGGAAGTTTTCTGCCTAGTGCTTGCCAAATCGATTGACGTCCGAAACCGGAACGCGTTCATAAATTATTTTCGCGGAAATGCTCGAAACGTTTGCGGAAAACCCGATCATATGATACGATTTGTCATCGACAATAATTCGACAAAGCTAAAAATTAACGTGGCTGCAATTTCCGTGCTAATCATTTCAAACGATGTGATTAATTATTTTTGGCGGACGTCACATTATGATTTTTTCATTCATGTACGATTCTATTTCTGCGCGATATTATTTCGAGTTACAGCACTTCCTCGGACGGCGAGTTACACGTGTTCAGGCCATTGTTGCCAGAGATTCGCAGTCGGGTTTGCCACGGGAGGCATTATGCAGATTGCCACATGGGAAAATTGTGAATTTTTTATATGGCTACAATAAAATGTGACGCGATGTTATAAAATTAAATGCGAAAACAAATAAACGTTGATAAATCCATCCGGAGGTAGAGAGACTCGACGCGTTGACTTCGGTTCGTGGCATAGATAAGACATGCGTTGACCTAGGTCGGCGCTTTTCTCTTTGGAATTTGCGACGATCGAAGCGAAATAAAATCGAAAAAATGAGCAGATCGACTGAAAATTGATACGCCGGTTATTTGTACGTAGATTGTTTACCGAACGCTCGTTTAATGCACAGGTGAGAAAGATTGCGCACATGTTTGCCAATACGGTGGAATACTTTTTTAAAAAAACGTCCTTCTAATGACACACAATATTAATAAAAAAATTGTACAAATAACGAGAGCAAAAATATGATAATAATAAATTATATCTCGGTAAATATCGAGAATAAATAGAATCGATATTGCATACTTGAGCCGTGCGCTTCGAATATTTTGAATTATTTGCAACATACCGTTTTTTGCAGGACGTACGAATTTTTTTCGAACGAAATTTTCCGAGCAGAAAAGGGTTAACAGTATCGGCCGCCGGATTGCACCATCTCACTGCGAGTCGCAATGTGAAAATTTCCGGTTTTTCATAAGCAGAAAATGAATTCGTTCCGCAATTCGCACAAAACAAAGGAAAATCGCAAAATTAATTGTGTATTGCCGCAAACGCAACATCACGGAAAGTTGCCACACGAAAATTGCGTCTAAGCGTGTGCATATATATAAAAAAAATTATAAGAAAATAAAACATATATACATATGCAAGGATGTTGCCGTAACGTTTAGAAAAATTCGCGAAAAATCCGCGGAAATCGGTTGGTAATCGCTGAATAGAATTACATCGTCGGACAGTAACCGGCCTTGAACCTTATTTATTTTGGATCTTTCAGAATCACTTTCCAAATTATATAACAGTCAGCAAACAAACATGCGATGATGCCAAATGATGGTGATTACTCCACTTTTCAAATATTTTTAGATCCAATAAACAAAATAGATAGTTTAATCGTATTAATAAATAAATAAAAACATAATAAAACGAAAAGCGTTCGATTTACTGTGCAAATTATTCGCGCGTTACCTATCACCGCGAATTCGACGATTTGTTAGCATTGTTCTTCCTGTCAGAATTCCATAATTATACGTGTAAACAAAATACGGCAAGATTCAGAAATAGCCAGAGATGAAGGGGCTATAAAAAGATCAGCTTCCGGTCGAGCATGCCAAGTCTAAAAACCAAACCGAAAGCACTTTTTCGTGAGAAAAATATCTCGGATTCTTTCACCGACCCCCCACATTAAATTTAAATAATAAACAAAAAAAACAACACACTATCGAAAGTTTCGCGAAGACACAATCGATTTATAATAGCACGTGTACGCGTCGCAAAAATTTAAGCGGAAGATGAAAATTTTCGGAAACATAAATAACACATTTTCATATGTGTGTCATGGCGCAGAAGTGATAAATCGTCGACTCAACATATAGACTTTTCCACAACAAATATAAACAGATGGCCGGGAACCCATTAATGCTAATAATAAAGTTGCAATATTTTGTGTGTGTGTGTGTTGTACAATATCGGCGCTTTGTTTGGTTTAAGCGAAAATGATTTTTTTTAACGATTCCGTAATCTGTCGCATCGAGATGTTTAATCGAATGTACTCACCGTGAGGGCGTCCCGGAGCGAAGTTGTGGTGGTGATGCAGGAGGTGGGTGGGCGGTGGAGGCGGAGCCGGCTGGCGCGCAGGGGGCGGAGGCGCGGAGGGCGCAGCGCCCGGATGAGGGTAGAAGGAAGGTAACAGGTGCAGGGCCGGCGCGGCCAATCTCGCCTTGGCTGCTTCGTCGGTGGACGCGTGACCCGAACTCGAGGACTCCACGTCGGACACGCCGCTGTCGGCAGGACTTGGCGGCAAGGAACCTGTACAAACAAGAACAAATATTTAAAAATAAAAAAAAAATAAACTTGTTATTGATAGTATATTTATAAATTCTTAGAAAAAAATAGTTAATTTAATTGCTGAAATCATTCTTTGCGATTTGAACTAGTTTCATCCCACGACATTGGCGAGGACGTTGATTACATAGCCAGAAAAACAGATATACTACTTAAAAATTAATACAAAATCAATCATCTACGGCGGAAATAACTTATTTTCTGAAATATCGCAATAGATTCATTATTATAAGATTAAGTAACCGTCGTATTCTGAATTTAACAACAATCGTATTGTGATAGTCGACGTAAACCGCACCAGAGCGCAAATACTTTTCGGTATCGTGACCTTCCTGGGAGTTGTAAGTGACGCTGATCGACATCGTTGATAAATTGTCGAAAATGACGCTTCTCAGCACAAAAACTCGATAAAACAATGTCCAAAAATCTAATTATGCGTTCACGTTTTTCAGACACAATTGATGTGTAATAAAATTAATAAAATAAACAATAGTTGTTGTCTATTATCGATAGATCATGGGGCGGCTCGTCTATATACACTGCGGAGCTACAGCACCCCCCAGCAAAGTAAGCAAAAATATATTGTTTTATATAAATATATATTTGTCATTTGATTATATATTATGTATATGAAAATATAAATTAAATTTATATTCAGTGTTGTAGAGCAAGAGCGCTGTCTGCGCTACAGGCGTCGTGTAATGAACGGATGCGGGGCGACAATGGGGTGTGGGAGGGGGTCTCGTCGATATCCATACTGAGTCACTTTTGGAATGTATTTTTTTAATTTTAAATCATCCGCAGCACCCCCAAATATTTTACCCACGAGTCGCTACTAGAATGATTTCTAATCACCGCGATCGATTATTTTTGTCCGAATTTCAATTAAACATAATGATATAATATGACACAAAACCAGATATTTTCGAGTTTTTCAAAATTTTCCAAAATTGGAATACTGGGCATAAAATAGGATAAGTTTATTTCAATACAATTAACAATTACAACGAATCTACAATAATGATAAATAATACGCTCCTCGCTTTTGTCAGCAGCTATCGACTGATGCAATCTCAATTTATATTCATCGATGGATATTGAAGTGATCACAAAAAAAGAAAATGTTCCAATATTGGAACAAATCGTTTAAAAATATCTTCTTAAATGATTCAGTGGAATAAATATGTTTGCTTCTGCGAAAACTTTCACCAGGAATCATGTCTATTATCCGGGTTTGAAACCTTGATATTTCTATGAAAGGAAAATATCACAGGTAACGAAAAGTTAATATAATCTATAGAGAAGAACAATGTTTTTTTCGCTCTATTACCTGTTCCTACCACTCGGACCATTTTTGACCCTGAAAGGCTTACGTCTATGCTTTTAATGGTATGTTTAGGTAGCGATTCGATTGTTAAAGTTTGGTCAGGATATTATTGATATTTTTTCTGAAGAAATACCTAGAACTATGACTAATATAAATATTTTTTGTGGATCCTTACGATGTCAAATGAAGGCATTATAGAATGTAATATAATGACACATTACACCCCTTTGAGTAATAGTAATAATGACAGTTGCGATCGAATCAACATCGCAACAAAATAGGGGTGTGTATATATCGGAGGGGTGTTTTGCAAAAAGGGCCAATATGAGAACAACATCCGAGTGCCGAATCATCGATCAGATTCATCCCCTACCAGCGGGAGTCCTCCGATCCGCGCTCCTATGACTGTTGCGAATGCCCGTGTCCTCGGAGGGCGCGGACCAATGGGGTGTCGCCGCTCTCGGATAGCATCTGCCCCTTCGGATGTGGGTAAACAACTTTTTGCACAATTCTGCAAAGGGCACGTGCGGATTGGAACACCGTGTTTACGCACAGATGCAATCTGGCGGCTTTGTGCAATATGCAACACGAAAATAGCGAAAAATCATGAATGAATATATAAACACATCAGATGCTGTCATTGTATGATTTCAGCGCGACAAGTGAAGCATCGAAAATTCTTATTCGTTCTTATTAAAAATATACATTTTAAATAAAACGATATCGTCCACTGTGATAAGAGTTGATTGTTGAAAAAAAAACCCAGATTTTACATATTTTTTTGTTGTTTAAACCTTGATCTTCAAATCATTGGGTGTTATCAACTATTCTAGGCGACGATGATTAATATAGCAATTGATATGCAGCAGATAGATGCGCAAGATGCGTTAATTAAATTTTATTAATTTGTTTTTAATAATAAAATATAAATAACTATTTAATTGTACTTATCAAATTAAGATGTTTACGCATTGCACGCATAGGGGTTATCAAACGTGCATATGTTTATTTTTTCCTTTGAATTTAAGATAAACGTAAAATTGTAGAGGTCAGTTAACAAAGACGAAATGATTCCACATTATCATCTGTACGATTGAAAAACATCGTTGTGGGTGTTGGCATATGCAATAGGATGCAGATGTGCTTTTGTAAGACCGATCCATATAAATAATAGGAAGAAAGGTGCAACTTTCACCTTCCTATTGCGCTTAAGCAAACATGGAATAGCACATGGCCAAAAAAATGGTCGTATCGTTCAAAGTTTTGAATGATTACGCTACCATATATATAATGTAAGCGATATTTTGGTGATACCAAATACAAGGTGGAGATATCGCGGGACACAATGGCGAGTGTATCACCTGAAAATGTGGCCCTTTACCCGAATACCTGAAGGTATTGTTGTTGAACAATGGACGGCTCGAACCCCTTTCAAGTGTTCGCAAGGTGCATGGTGTATTTTTTTTGCATCTGGACGCATATTGCACCAAAGGATTCGATTTGTTTGCCGCCGACGCAATGCGAACGCATCTGTCGAACACATTGCGTATTTGCAGAGTTGAGTTGTATGGAAGGTGGACATAGAAAAGGGGTTCCGATGATGGATACGATTTCTGGATGACCGCTCATAATCGCCAATCACAATGCATCAAATCCTTTAAATATTTTTAATATAATAATACATCTGATAATATGCAGACGTTTTACGCCAATGTTGGCATAACGTCATCTTTATATGATTTTTTTTTCAATTTCGAAGATATGAAGAAGTCGCATGGAATATTGTTCGTCGAGTACGAAGGCTAAAACATCATAACAGTGTTGTTTTTGTTCAAACTGCATATTGAATTGAAATAATCTGCATATTTTTTGATCACACCTTGTATAACCAAATCCAGATGATAATAATAATAAATATAACCTATATTTTTATAGTGGCATAAGATCTAAAAAGGATCCTAATCAAACATTTCGACATGGAGATGTCACAAATCTTAGATGTCTCATAACATCTGCCATATTTTCAATGCAAATACACATCTCAACATACAAATGATTGAATTACCTCAAATATATTTAAATTCTATATCCGCATGAATTATTTGTACACGTTTTTTTCGCGTGCGTGTGCGTAAGAAGAAGTCGGGTACATATTATTTGCACAATGAAATATTTTTATATAAATAAGCGAAGGGGGTCAATTTATATCTTTTGATGTTAAGAAAAAAAAATAACCGAATCTTCTTCATACACTTCCTTCCCTTTTTGATACCGGTTAATTTTCCCACAAGCAAATAATGGATGAAAGAAGTGCGAACCGGCGGCGAAACCGAAAATCCGGACACGGAGTGGTCAACAAAGACGGGCATAATGGGAGCGGTCATCACAATTGATCAAAAGGAGGATTTTATATTAAAACACCGTCGGTTCACGTACCAAAAAAAAAATACAAATCGTAAAATATAATAATAAATATATTCGCATAAATTAGATATTTTATAGTGAAATACCAATGGTTGACGATGTCGCTTAATATTTAATGCAAAAATTAACCCGTTGCTACAATAGAGTTTGTGTTATGATAAGCTAAATCGAATGAAACCGGACACACGAAGGGTTGGGGTAGCAAACCCCTAAACTGTCTGCACAATGGAGTGTCCGTAAGTTATTACAACGAGACAGCGAATGACCCCAGATTTTTTTATCTTGAATTGACCCATCTATTGTCGCTCCACCTCGATTAATGCTTGTATTTTAAAAAGCGCTTCTTCCTCGCGCGTTATTTTCGAAAACCGGACGTCTTTCGCCGTTTCGCGCGCAAACGGGATAAATCTTTGGACATTTCAATTCGGCGTGACGTCAACGCATCAATTTTGAATGAAATCAATAACAAAACCAGTCGCCAATAGCGCAACGGATGAATCATCAGCGTCATTAACCCAATAACATTGTGTGCACATACCCACATTTCGCATAACGTCAATTAAATAACGCGCGCAATTTTATCGAAATTGTTTTACTATGGAAATTTTTACGACGGCGAACTCTTTTCTCAGATTCGAACGAATAATACGAAATTATGCGCGCATTTGACCCATACGCATGCATCGGAATTCCGGAACTGCATACCCCTATTGTGTTGTTGCAGCGGTCATTTAGTATGTGAGAATTAATACGAAGAAGGGTGAATCATCCATACAACCGGACACATTTTTATGCATCCGGAGGATCCCGGCTTGAATAAAATTTATATATACGCAGGATCATAAAATTGCATAAATTAATGTCGGTCAGTTCACACCGAGCCATTTTTACATTGTGTGCATAGCGAGCGCGGGGTCAAATGCATTTTGTCCGTTAAATTCATCACAAGATGCAGCCCTATAAAATATGCGATTTTTATGAAGAAAACTAGTATGCAAATACGCTCATATTTAAATTATTTTTCTTGACACAATGCGAGATCATGAGAATCGCTTGACATCTCGTCTTCCCGCGGTAAAGGTGAGATGCATTAGGCATTCTGTGCGATTTCAACACTCGATATTTGCATACGGTCATTATGTTATATAAAAAATATATATATATTTATGAAAAATACTGGGAAATAATAATGAAAAGATTGCATGAGGGTCGGGGAATGAATCGCGTCGAGTGTCGTCTATATTTTTTAGTGAAAAGCGACAAGTAACGGTCGTCTATACAAATCTCAAAAGTGGTACAGCGACTAAGATGACCGTATGATAGGGTGTACAAATATCGTGTAAAACATATAAAACGCAATAAAGAATATAAAAGATATTCTCGTTCATTCCAAACAAAATTGTAATAATTGAATGCAATATTATTAACGCTAGAGAAACTCTTCATTGAAGAATGCAAAAAAATACTCGCAATCTGGATTTTTGATAAAAATAATACATTTTTAAATCATTGTATGATGTAAATCTTAAATGTTTATTTTAAATAGCCTTCGATTGGGATTTATATAAAAAAAAAACTGGACAAAATGTACGAAAACTATCAACTACATGTTTACCCTTCTAACTTTATTTCTAGCAAATTCGTTAATTAGGGATGTTTAGTTTAGAGTAGCAGCCAATGTTGATTTTATAGAAATAATGATAGATTTCTAAATTTGTTTGGCTTAATGAAGTTGATTGCGATTGAACTGGCGTTTTATCAATTTACATTTGGAAAAACTTCATTTCTACTAGCTGCAGAGGCTGAGAGTATTAATACAATTCTCAGAGCGTTACCATAGTCTTCAGATACTAAGTAATTAAGTTACGTTGGCACAAATAATTTAAAACATCCCAAGGTTTCATTTCGTCATCTATTATCATATGTTTTAAAATATCATATAAAATATGAATCTTTAATTTTTCTGAATATAATTGAAATAATGTATTTTAAATTTATTCTCTTCATCGACAGCTTCTTCGTAGTAAAATTTACGCTTTTTCCTTATAGTTCTAACTTCAGTTTCATCAGGAAACGCTGTAGCGCATTTAAGATTCTCTGCAGCAATTTTCATCTGATCACATCAGTATTGTCTATAACTTTGGGCTTTTTGTATGGTTTCTAATAATTCTGATAGCCAAAGAATTACACCATTTTTTGCTAATCTTCTCTATCTTTAGTTTACGCATCTTCTTCTATTGTTTGCAATAATTCATCAATGAAATCGTAAAAATTTTAACGCATCTACTCTGTTCGTTCACCGAGTAGCACTCAAGGGTTTTATAATTTATTGGAAACCTATTTAGTACTTCTTAACGCTTTGAGAACCAGAAGAAGATGTAAGCCTTTTTTGTGTCATCGGATGGATAATCTCTCGCGGAATTCTACACGACGCTGACCAGAAGATGTCATTGAATTAAAGAAAACAATGTTAATTAGTATATAAAGAAGATGTTTGCTTACCATTGGAAGTGGTGGTGTAGGGGGTGTTGCGGTGGTGCGCCAGCACATGCTGTACGTGATGCGCGTGATGTGCATGCGAGGGCGCACTCAGCAGCCCGTGCAGCAGGGCCTTCGGCAGCGAGCTCTTCTGTGACAGCGGCAGCACGGTGTCTACTGCAACGCAAACCAAAATGCTTTTAGACCACTGCACTCTTATCATGCATTTTATCAATAATACAATGATATCTACTATAGTACATCAATAATTTAGAGAAAAAAAAAATAATAAAAGAATAACTTTACAAATAAACACGAAAAAACACATCGTGATTCGCGTTATCAACGCGTATGCATGTTGCACGTGTATTTAAATTCGTGAAAATAAATAATCAAGGTTCGAACGGCAACGATTTTTCGATAAATTTCCTAATAAACATAATTTAAGCGTTTGTACGTCGATACGTACTACTACGTACAGTTAAATTTATCATTACAAGGACGTTTAACAACACGTGCGGAACTAACGTGTTAATACTCTCGACGCATCGATTCGCAGTGATCAAAAATGTTTAATTTAAAATATATATATCTACGAACGCACATACACATACACATATAGCGCGTATCTAATACGCGTTCATGCAAATGGTTCCTTTTTTGCAAGAGATAAATCCAAGGTTTTCCGTTTTGCAACATTTCGTTTTGTGTGAAACTAGGTCGTATTATTTTAAAATAGAAAAATGCTAAAGAAATTCACAACCGTGTACGCTTAGGTACATAATGTGCGGAATGTATGCAAGAGCGACGTGTCGAAATATCACATTGTGAAAAATCAGAATATCGCATCCGACGTGCGAGAAAAAATCGAGCGTCCTCTGCGCGTCCTTGGAGCCGTATTTAAATTACGTATGTATGCGTCGGAAACGGTGAACGTCCTTGAGAACCCGGAAGAGGGTAACTTTCCCACGCTGGGGGTTTTCCGCCACCCCAGACTCCCCCACCCACGCGGCGTGGGCGGGAAAGTTCCGGAGTCTAGACTCATCGATTTTCTTTTACAGCGTCGACTCGCGGAATGACGTTTCTAAATTCCGCATTCGCAACGACAAAAAAACGACGTTTAAATCAAATCGATTCGCGTTAATGACCCGCTTCGCAATGATTATCGAAAGGAGAAAAAAAAAAAAACGATTTTCCGATCGAGACGAATATGCATGCGGCGGTCGAAAGAGAAGCGTGCACATTTTCCGACGCGCGAGCGGGACGGAATCTGTAACAGTGCAGCAGATGAGCGAGCGAGCGGGACGGATGCATGTGACGCAACTCGACACAGAAACTGAAAGTTAACTTTTGCTTTCGAATGAGGCTGCGACCTTTATGGAAAAGCGGTCGCTCATTTCTGGTTTCCGACGCCGCAGCGAATTAAATACTGAAACAAACAATCAAACGGCGTTAAACGTCGAACGCGTCGATTTTTAACGCGCCGAATTCGCTACGTTTCATTGCAAAAGGTTGACGATTTCTGACGCGCAAGATGTGGTACTTGCGTAATGAATAAATAAGGTGTATTATTAGTATTACCGCACGGCAAGTGTGCGAATGAGGACGCGGAAAGGCACTTGACTTCTTTTGGTACTGAACGCTTGCTGCACATTCCGTGACGTCGCTCGCTGCGACCATGAGATCAGTTTGTTTGCTAAAATGCTGTTACCGCTGCCGATTAAGCTGGGTTCAGTGCCAGATCTTAAAAACGATCGTATTCGAACGGCTCCTGGTATTTAATTATCATCTCAATGAATAGATCGACTGTGCAATCAACGCCTGAATGAGAACGAATAAAAATCAGATTCACAGTAGCGGATTCTTGGAGAGCCGTAGAGATGACGAAATTGGTTTTGTGGGATGGTGCGTAAAATTTTAGCCAGCATGGTGACCTCGTAACTGTATTGAAAGTGTGACGTCAGTTACGTGGTATTGGCGGCGTGTAACACTTTTGCACAGTAATCGGTCGAGCGATTGCACAACGCTCACGTACACCAGGTACGTGCCCGCTGGTCCATTCAGCGATGTAAATGACACCTTTTTCGGCAACCATCTTGCAGATCGGAGTTGCATCAACGCGACGACAATCATCTCGAATATATACACATATACAGAGGAAGATGCGTAAGCTTTGCGTCCATCGGCCCATCACTAATTCAAAGCATGACCGAAGGCGAAGTTTCAAAATTACTTCAAAGCCAAAATCAACATGGAATGGTAATTTAATGTTATTTAAAGGCGTTTGCGGCAATTTTAGTCCCGAGACTCTATTGTTGTTCAAGTTGTAGTACTAAGAAAAATGTAATAATTAACATGAAACGTCCATTGAACGATAAATAGACGTCATGTCCAATACGGCCTCGTGGCCATATGGGCGTGACCATTATGGATAAATCGATTGTAAATATAAATGGTTAATGTTGGCACAATATACATGGCATATCGGGATTTCCGTTTCCGTCAACATTACATTATGAAAAAAATTTCCGTATGAAAAATTGAAACTATTGTCACAGTCGGCGTCCTGCGATGGTGAAAATTTTTAATTAATAAATTTAAATTGCGCAAAAATTCGTTACATGAACACAATTTACATGAAGAATCGACTTCCCGCGTGCTTTTTGTATTATACGCATTGTTTCGATATTTCAGCGTTGTTTTGCGGACAGGATACGCAAGATCCATTGTTCGATTCTTGATGCAACACTACCCGGAATTATCAAAGAATCGCCAAAGGCTCGCAATTCTCGCGATTGGGCGAGCGCTCCTTATCTTCTTCGGATCTGCGAGCGGGATGGGGGATATTTTTCCGTTTTCCAGTTGTGCACGCCGAGCCGAGTGGACATGTCCATAGCGGGCCCACTTGTGTCGCTGTTGCCACACAACGACCAGTATCCAGGTCAAGGGAAGCGCTCAGCAGCCGAGGTGCACGCTCACGTACCGCACTCGCGTCGTACTTCACCTCAGTACTACGGTACGTGGCAGCGTCGCTCGGCTAAGACAGTTTCAAAATGCATCCGACGAAATAAGCCAATTTGATGTAATTTCAGCTGTCATCATGGTAGAAGACGCGAATACGCTTCGAGCACATCGAAGACTCTCCAACTGAATCAATCCGTGTATGTGAATTCATGAATTTAATTGAAAAGCCATTGTTTCTATCCATACTAATCGATCTTGGTACAATTAAATGCCACCCCTAACTTAGCCGGGCCGATGGGGTCTATTTGGGACCGCAAGTTTTTCTCGAATAAATCTTTTAATACATGTCACAATCTTTTTGTATTTGTCTAAAAAAGTCTAAAGAATAAATATTATAAAAAATCGTTATGACCTTCGATTCGGGCACGATGTTTTTCCTCGCTCGCATCCGTTACGTTGTGCCAAGTGCGAATGAAACGTATACTAGTGACACGTGCCCCGAGAATTTGACGGTAAGTCTACCGGCGGCGTGTCATCATTCTGCGGCGGGACATCGCCGAGCGTGTTTGTCATTTATACGTCATATTGATTAGTAGAAAAATTCCAAAATCCAAAAAATTCGTCATGATCCTGACTTGAAATGTTTGCAGTCTATTTTCCATTATAAATATACCCCCTTCGGAGGATGTGGTTATTTCCGAGCCGCCGTGGCGGATCAGTTAAGCTCCCTAGTATGTACAAGTGATACATGGCGTATCCGTTTTCGGACATAGATGCGATCTACTATAACAGTGATTCCCGAAGTGGTCTGTATAGATCCCGGGCGGGTGTGGAGTCGCTCCCAATCTTGCGGAGTCCTCTTCTCCCCTGGCTCATCACCAAGTCGACCCCCGTATGGGATGAATTTGGCGTGGCTGAGGATAACATATTTACTGTATAGATCCCGGGGATCGATATCGGCTTGCAGGGGGTCTATGTCAATGAGAAAAAATAGAGATTCTCTGAATGTAAATTAAGCACAAACGAAGAATTTATGCAGTTCAGAAAGAGTAATCTGCAGAAACACATTCCTATGGCTTATGCTGCATTATGAGCTCTCGAAAGAAAGTTTTTTTCCATCTTCATAGCTCGTGGAAAGGGGTTTTAGTGTGGCTGCCAATCTTTAATATTAGTTCAATATTAGGCAAGCAGATCTACAGGAAACAATGAAATGAAGAAGATGCTGTACGATTTAATATTCTTCACGCATTCCTTCTATAGAATATACATTCTTCCATATCATCACATTTAAGTAAAATTATTGATAGTCATAGAAACAGTATGGCTCATTTGTTTTTTTGGATTTGGAGCAGTGTTTTTCAATATTTATTTTTATAAAAAAATGATGCTGATTAAATAAAATATGCGGAAACTTTTTCTTCAGAGTAAAAATAAGATTTTTTTTAATAATTTGTTACATTTCGTAGTTGTTTGCAGAGTGAATCGTCCAAGATATTAATGATATAATTATTATTATTATTCCGCGAATTCAGTACATTTGCCAAGTAAGTGTGATCATATTTAATGCAATATAAATATAACTAAATATATTTTTTCACGGATTTACGATAACACGAATAAGAAAATCAGGACCAATGACCAGAACAAAAAAATAATATGTAATTATTAGATATAAATATTAATATCTGGCTCAAATTGGCTTAAGTTATCTGTCAGTATCACGGATCAATTGAGATACCACAATTGATCTGATCATTTTTATGATTTCAACATTTCTCTCAAAAAACATTTGAATTACAAACATTTATGAATTAATGTATTTATTTATATTTATTTATGAATATCTCATTGAATGTTCTTTTTAGTGAAAATGCGTACGAAAGTAGAGCAACGTCTACAAAATGTGTTTTATATAGATTCAAACTCTCAATCCTCGATTTGTACGAAAGTCGAAACCAATATTTTTTTTATATAATATGGTCAAATTTTTAAGCTGTGCCATTTCGACAATTATTTTTCATTAGGTGCGAATTGGCGATTCTCGTCTGAAATTAAATTAGACCGCATTATCAATTCGTCGGTCGATGTATGGCCGAGTCACGGATAAGATTACAAACTTGTTGTTTCTGCGGATACTGCGTCGGATCGTCCTCGATGGCGACCGATTTTTGTGTCACGTAAAATAAATTTAAATTCCGAGCACAAGGTAAGTGGAAACGAGGCATCGAGCATGTCAAATCGGTCATAATGCCGTAATATTGTTTACGATATCAAAACCGTGCACGGCCTTTGGCGATGCAAAACTGACAGCAAAAAAAAAACGGCGATAAAAAGCGGCATATCTTTTACGCTGTTTACTCGAACATGAATAGTAAAAATTTTATCGGTCTCTACGACCGCAGTAAACATTCTCTGGTCTCAGATACACGCGCATGCACTCGGCGATAATTTTTGTGGAGCTACAAAATGGCGAGAGAGATCGATTTCTGGTTTTCGTTCATTATGCATTTTACGTCGAGAGCTACGTAACGAATGGCCGCGACCCAATTTACAAATTTCCGATATTGACACTGGAACGAAACAGAAAATATAACGCCAGATCGATTTGCCACACTGGAACAATTTAAAATTCGTCGATATTTAAATGTAAACTAAGAATTCATAAATATTTATGTGCGAATTTCGTTAGTGGTGTCGAAAGATCGACAATATGTTTGCTAGTCATTATTGTGAATTGTTTAACATTGTCATTATGAAATATTGCATTTCAGCAATACGCTATCAGTTGTAACCTAAAAAGTACACGTAAAAATTGTGCAATTTCGCGAAAGGTCAATGTAACTCGGATGCAATTATAAACAAGGCGAATCGAATCGATGTTTTTTTTATGTCTGCATGCAGAAAAAATGATGGCATCGAGGTGTGCTATGAATATATCGATCGAATTTCCGAGAATAGCTGAACAAGGAGGAAAACCGTAAGCACTTTTCGCGGAAAAGCGCGCCAAGATGCGAGGGTATGGGGGAGACCGTAAAGCTGAGAAGAGTTGGATGTTTGGCCAGAAAGTGAAAACCTTGGGGCACTGACTTCGTAATGGATGCAGTACCGGGGGTTTTACGTGGCGGCAATAACAATTCGCCGCTATTGCCAAGAAGAGGATTCCGCACGGAGCGTTTCGTTTATATAAATAAATATTTGATTCGTCCAGAGCGACGATAATCTCATACACGGGAACAATGGACATAAATACGATGATATTTCCTGGATTATGCGTCTGCCCACACGTCAGCTGATTGTGCTCAGAAGAAAGCCAGGGATTTTCAACGTATTTTATATTTAAATCAATCTTCAAGGTCGCGTGTACGCAAAACATCCGTGCAATTTTCCGTGTACACACATTCTATGATTCATATAGATAGCATTATCTTGTTATTAAATTGCTATTTTAGTTCCTATATATATATATAAAAAAAATAACACATGCAGTAGATAATAAGAGGTCATTGACAGATGTGCGGAAAAATACTATAAATAATATTAAATAAATAATTTAAAACAAAACAATAAAACGATGAGTGAGTCTGGAGTTTCGAAATTCAATGTCAGAGGTGGCGGGTGTGTCCGGTGTGTGGGGGCGGGGGCGGAGCCCGATCGATGAGACGTCTGGCCGTGACGTCACATCCGTGCCTGCCGTTTCCGGGCTGGAAAGCGCCACAACACCGCGAGTCTCAATAGATCGATGGAAATTTATCATAAAATACATCCGATACATTGACGCGATCTGTACTCAAACAAATGGTGATGACGAAGACTTAATTATAATCGGCTCGGCGAACATTGAGTCATGATCAATGCATCAATGTGGAAGTGGAGGAACTACCACTTAGAGCTGCCAGACAGAGAGATATCGCGACAGCTGAAAAACTATTTTCTGGTAAACAATCCAAATATTTGAAAATTAATTAACGAAAATGTAAAACATATATATTGATTAAAACAAAGCAATTTCATCAGAGCAATAAAACAAATCTAGGTCAATAAAGATCGAATTTTCATCTAATGGGCTAGAGATGGATACAAGTTCAAGTACATTTTTATTTATCATAATACCGTATAAAAAAGTGATAAAATTCATGGAAAAATTGAAGATATTGTATCGTCAAAAATATAAGAACGAAAGCCCAATAAATAAATTCATTCAACCCTCATTTAACCCGAGATAAGGACGACGCTATAGAAATCTGCCCTATAGAAGACTACGCACTCATACAAAATTTAGAGTAACGTTTTATTTATTATATTTTTTCATTCACAAATTATAAATGACCTCGTTTTATTTTTAGTTTGTTCACCCACGCGCGTTATATTTATGTGATTGTTGTCAACCAAAGTGCATTGACCTTTAATTCGCGCTGCAATGTATTTTACATTTACGAAATATGTAATTTGACCTGGAAAATTCAGCGTTTTATAAAAAACGGCGATCTAAGAGGAAGCACTATATGAGACACAGGCCGCTATAGCCGGAAGCGCTATACGAGGGTTGACGTATTGGCCCAAAAGATTTTTTAGCATTTTTTTAATCGGATATCAAATCAAACCTTATAGATGATTTTCTCAATATTATAATAAATTTGTAAAAAAATATACTCATAGATTTTAATTTTTTTTGAGTGGACAGAGCGGATAGGGTTTACCGAACGTTTTTACGCTAAATCATTTTTTTTGCACACTTTACTTATATCCTGTAATATTGTTATTGATTTACGCCGTTTTTTTTATTATAAATTTCGAGGCAAATAAAAAATCACGGTTTTTTTATAGCATTCGGAAAAAATAAAAAGACGCCTGAGCATCGTGTTAGAACAAATGATTCGTGTAAAAAAATACACTTCGTTCTTTTTAGTAGACGGTGATTTTTCAAAACGTGTTTATTATGACGATTTGTTATATTTTGATGCAAAAAAATAATTAGTGGGTTTTTAGGCGAAAACAAGTTAGTTTTTTCATTAATTTTCGATGTTTATTTGCGCTTTTTTAAGGAAATTTAAAAAAATGATAAGTCGTATTGATACGTTTTTATTAATAAAAAAGGAGATGCAATCACATGAGACGTTTGCGTGTAGCGGTCATTAAATTGACATTCTCAGAAACTGTGTTGCGTTAATTTGCATAATTGTTAATTAAATTGTCGTCGCTTATTTTCCTGCTCATTATCGACAATCGACGGTAAAAGTT
The DNA here is from genome assembly GCA_022495035.1 of Philopotamus ludificatus. Classification (NCBI taxonomy): domain Eukaryota; kingdom Metazoa; phylum Arthropoda; class Insecta; order Trichoptera; family Philopotamidae; genus Philopotamus; species Philopotamus ludificatus. Next base: position 169,717 of record JAGXCT010037222.1, on the reverse strand, counting down.
GGTTTCGACCGATGTGTCGTCTGAGCGTTGTCGTGTGATAACGCCCATCCGGAATTAGTCTAGTGAGACTCGCGTCGCGCGATCAGCTGTTCGGCGAGCGGTCACAGTCCGAGCGGCGGAGCCGCTAGCGGGGAGCGATAGGAGTGTGAGTCGCAGCGCTATTCACGAACGCTAGCGCCTTGACATTGAATTGCGAGTAGAAAGGGAAAGCACGCGGAGTGATACACTCGCCATACGAACGAGCAGCGAAATAGTTCGCCATAATGGCATTAGTTTCGAACAAATCGACGAGATTCCGAAGCGTCGCCGCAATCTCAGAAATCAAACAGGAAAACAGAGAACCGGTATCCGATAATTATCGACCGGAATCCGGCGTCTCGGATCTGATTTTGAGACGAAAATTAATTTCTGTCTCTTCCGGGAACAGTTCAAAACTGTACTCGTAGTATATGGCGCGTCATAATGACACAAAGAGAGTCACATTTTCGTAGCAATAAAATATCTCCTACAAATATATCCGTTAACAGGTACGTAAAACAATTATACCTGAGATACAGGAAAATATTTTTTGCAAGAAAATTACAACACAGAGAATATTATATGCGTACACTCCCGCCCATTTTTTAAGTCGACACAATAGCAACGGTACATTTTTTTTAGCTTTCACAAGATATTCGCAAAGAAAAGATTCACTTCCCTATTGTGACCCGAATTGCGGAATATCTTTTGTGCGATTTTTTAAGTACGACTACCTGTTGCAAATAAAAGGTTTTGTATGGGCGACGATTTATTGTGTGTTTAGGATCCCGCTGGTGTTTCGTGAAATTCGCAAGCATATTAGCAAACGTAGACAAATAAGCTACAGACGACGAATTGCAACTTAAGAATATATCCTTTGAATACTCTCTAAATATCGCGAGACAATGCCGCAAACACTGTCATAAATCTTATTTACATTTTTTTTTACATTTCCTCGTTGAACGAGTACATATTTGATGTGAGATAAGACATCCAACTTTCTACATACGAACCTTGAAACTACTGGATCTCGTTTCAAACATCTGTCCCTCAATAGAATCGGATATCGAAAGGTTTATAATAAAAACCTGACCTACATTTCATTATTTAATAGCTCGATTCGGCAACGGGAAACTAAACCAACAATGAATATACTCGACCGTATCAATCAAAGGGAGGGAATTTATATTGAGCACAAAAAAACAGGAACCTAAACAACAACAAAAAAAAAACAGGAAAAAATACACCGTTAGGTAAAGTAGGAAATTTACAGAAGTCATAAACCATGCGGGGGCGTATTATTATTTTTTATTAGAGATAATATTTTGTATTACTGTTAATCATTGCATTTTTTTTCTCTATGGTATTGTTTTTTTATATCATAATTTAATTTCAGAGATGAAATAAAAACCATAGTCAGAGTGGATCGGTCAATTTTAATGCCGGCTATTTTAAATCGGGCGATAGAAGTTTAAAAGACAATACTATGCTGAAGACCCGAAAGCATTAAAAATTATGGATAAAAAATATAACCCATGAAAAATAATACGGAGAGATGCCAGAGTTATAAATTATTATTATTTTTATGTTAAGCACTAAAACCGCGCATGATAACCTCTGACAATTTAAGGGATCACCTTTTTTATCCGTGAAATAAGAGACTTTCTTTTAGGGTCAGGTAAGATGTACAATTTTCTCCATTTTTTTTGTACGAAAATATTTTATAAGGGGATGCACGTGTGGATGCACAAAAAAATCCACGACATACTTTATATATATATATATAAATCAGTCTCGGAGACAATTACGGGAATAAATATTTATTTGCGCGAGATTACGAGATTTTTTTTAGAGCATTCAAGACGGAGTGCAGTCGAGTCTTGTGGAACGTTTTATCAATTCTATTCCAGGAACAAACACATTTCCGGCACCGGTATCAGTGAACCGATATAAAACGCACATTGCCGCGTATCTAGAAATAATAGTGCGATAGGTCAATACATAGCCGCGCATGGAACAAGTTCAACAGTTGTGAGAAGGGTATGGTACTTTGAGATGGGCATCTAATCGGCTAATTGGGCGGGCGTTACGCGCACACACAAAAACACACACACGCTCAGATATTCACAGATCTTTCAAAAGTTGTCCACCGGACCGATATCTAAATGGGACATACACGCGGCGCAGCGTCTCCGTCCGACGCGACAGATCGGTCGCAGAACGAGCGAGACGGGCGGCAACGCTCGAGCGTCAAACCTTCGAAAGAAAGTCGGGTCCATTATGATGATATTCAACGTTTTTATAGCTCCCGAATATATTAACGAATTTATGTATCGAAACAGGTAGACTTTTTTATAGGTCGGGAGGATTTTTTTTCTCCGCGCGGCCATTCTTTCACCCTTTCCTTTGTTGCGTTCGGAATAACCGAGCACGATATGGACAACGTTTAAGACGTAACGTTTTCGCTTCGGAAGCGGTATTGGGTGGACAATTGTATCGTTTTCCGCTTTGGAAGCCGTCGAAGAGACGACACGGCCGATAAACTGGCTAAGAACGTAAAATATGACTTTGCCGTCGCGAAAGAAAACGTTGCGGCAGTTATCTGCATACAGTTTCGTGCCGATTTTACGATCCATTTACGCTTAGGGCCGAAGCCGTACACGCGGCGACGTTCAACAGGTAGCACGTTTCGACGATTAAAAAATTATTGCAAACGTAAACAAACTAAACGATGTTTTTTTTTTGTTAATAAAAATACGCGTTTCTTATCAGATAAGGGCGATTGTGCGCTCATTACCGTTGCACAATGATCGAGTCGCATCGCTCGGTCGGCAAATCTAATTACAACATGAAAGAAAACTCACAATATCGCTTCATCAGGCTCTTCTTGTACGCCTTCCCGCCCTTCTGAGGGTCGTCGGACGGGCTGAGCCTGCCGCCGGAGTCGTCCGATTCCGTGCCGGAGTCGCTCGGATGCCTGACGAACTCGCGGGGGTCCCCGAACTCGCCCGGCACCGCGAGGAATTCGCGAGGGCTCCTGGCGACAAAGTCCCGCGGGTCCCTCACCAGATAGTCACCGGCGTCTTGCGCCGCGTCCCGCGGATCGCGGAAAAAGTCTCTCGAGCGACGAACGATCGGGGCGCGCTGTCCCCTCGGATCCGCCATCGTCGAGATCGCGAACGCCTTGGCGAACTCCCTCACGCTTATCTCCATCGGGTGTCTGAAGAACTTTTCCTCCTTGGCGACGGCGCCGACGCTCAGGTCGAGCGGGGCTTCCGCGTCCTCTTGGGAGTCCTTTCCCTCTTCGGGTTTCGGAGAAGCGACGAATGTCTCGTCGACGACCATCTCGTCCCGGTCGCTGTCGTACGACTCGTCTCGGGCGTGTTCGAACGCGACCCGGCACAGCTTCGCGGGCGAGAACGAGATCGTCGGCGCTTCGACGTCGGCGTCGTCGCGCGGATACATCTTCCTTCCGGCCGCCGTGATCGTCGCGGCCGCCTCGAAGTATTTGGGCGAGACCGAGGCCGGATCCGCGGAGCGCACGTTTCTTTCCGGGATCGTCGATTCCGGGCACGCCTCCTCGACGCTGCGGCTGCGGCAGGCCGTCCTCGGCGGCGAAGCCCTTTCGTAAAAGTCTTTCCTTTCGTACTTGACGAACGAGCGCTCCGGCGATTTGGCGAGATACGTCTCCTCTTCGGAAGTGCGAGAAGTCGGCGACGTCTCCGATGTCGGAGAGTATCGAGGCACCTCGACCTCGAAGCTGATGGTGCCCGGCTGCCGCGACTCCGGCGCGAGTAAATGCTGCTGAAGAATCATCATCACGTCGATTATTTAAACGTTCACTTTTATTTTGCGAGTCTACCCTTCGGACATCGTTAGAGCGGGCCGCGTTTTTATTCGAACGCGAAACTCCGGCACCGGAAAACAATAATATCGATATCGATTCGACGACCGCAACCGGAGGCGATAAGACGATATCGGACGAGAGCGGAGCGACACCGCGCCGTGCTCACCGCTGCAGAGCCGAGCGGCGACTGACAGCTCCGGCGGCTCCGGCGGCTCCGGCGGGGAGCTGCGGCGGCGGCACAGCTCCGGCCCGACCCGGCCCTACCGCACGTCTGCTTAAGGCAAAAACTCCCCACAATTACGCGACAACTTCACCACCGACAGACAGATTATCACACAAATTATTCTAACTGACATATTTAAAATAATACGACAAATATATAAAAAAAAATAATAATACACCTATCCCTCGATTTACACGGATTTCAAATAAAATTAAAGAGTTAAAGTTTACTTAAGCTCCGGGTATCTGTATAGAAAACAATACGCAAAAAAATGCAATCGATATTAATACGATAACACAAAAAGCTATTAAAATCTTTTTAAGGAACGAACTCCGAGTACATCTCAAGGAAAGCTCAACGGAACAATTATATCATCATTATTTAAAATTGATGTCGTCTTGTTAACCCTCTAATTTACGGGACTATGCAACCGTGTTAGAATCTTTACAAAGAACCTTAGCTTGAATAATTAAAAAACTCGAAAGGATATTGTAATCCAACGTTCAATGATCTTGGCTAGAGAACTCGATTGAGCTGTGACTCGATGCGAAAATTTAAAAAGCCCACCCCATAAGCTTTCCTTAGTAAATGTTTTCCCAAATCTAAATATCCTAGACGTAGAGGAATTATTGAACACAGATGCGACCCCAATGTTGAAATAAATATATGTATGTGCAAAATCACCGATTGTTAAATAAAATAATTAACAAAAGAAATCAAAGTAAAACATATATTCTACTAGATGAATATTCTGCATCGACAATAATTTTGGACGATATATGAATTATATTATTTTGTAGCATATTTGCAATGGTACATAAAGTCTATCTCATTTTAATTTGTCGAACAAGCTATTACTCGCTTCTGTTATCTTCGCGGAGTTATCGTCGTGCAAATTAAAAGCCTTAGCTTGAATAATTGAAAAACCCAAAGGAATATTGTTTTCATATTGATCAATTATTAAAAATATGCGAAATGGCGAATTGTGCGAACGTCGAGGACCGCCCGTGTATACGTCAGATACGTTTCACCAAAAACCGTGTAAAAAGAATTCATACAAACAATGAAAAATTAATTTCATAAATTTAAATTTAAATTATGTCCTTTTACGCCAATGAATACCGGGACGTAATAACGTGCAAAATATTTTGTTTCTGGGAATCGTGGTCTTACAAACATATAACATTTGTTATTTGATATAACCGTGTTATATCAAAACCGTGTAAAAGAGAATTGAGTGTTACAAATATTTTTATAATAATAATAATGATTTTTTGGAACTCATGTCTACGATTTGTATTTATTTTGAATGAGCTCCGTGTCTTTTTTGTGCGATTTCATGGAAATGCATCTATTGCGGGATGTGTGTACGTCCGTTTCCTCATAACACGATCTCGATTGCTCACAATAATTATCTATTCTAAACTAACCAAAACTAAAAAAGGGAGGGGAAATCTTCATAGACATTTCATCGTGGGTAGTGTCGGATTCTTACCGATTAAAATTCTTAGCTCTTCTCTCCACAACGTTTTAGGGATTCGTCTTGAAAACTTTTACGAATCGTCTTTATTGTCTTTTATGACATTTTCTTGCCACGCGTCCTTTTATTATTATATCGATAAATGAAGAAAAAAGCTTTAGCACGGCTTCGACGGACCACATTTCTTCTCCTAAGCCTTTTTATGTCTGTATCCGAGAAGCTTGATCTAACCAAACGTCTAATTCTCAGAAAACTCAAAAAAATGTATAAAGAATAAAAAATACAAATCGAGCTTTATATTAAAATTACTTTTACATTACAATATAATAATACAGGTCCATAGGGTCAAATTGTGCGGGACACACATGCTCAGGAAGAATAGAGGCGCAAGGAGAGAAAGATTTCAAAATTAATAGTAATTTATTAATATTAATAATTTTTTAAAAACTATATTTATTGAACAATTAAATTCGATGTTAGTACTTTTTTATTATCTTTATTTAATATAAAGACACCTCTGAATTTATTAGGCCCGTAACAAATATGATACTTATTTCATTTAATAATTTATAGCTATTTATATAAGAATTTACGAAAAAAATATATCGAGGATTTTTATATATTTATATTAGAGCATGAAAGAATTAACATTGTTTTACGTTTTGCGAAAAAATTCAACTCACAAATTGTCTAAAGCTCTTAAATTATAATTATAATAATAAATCGGTATACTAAAGGGAAATTCTATAGAGAAATATATATGTAATATTCAAGCGGTATATTAAGAGAGGATCTTCATCGTTAAAAAAAAAAATCGCATTGAAGAACATTGGTCGATACTGGTCGTAAAACAGGTGGAAAATAAATTAAAATCCCAAAAAATTCATAAGATGTAAAAGATTTTTTTAAATCATGTATTTGAAATGAAGAATTTAATTTTCTTTGTCAATGAACACGCGTTGATTAATTCATTGTGTTTATTCAATGAAATGGCAATGCGGAAATGATGACATATTCGGTTTTACGATGATATTTAAACTGAATATGGATCCGGATTCTGAACGTATAAAATGCAATACGTCATCGATAGAGGACGAAATTGCATTCATAACTTCGATCGACACGTTTAATTATTTTTCAACACGATGACAGGGACATTTCCTTGTTATAATTTAAATGAAATAAAATCTGCATCATTATGCAATAATTATTTCTTTCCACCGTGAAAATCTTCAGCCCTGCATTAGCCACACGCCGATTTCATTTTATTTTTCGAATTTGCGCGCTTCGCAAAATTCACACTCTCATACAGGAAAGGTGAAATAATAATCGTCAGATAGATGTAAAAACGAAAGTGCATCATCTCCAATTGCCGAATTCACCGAAAGTTATTCGCCGTTAATAAGACTCTGTGTGCATACACGTAAACAAATTTTTGAATTTGCAAATCACGATCGTGAGAAAGTGAGTAATGATGATCGATGAAAATACAATCTAAATAAATGTAAATATAAAACTGTGCAATAAAGAGATATTCAATATGCATTGAATCCAAAATTGATAATGCAGCGTCGATTTTCAGACGAAATGGATCAATTAATATACGCTGCGTTTCTGCAAATCAGATTGCTCTCCCTCATTTAATATTATCATTGAGTCATTAAAACTGATTATGGATAAACCGCATTCCTTTCCCCGAATTATAAAAAAATATATATGGAGAACATACGACACAAATAAACTCCTTGAATTCCATTCCGACGGTCCGTGGCGAATGCTACAGAATCCGAACAAAACAAATAAGCTTTCTAAATTCTAAACAATGCCGTATATTGAAACGCCGATGAAAAAAAATACCCTTCACAAATATTACTAAAATCTACATATTTATCGTAAACATTGTAATGCAAATTTTCGGATAAAAAAACTAATTTGAATGTTCAAACAATTATTTATTAGTATTCAAGCATACTCTTGGATTATCACGCATGATATTAAAATCTAGCATATTTAATAAATTCCACTAAGTTAGAGTATCAATCGATTCCGCCTAATTCGAATTATTGGGGTCAAATCCCAAAGAATCAAAACCAAATAAAAGAATTAATAGTATTTACTTCGGTCATCTGTCACACGTTTCCGTTTAATTGGGAGAGTACATTTAACATTTAAATAAATATTTGTAATTCAAGATAGTTTTATTGTTGAATAATTATTGAAATTATATACAGTTAAACTAAATATACTAACACTAAAATCAGGACCGTGTTATTTGGAGTCGTGTAATTGGGGGAGTGAAGCCGTCCGGCTGTGTGCGTATAGCCTGGCACGTGTTGAATACACAGACGCTAGCCAACGTTTGACTGTATGTGAATGCGACCGCGCAATTGGGGGATTTACGGCGAATATTTTAACTTAGCGCGTAATTTGGGGTAGTGTAATTGGGGGTTCCACTGTACATCGTTCCGTTTAATAAATTCATAGAAAAATGGGTTATATATAGAGATACGTGATTATCGCATTTTACGATAAATGCGACATAGAAGCGATAGAAGCGATAAATGCGATATAATTGCGAAATTTTCCATATATCAATCTCTCGGTTATAACATAGGTGGCATTTTGCCTATGGAAACCCAAAAGCTACTTAATGAAACAGATGAACAATAGATATTCTTAAGTCGGTTTCCCGTAAAAGTTTATTAAATCTCGAGTCACATTTAAATATACATGAAACGAATGTGTTTTATGAAACTTTAAATCATCTGTTCAACCCGCATGTAGCTGGAAGTAGATGTAATTTCCAAATTGATTAACCGATATCGGTAATAAGAAACTTACCTTGTTTACAACATTAACAACATCAATAGATACATAAGCTTCGATAGATAAACTTTGACACTTTTAATCATTATATCATTTTTAATCGGTGTATTCCCTGCATTTCATTTAATTTCAAATGTTTATATCAATATATTGTATATTTTAAAAAATTATGTATAAATTAGACTTTTTAACTTCAAATTCGTAATTAAGAAATAAACGCTAAATAGATGCTAAAATTTGTCATTTTAAATGCTATTTTTTTAAAAAAATATGTGTCTCTAGTTATATATTATATGTTAATATTTTTCTGACAGTCAATCGGTTTCTTTATCCTCCAGAAGATTATTCGAGGCTCTTCCTTTGACCTTATTATGACCATATTTATGTGTTAATAATAATTTCAATAACTCCGTGACATATTAATATTTAATAAAAATAAAAACTAAAAATTAAACAATCAATCGTGGAAAACAATAAAAATAATTAAAGTTTACCTTCAATTTCAAAGACGTTTTTGTCTATGACTATATCGATAGTTGTGTTGATGAGTATCCTTTTACATTTGATAACGATAATTATAAAAGTGGATGATTTATTGGGTACAGCGCGTTCGTTCAAAATTAAAAAAAAAATAGTTATGAGATACGTTGTAGAAGATATTTTTTTCGGAGCGTAACATATTGGAAGTGACATCCCTTCCAATAGATATGGGATAGATAAGAATAGCTGATTGGTTTTGATGAAAAATAGTAGAAAACGTTAAGCCAGTTTGCCATTCTTATAGTAATAATAAATAAACGTTAGAACAATATTGACTCGCGAATTCAGACTTAGGGTCTAAGAAAGGCAGCAAAGAGAGGCCTGCCCCTCCGGAAGGCTAGTGGATCAACCTACACCTGGATTACGTAGCCAACTAATGTTGTTCTTGGCGTGCTCCGAAATGACGGAGGAAACTCCAACAACGACGAGCATGCGAGGAATGGCAAAGTAAAAGCCATACGCAATCATCATCATCACCAGGGAAGTACCGACCCAACAAAAACTCGTGGATAACCACTGATTTTATATAAAATTATTTTTTTGATTACAAGTTGAGATGTAGAATTATAACATAAGAAAATTAAAAATGTATAGCTCGTTGATAATTATGCGGTACATCATCACTTAAAAGACAACTTAACCTAGCCGTGCCGATGGGGTCTATTTGGGATTATTATAAATAATCATTGACCTTTATTGTATGCAATTGCGAAACACATAAAAACAACAATAATCGCTTCCGTAGTCAATGGCGCTATGTTTTTCTCGTTTGCATCCGGTACTAAGTGCGAATGAAACGTATACCAGTGACACGTGCCGCGAGAATTTGGCGGTCGGACTACCGGCGGCGTGTTTTCAGTCTGCGACGGGACCTCGCGTGTCATTTATACGTCATATTAATTAGTAGAAAAATCCAAAATATCGACCAAATTAAGAATGACTATTTTTATTTTTAGTCAAAAAGTCAAGATATCGCTGAAGAATTCATTTGGACGATGCGGTTGGTTTCGAGTCGCCATGACGGGTCCGTAAAAAATAAAAAAGTTAAAGGTTCTTTCCTAAATTACCACATTGTTAATGCAATCAATGAACACGGCCAAGAGAATATGTTTTTTCACAGTTTCTTGATTTATTCTTCAATTCTTTAATTTTACCCTAAACTTATTTGGGCCAAGTTTTGACCGGCGCGTCCCAATTAAGCGCAAGCTACTGCACTGCATTGCGATATTCTTTAGGTAGTAAAATCTCCACTGCAGCGGCACGACAGCTGTCGAAGATTATTAAATAATAATAACAGAAAAAAACGTACACATTTTCTCGTTCATTTATAAACAGCTTCTGTCATTTCGCGTAGGAAAAAAAAATACAGCGATAATTTGCACCATATTGGCAAAATCTTTTGCGTTGTCACTCGATAAAAATGCGTCAAATTTGCATACATATTTATTTTTGTCAATTACGGATGCGCGATGCACGAAAGCGGATCGAGTCCGGACGTCATCTCGCGAAAAGATCAAGCTTGTTTTCGCCGTTTGGTGCGAAAAATGTAAATCGGCATATTTTCGCGTTGCGATACTCGATTACTTGTTTGTCTAATTGGCCAGGGGCAGTGTGTCACAGAGTTGTTGAACGTTGCGCAACGCCGTGTCCATGAACATATCGATGCAGTTTACATGGCAATGATACGATCACTCGCGTTGCAACTGATAACAGCCGATCCAGCCGATAAATTCCGGTTCAATGACCGACCTATGATTCGGTTTATTTAACCATCGAACCACTGCGATCGCGTTTTTCCCCATGGTTCTACGTAGCAACGATTGCAGGCGTGGTATTCGGAGGGGCAACCTTCCTGGGAATTTTAAATGACGCTCATCAGGGATGCGAGAGCAAAGCCGACGATTCTCACCTCAAATCTAAATGACTAATATGGGTGAATGTGGTGGGGCTTTGGATATAAATACACATAATGCCACATACGCATTTCATAAAAAAAATTAAAGTCACTATAACATTGTAGAATATGATTATAAATGACGTAATATGATTATTCACTTTATACATATTAATATCAATGTAAAATATGTATCTAAATGGACAATATCATTAAAACATCATTTAGATAACGAAACTCAAAATATGTATAGTATATAGATAAAATACATTACCTTGCACAATAAATATTAAATGCGTATACGATTTGCAGTAAAAATGCATAATAATATACGCAAAATGCACTTTTTATATTTTTATTTAATATTTCCATAGAATTTTATAAAAATTGTGTGCTCTAAATTTTTTTTTAGTATATAACGATGATGAATAAATCATGAACTTCCTCCTCACTACTATCATCTGATTTGTTGTTAACCGATCCGTCACGGCGGCTCGAAAACAATCGAGTCGTCCGAAGGGGGTCTATTATAGATCCCAAGCATAATGATGAACTCTTCAATATCTTGAATTTTTTTAAAAAAATGAATTATTCTAAGAATAAAAATAGTTATTCATGATATGCTTCATAATGCGTGATGTCACGCCACAGACTGAGTACACACCGAGTTTTCGCGGCACGTGTCACTAGTACGTTTCACTCGTACTTGGCACATCGCACCGAATATGAGCGAGAAAAAACATTGCACCAGTAGCAACAGAAGCGAATATTGTTGTTTTTTTATTTTTACACACAATTTACTTATAATACTTGTTCTTTAAACATTTTTATACAAATACAAAAAAGTTTGTGACATGTAGGATTTATATTACAAGAGTTATTCGAGAAAAAATAAAAACTTGAAGTGATTTAAGTCAAGCCAACTCAATATTGTCAGTTCTTTTATTGCTTCCTATATTGTTGGCACGTGTCAACATATTGATTAATATATTAATTTATTGATATTTTTTATGGCTGAAATCGTATTTTTTTCGATCCAACTCGACCGACTTTAGCAGCGTTTAACAAAACATATTGCAATCAAACAAGACCAACGAGTGTATGTGAAAATGATTTATTACTTTCACGCATGACATCGTGAAAAAAAGAACGCATCCAACCGTCAAACAACAAACCCCGGCCCGCAAATAATCAATTTTATTATTCGGCGAAGGCCATTGTCGATGTTGCAACGGAATCTGCATAATTTTAGCGACCGACTTGCATTTTCAATGCGAAAATAATATATTTTCATCTCGGATGGCTCGTGGGTCTTGCGTCACACGTAGAATATTTCGGAAATCGTAATGTATAAAGCGAGACAGAGTGAGAGAGAGAGAGAGATTGACAATTATTATGAAATTTTTGGGTCAGTAAGCGAGAGAGACCTCGACGATAACAAAAATGTTTATGACAGTTGTTAAGTGGAAATTACTATTGTTGTTCCGTAACGCAATGCAAATTGATACATTTTTCCAGATGATGATTAAAAAAAATTAACGACTTACCGAATTAGCGACAGTTATATTATTAGAAGTAATATTAACGACACCAACCTGAAACAAAGAAGAATATAATTTAATAAAAAGTTCAATAATATTATTTTGACACTCCATTTCCATCATCTAAATAAATAAGTATATATTCCGTGTGTATTATTATTAAGTATGCATTTGTATTGCAACGCGAATAAGTTATAATAACGGATGCGCTCAATGCCACGGCTATAGTCAGTCGCTAGTACCGAACAGCATCTATATTCGATTTACGATATGGACAGTGAAATCAAACCTTTTATGAATGCAAAATGATTCAAATAACATTATTAAATATTATAATACATTGTGAATATATGATGAGATTATTTTTATATTCGTGCATAGCGAGTTTCATTAAAAAATATGCTGACAGGGTTAAAATGTTGGGCGTCACTGTGTCAAGCTGGATGCAAACTTGCCGGCCAACCCACTTAGAAGCGATTTCCGGTCGTTTTCTCAGCGAAAAATAATTTCGCTTTTGAGACGAAAGAGAAAATCTGCAGTATCGTGTTCGCAACGATGATCGCTGCACATTAGTATGGAGTAATAGAGAAATAAACATTGAATGATTTTATAAAACGGTCGTGAATCACAAACGATCGATATTAAATATGCGTTACAATTTGTTGATACGAAAATAAATTAGCAGTATGACCCTGATCTCTTCTTGGCCAATTTCGTATTGAATTTTAGCTGTCACCAGCAAGCTAACATGCAGCGCAACACACCGACCCAAAGCTAAATTATAGGCTGTGCATCTAAATAAATGGACACGTGAGTGGATGCCGTGTCCGCACAAGTGTGCCAGACCTATATCGCGGATAGACGGGTGGTTGGGCAAAACTAGAAAATGCACGAGTGACGTATGCAATTAAGTCAGCAGGTAGCTGAGAAGCGGCGCAGTAATAGTGAAAACGCGAGAAAGCTGATAGAAACTGTGTTTTCTGTTGTGCATCGGTGCAACAGTGCAGCGGTGCATACACGCCGGGGTCAGACCCGGAGAAAACTGAAACCGGGCTCTGGCATCGAGCGTTGCATGCGCGACGATCAGAGCCGCGATAGCAAACGGAAGATCCAGGATGTGGGCTAAATTTAGATAAGGGTATTAGCTGATGCGAATTTTAAGCTAGATTGAAAATAAGCTGAAAACAACATTTTATGACCAAATTGTGCGGCGCACACAGGCGCCGCATTTGGACCAAATTTTATTTCTTTAACTATTTAAATGTACAATTTCTTTGTCCCCGAAATTGACATCTTTGCCATAATGGAATGATTTATTCGAGAACATGGAAGCCTCTCGCTGTGTAGTGTAATAGATTTACCCTTCTTCCCGATATCTAAAAAGAATTGCACTGTGAAAATATAACACATGATGGTAAGTTATAGTAACTATGCAAGAACATCTATTGAGAAGATTCTTATTTGTCAGTTGCTGCATATAACATTAAACTTTGACCATTATTATTTCCCGCCACTGTTTACACCGATAAAGTCTGCTCTTTCGGATCTTGTCTTGGATCGGTGTTACCACCAAGCTCCCTTGTATGTCATTGTTTTGCATCGTATCCACTATAATTCTCGCGGTATGAAGCTTTTATTTTATTGGACAAGAGCTTTTTGGTCAGTAGTATTTCGATTAATATGCCTTTTACAGATTTTCCACTTGCAGATATCACATGGAAGAGGAATGCAGACAAGATCTTATTTTTTCCAGCATCTTTTTTTTTAGAGTGCTTAATTGTCGTGGGTGCTATCGGAGTTCCTATTAGCACCCAACCTATGTGAAAAAGGATTGTGAATCGTCTGAATGCAGACGACCTTAGGGAAACCATTTAAATTTTGGCTGCAGGGTTTCAATAATCTCTCTGCTAGCTGAGCTGTTGGAAGAAAGAAGACCAGGACCGGCAGAAATATCGTAGTGCATTCCGGGTGGTAAGGACCAGCTCAGTCAGGTTCTAGCCTTTTAATCTTTCTAGTTTGTTGAATAAATTCGTAACGCTCTTCTTCATCGTAACGTTATTAGAAGTAGGTGATCTACTGGTCTTTGTCTTTTCTTCATAAAATTTGTGTCTTTTTGCCAAGCTGGAACAATTCTGGACCTCCGTCCAGTTGCAGATGTTACGGAACCACTGTTTACGTTCCACTTTTTTGTGAGCAAGAAAAATAGGTAGTAGTTTGATAAAAACATATGAAAAATATTAGATCGAGTCCATTAGATAATAAGCCGACGGACAGGAAAATTGTGTTAAACGAGGCAATTTATCGTAAGTTTTATGGAGATGCTGGAATTAATACTATGAAAAAAATGTCGATTTTAAAAGCGAACGATTTAAAAGCCAAGGAGTGCAGGCGAAGGCTATGAATTCATTTATATTTCTTATTTTTTTTATATCCATCAAGCGATTATTATTATATTTAACCCGAAGCGGGTCTTTGCCACCTGGAGGACACTACGCGAGATCCGCCGGTCTTGGGTTTCTTCTATCCACTTCCCAAGCACCAGCAGAAACGCGTCCAACTCAACCCCGATGGTTGCGATGGTTGTCCTCAAGGTTAATTACTTATTAATTAATATATACAAAAACATCGAGTGCCATGAACCTTAAACTATTGTGCGTAATTCGTTTGGTTCCAATGTATCAGTGCTATTGTTTTCGTCAGTATTTAGTTTTGCTAATTATTGGAGATCATCTTTGACGAGTCCGTGACCAAAAGCGTGCATCAAATTCTCGACGTCATCGAGCGTCTATATATTCCTGTCCAACTGGATTAACTAATTTTATCTCTGAAATACAGGACGGTTTTGGTTGTACGTCTGACGTGCTTTTAAACTACTTTAATTCCCAAAAAACAGTTTAAGGCTAAATATATATTTTCATTTAAATTGCGAAATTTAAAATACGGATGACATTTCACATTATGTAAAAAAGCTGATAAGAAAATGATAGTCAATCTTATGAAGATGATAATATTGTCATGTTATAGTTGTGCAAAAATCCATTATGGGTCATGGTTTATTTAATTAATAATTACGCAACGGACACAATTATAATTTACCAGAAATTTTAACCAATGAACGTTCATCGCAAACGTCGAGATAAGGAAAACTATTTTTCAATAAAATAGTTGTCGGCTTTGCCGAAACGAGGCCAACGCACACGGCAAAAACACACAACAAACAGCCGCACGGCAAAACCAATATAATATGGCCGCATCCACGACGCGAGGCCCTCGACGATGCCACCGTTTCACATGCAAAACATCGTCGATAAGGCCGAGATAAAGTACGATATATTTTTCGAGTGCGATTGGAGACCGCTGCGGTTCCGTTGTGATCTGATAACGAAAATACTACGAGGAAATGGCCTACATAGCTGAAATGTTGACGATTAAGACGTCGGTTATCACCGATGCCAGTGAGAACACACAAGTGGACCGTCCGAGAGAGCGAACGAAGCGAAATTGAGAGTAGTGTTTGCCAAGGAAACAAGTCGTCCGGCCAGAATATTAAGTACTGTAAGCTACATCCCAAATAAATGGGTCTTTGATGGATAATTTCCTAAATCAACATTTATATTTGACTCTCTATCCCAACAGAGAGAGAGTCAATACGCGCGAAACGACTATTTTTAAATCCAATCCCTCGAACGTGCGTATCGACGACGAGAACATAATGTATTACTATATTAATCTGGAGACGGCGAAGCCTTTGTTTCCCGGCGTTTCATGAAAAAAATTAAACAAGAAACAAATACGAGATAAACCGCGAGTTCTCTTAATGAAAAACGAAAGTAATTTGTTCGAATTATTATATAACGTAAAAACGCGAGCCGAAGATTCTTTACGCTTTGAGAAAACGCTGATTTTTACATGGAAAACATTTAGCATGCGTGGCAATTAATTTTCTAAGAAAATTCTTTTGAACGTGTCATGAACAACCCGCGTTTATTTACGGCGATATCGCATGTTGTCAAAACAAGCTGAATAGCTGGCGAGATCAAATTATTAATCGGCGATCAATAAATATGATGAAATCGATTTTCCGACACGCTAAAACGATGAGGAAAGCATACGCGTTTCACAAAAAAACAACTACCTAGAAATTATGTTACCGTGCGAGTTTCTAGAAAATGGATATTTTTGTATCGATACGTGACTTTTTCTTTCGCCAGCTTCCTTTGTACGTTGCGGAAAAATCGTAAAACAATTGAAAATTAATATCGCACGTAACACAAAATGGCACGTAGAGACGGGTGCAGAGAGTGCATCGTCGCGGTGATTAAGATTAGAAGTGGGTCGGCGAGGAGCAGCGAGGATGGAGGCACAAATGTGTCTAATTGCGAGGTGCAGCGTAGCCTTGAAGCAGTTCGCTGCACTTGTTGCAGTTCCTCCGCACCCCGCCGCACCTCCCGGCGGCCCCGCGCCCCGCGCCTCCCCCCGCCGCGCCAACACGTTTCGCGCGCGATGGTTAAGGCCGAGCTCCACTTGCGAAACGGCCGCCGCTCATTACCGGCATAATATTCCGGAAACCGTGTGCGCATGTGTGTGGTCCAGGGATGCAGCTTCACCCGGCCGCCAATCAAAGCGGATCGATGCACGCAGACGCTCGATTTAAAATGGCGTTACGCAATAAATCCGGACCATATATGGCCAATATTGTGAACGTCGAAGACGTAAACAATGTCATATGAAAACAGCTTATGGAGATTCATCAGAATCTTCTACATGCTGAGGAAATCATACTATAGTATACGATTAGGATTGATTTATTAGAATAATTTAAAAAATAAACCTAAAAGAACGACCGAAATCGTGTGATTCCTTTGTCACAGTTCTTCATGACGCGAGTTCGGGAGACACGCGGTAGTTTCTCGCTTAAGGCTAATAATGCCGTGATGGTTTTTTAGCCGGTCCTTCATTTCAATTTATATTCCCACAAATTCCACTAGGTCATGTTTTTGATTTCTATCATTAAGATATATGTTGTTAATCAGCTATCTTGTGCATGTCCCTCGTCATATTTTCAGTCGATTATTGTTGTTGTCGAAGTGCTCCCTGTGATGAAAAATACTTCATGTTTGCCCATTTTTTGCTCATTTTGTTCCAATATTGGAACATTTTGTTTTTTTAGCACCACTTCAATATTCATTGACGAATACAAATTTAAATTGCATCAGTCAATAGCTGACAAGCATGAGGCCCGTCTTGTATGGTCATTTGTCATGTTTGAATTTGTAGGAGTGAGCCGGAGGTTTTTAAAATCATAATTTAGATTCACCAAAAAATGTCATCAGACAAAGTCATTTTTATTTAACATTCATAATAATTGTACTTCATCATTATCGTAGATTGGTTCAAATAGCCCGTATGTCTTATTTTGGTTTTCTAACTTTTACACCATTATATGCCCAGGTTGAGTCGGCACCCTCATGTCTGAGGATCGTGACCATTCTTGTTCCGAATCTTCTTGATTTTGGCTCTCTAGGATCCACTGCATTTCTCATCAAGCATCGCAGCTATTACGGTGAAAAGAAAAATGACCTTGTTCCTAGATAGATCCCCTGCTCATCCAACAAATTTAACACTGAAGAATATAATATTACCCTTTTTCTCTTCAAACTGTACTATTGAACTGCAGCCATTGGACTTAGGAATAGTTCGTACTTATAAACATTACTACCGGAAAAATCTGGTACAAATTTAATATCAAAATTAGATATGAAGACGTGAAGATCCTAAAAATTTTAAGGTATCTATTTCAGATGCAATGGCACCGTTAGGGTATTAGGTGTAGTTGAAGAAATAGCGATCAAAAATTGTTTTTGAAAAGTTAGAATCGTTAAGGAACTGTTAGAAGATATTACGGCGCACAATGTTATCGATGGCTGGGAAAGAATTTCTACCGAAACTTACACTACAAAACTACCTTGATAATAACGTGATGACATCTGAAGTTATGGATATCGACGATATAGCGAACAGTCACATCCACGAAAACTTAGCAGATGAAGAATTATCTGACGATGAAGAGGCAATAATCCATCTAATTCCAACCAAAGAAGATGCTATGAGGCATATTAAGGGCATTAAAAGCTATTTTATTAGCATTGAAAATGTACAAGATGAAACTTTCTTATCGAATCTAAGTAATAATTAATTTTCATTTTTTTTTCTAATCCGGAATCTACGTTTTCCCTCCAATTATGTTTTTTTATTGGTCCGTTCAAAAACGTAAAAACGGGGTTTCACTGTATTTGAAAAATATGAAAGGGGGTTTAAAAAAGGGCATTCCAAATCCTAATGTGTATATTCTTTTATTAATAATCCTAGGATTTGGAAAATGAAAGCTCTATTTTTATAATATATTTATTTATTCCTCAATTAGGATTTAAAGCTATGTATTTCAGTAGAACAAATTATTTTTGCGTGTAAATATAGAACGTACGAAATTTATGTTTTGAAAATTATGCTAAGTCACCTTATGACAAAGAGAAAAATAAATACTAGCTAAAGAAAATGTCATTCGTCTCGAACAAATTTGTTGCGATATATATGATTGAATAAATTAAAAATAAAACATTTTGCAGTCAGTATTTCGGAAATTAAATTTATTTTAATATGAAGGCATAGAAAAATATAATTAATTAAATGTAAAAAGATATACGTACTTCCTGAAAATTGAATCTTGATCTTTTTGAACAAAATTTGCAAAAAAGTCGTATAAATTAAATAGTATGTGAATCATATACTCTCGGTACGCCCACCAGGTTGAGATAATATACAGTTGAAAAATAATATTTTCCCATCAAATTTGGCGCCCTGGGCCACCGTTTTATTCTGCCTATATGAATTTTTACATCTCCTGCCAATTTGCTATGTAGGTCACAAATGCCACGAGGAGCTTTGTTTTTGGCGTTCAATTTGCCACAATATTATAAACGCAAAAATAAATATCATCGAACGGTATATGCATATCATAATCAGACAAAACAACAGGTGTTTAATGCGAAAACTAAATAATATTCTAGGAAAATCTCGATCGAAAGTGGCCATTATTATTTTAATAAATGCACCGAGGGGTATAATGATCGTGGAGTCTATATTTCTGTCGGCTGAAATACAAAAAAAAAACTACGGTACTCATGCGATCGAGATAGTGCGAACCAATAATTGCATGTATATGCATTCGATCATACAAGTTTCTAATGCCGCTGCAGCGGGCCGTGATTGACGATCGGTCCATGCAGACACACATTCGACACTTGACCGAGAACCCTCGGGCAACTCGTTAAGGTTCCACCTACCGGATCTGAACGCATTACGATCGATGACATTATCGATTGGCCCAATTCCGAATCGGCAATTACAACACGCGAGACTTGTTACATGCGAGTTTTTAAAGTTCAATCTTTTGCTCTGGATTGCGTCACGACGATTGTCCGTCTCTGACATTTTTAAAGATTCCCAATGAAGAGTGGCGGCAAGATCCTTTGCGAAAACTTTTAAAGAGCCCGTACTATTCCACTTCAGAGTCAGAGGTGGCTAAAGATTTTTTGCAAATGTGAAATCATAAATATTTAATATCGTCTTAGGTGGGATTGGTTAGTGTTAAATTTCTGCAGGACATGTCTTCGCCGGAAGCACATTGCTGTTTAATATGTGAATTTAGCGGCTCATACCCGAGGGAAATCACGATATGATGTGACATGTCACATGTCCGCGATATGATAAGGGATTCCGGATATCCTTTAAAACAGTCGCCTTTAAGAATGGCGGATAATGCAACAGCATCGATGCAAATAATAAGAAGACTATTGCCACTAGGGCTACCAACTTTTTCTGCGATAATTTCGGGACATATTACCCAAAATTGAAATATATATACAACTATTCCTCGATTTACCGGCTTAGGTTAAAAATGAAACAATGGAAAAGCTTTGATTGTCTGGATAAAGGATCGTATGTACACTCAATTCTTTTTACACGGTAGATATGTTCTATCGAAAACCGTGTATAAAAAAACAGTGATATAATTCTTTCAAAAATTATTTATATTAAGATTGATTCCTTAAATTTAAAAAAGCGTATTATTAAAAAAAATAATAGCATTATGGTATAGAAAATCGTGTAAAAAAGGTAATAATGAAAACCGAATAAATAAATTACTAAACAAATAATTCGTATAAAAATATAGTATTTGTTATTATAGTAGGCGGTATTATTTTAAAACCGTGTAAAAAAAAATCCTATCGATTCTAATGTCACAAAAAGTTTTGTTAAGGAACGAACCTAAATTTCATCCGGAAGAAAGCATAAATTTTGCACGAGCAAGGGGTAGCTAAAAGGGTTTAACAAAAAAAGGCAGCCTCTTCATAATTTCAAAATAAAGAACGAACTTTCGTTATGCGAGAGGACCAATGTATTTATTTTTTTATAAAAATAGGGGATAATCGATGATTATTTTTATTATTAACACACCAAATACTGGTTAGATAATCCATCCATTAGATCAGAGATCATTTCAACCTTTAACTTAGTCGCGCCGATGGGGTCTATTTAGGAACCCAAGTATTTGATTTTTCTCTTTTAATATAAATCCTGTCACAAACTTTTTGTATTTGTCTAAAAAAGTCTAAAGAATAAATCTTATAAATAATCATTGATCTTTACGGTCCAAAATTACGAAAAAAAATCAATATTCGCTTCTGTTGCGACGGGCGCGGTGTTTTTTTCTCGCTCGCATCCGGTACGAAGTGCTAGTGAAACGCTTTAGTGACACGTGTCGACTACCGACTCTGCAGAATATCGAGTTTGCGTGCCATTTACTAATAATTAATTAAAAAATAGATCAAATTATGAAACATAAAATTAATAATTATTTTTACTCTTAGAATAGTCGATTTTTAAAAAAAAGTTAATATTGATGAGGAATTCATCAATATTTTGACTTGAAATGCTTAGGGTATATTTCTCAATTTAAATACACCCCCATCGGACTACGCGGTTGGTTTCGAGCCGCAGTGACGGACCAGTTAAAGGATATTACATTAAATACACGTTTTAGGATATTTTGAAGAGGGTTGACAAAAATAGAGCTAGAACAATTATAAAAAAATGTAAAAAAAAATTTTTGGAACGTATTCCTACATTTTTTATTCATGTCTTTCTTTTTAGTCATGTCTTTTTTATGCGATTTTCTACATAAGGCATTTTATATAGTACTTTATTTTTTAGGCAGTTGTTAATAAAGTGACATTTTCAGTTTGCTTTAATCGCATGTTTCAACTTATTTCAGCAACTTTGTAAACACGAAGTTATGTATTCCAAAGTTGACTGATGCGTTTTAGCATTATGAGTATTTATTTATTGAAGGGAAAAATTATTGCAATAAATAAAAGTAGCTTTCTCCAAAATTCTGGGACAGTTTGACATTCGATCGGAATTTTGGACAACAACTTCCGCAATTCCGGGAGAATTATAGCTGATAACCGAGACGGTTGGCAACCCTAATTCCACCTATATAATATATGAAAATAGATCGTCTCCCGGCCTACTGTACAGGGCATTGTAAAAAACGCAGCCTTCTACTTTAATTTGGATGTTTCTGTCTATGCGGGAGATGCATTCACATACTGCACACACGTGTGCGCTGCACTTCTCTGGTGCATTGGCAAATGAATAATTTTTAAATAAAAATAAAATGCGCACACATACACGTCGCCTTCAATTATATGGGTGAAAGAATATGTGTCAAAGAAAAGTGACATGCATTCTGATCTGTATCAGATGCATTTTTTGTGCGAAACTTCTCACCGGCCAGACATGCTAGAAGCGTGTTCTATAAACCACTTTCGTTGCGTACCAAAGACGATTTGCCATTTTTTTTTATATTCCATACGTTTGTATGTATGAGAGTTCTAAAAGCTTATCGTTTTCCACTTGCGTTTCCAAGACTTGGCGTGCAACTCTGGTGCTGCAATTAAAATGCACTTTCTTCCGACAGATGCATTCATCGAGCAGCCAGTAGTTACATGCACGATTAACTACCATATCGAGCTAATCAATTTTGACAATAATTCACATGATCATAGAAAAGAATTTCAACATCAAAGAGAAAAAAATAAAATCGATACGAAAAGAATACTGATCGTATAAATATTACAAAAAACATAAAAATAACATTTAACGATCGATTCATCCACTTAGAAACTTATTTGGCAGAAACGTCTTACACATCTCAAAATGCCACAAGTAAAATAATGTCGAATCAATTCCGCAGGGAAGTTTCAAATTTAATAACAAACTAAAGTTTATGTATTTCTTCGTCCCGAGTGGGGCCTTAAAGAATATTTATACAATTTAACACAGTCTATATGATTTTGCAAAACACGACGTTGGTAACATATGTGTCCCATCGATGTATCATAAGAAAAATCAACACAATAGAGCATTATATATCAATTGTTTCAATGGTAATGAGGGCGTGTCATAAAAAAAATCGAATCTCGTAAAACAATGCAGAATATTCACGGCATCCGTGCTGTTTCTAGCGTCTTAATTTTTCGGCATTCGGCAACGCCGAAGAAGCGTAATGGGTAAGCAGTAAGTAGGCTACTCGTGAGACCGCCAAGGCGAAGCTTCACCTTCGTGGCCTACGGCGAAACCGCACATCCCTGCGGATAGGCCGACTGCTTCTGTGCTACTCTTCAATTTCTAATTCAGCAACGAGCTGATTAGCGCGCCAAACCCTGCAGTCCGATCGATATACCTCTATAAACAAGGCGCCGTAGTAGTAGATTCTTTGAACCATTGAAGGACAGTTTGGCTGCTGGTGCAAGAGGACATCTGCTAACGTGGGAACAATGGCCGTATAACGCAAAACCGGAATATTGCCGACCGACCTTGTTCTGTAGTCAACAAGACAAAATAGAACAATGCTTCTACATTATCATTAAGGTAAACTTGATGCTGTATTTTCAATTATCACCCCGACGCATAAGAAATATATATATAAATATAATCTTTGGTTTCGAGTTTCCGGTGTTTCGGTTGAGACTGTTTTTGCCGTGCCGATGGGGTCTATTTGGGACCCCAAGGTTTTGATTTTTCTCGAATAACTCTTTTAATATAAATCCTACGTGTCACAAACTTTTGTATTTTCTCTAAAAAAGTATAAAGAATAAATATTATGAATAATCATTCGCCGGTATTGCATAAAATAAATAAAAACAACAATATTAGCTGCCGTTGTCACGGGCGCGAAGTTTTTTTCTCGCTCGCATTCGGTACTTTGTGCCAAGTGCGTGTGACACGTACTACTAGAGATACGTGCCGTGGGAACTTAGCGGTCGCTGGTAGGCGGCGTGTCCTCAGTCGGCGATGGGACAACGCCGCGTGTGCGTGTCATTTACGCGTCATATATATTATTAGAAAAATCCATGAATAACTATTTTTATTCTTAGAATAATCCAGTTTTTAAACAAAAGTCAAAATATTGATGAAAATTCATCAATATGCTTGGGATCTATTTTCCATTATAAATAGATCCCTTCAGACGACGCGGTTGTCTTTGAGCCGTAGAGCCATAAAGAAGAAAAGTGTTTCCATAACAAGATATAGATTACTATCTTATTTAAGGTACACAAAAGCCAATTAAATAACAAGTCCACTTTAGAATACACTGCATATCATCATCGTGAAATATGGCTTCGTTGCTCTGATTTAACTTCAGTGATGGAGTAAAGTGCGGTTATCCCGGGTCAGGTGATAATTTCGTATGGCTTTTACATTGCCATTCTTCGCGTGCTCGTCGTTGTTGGAGTTTCCTCCGACATTTCGGAGCACACCAAGAACAACATTAGTTGGCTACGTAATCCAGGTTGACCCACTAGCCTTACAGAGGGGAGGCCCCTCTTTGGGCCGGCAGGATAACATTGCACGCCTTAGCGATAGTCTAAAACAACCACCAGGTGTGGCATTGCTTCCATCCGAACGAGTTTCCTCGTTGCCACTACGGCCTGGGACCTGAAAGGATGGGCGAGTTTGTAGGAAGCGTATAGCAGCGGTAGATGAGCTCAAGGAACTATCCCGGCATTTGACTTTGAATGGCTAGGGAGGCGGTTAAACCTAGCCCGGGATAGTCGCATCTCTACACCAATTACTGCTGACAGAGATACAAAGAATTGTTTCTAGATACCTCTACGTGGTTATTCTAAAGCATGCGTTTCTAGAGACCTTGGCGTGATTAATTCTAAGCATGCTTTAAGTCTTAAGCAATTATTAGTTAGTCAACGGTTAGGCCCTTCCTTCCCAGGGCACATCGGCCCTGCGGTGAGGAACCCGTCAGGGACCATATGATGATATCCATGCTTTGTTCCGTCGTCAATCTGGAGAGGTAATCTGATTTTGCAGGTTACGACTTCCTAGTCACTTAAAAGCAAATGTTGGGATAGTTTCTCTATTCGTTTATTATCTCAATCCTTAATCCTGCTATCTCAATGCAGTTGTTGTTACCGAAAATATAGTTCGATAGAAAACGCAAATTGCAGGTTACCAAACGTTTAATACATTTTATTGCCAAATAGAGAATATGGCTCATATTCTTTTGTTTGCAGTTGAGTTTAACATTGTCATTTACAAGTGGCATTGTGCAAATTTCACTTCCGCAAAGACAGCACAGACTTTCCACTGTCCGGATTACATTCGTGTTATTCCGCATAATATGCAAATATCTATGCTAATATGGCCCACAGCAAAACACTATATAGTTCGTGTCATTCATAGCAAGAGTTGCGAATACGCTCCGTGCAAATACACGTTGTTCAATGGACGGTGTTTTTAGCTGCCATTCCGATTTTGCAACGGGCGCCCATCGAACTTTACGACGACAGTTATGATTGTTTAGGAATTTCATAGTCGGGTCATTCAGACCAGAACGCAGCGTACAAACGAGCCGGCTCATGCAAACGCACTTTCATACAAAACAGGTGAAAAGGAGGTGAAAAACATGCCGTGCTCGCGGCGAGAAAGAGAAAACTGACGGGCAGATTCCCGACCTAAAAGCGAATCTTGTTCTGCATCGGCGACCCGAGTGATTGATCCGACTGGAAAATAGACGTGTGTTTCACTAGCTGCAGAAAACGTACTGAATTATCGACCTATGCACATATTGGCGACGTAAAAACGACAGCACGCACAATTCCTCATCAATTTTAAAACCGAACGTGTATAAAATTAACATATCTAATCATATTATCTTGTTAACTATAACAGAGCGCAGATATTATTTGAATGGGTAACCTTCCGAGGAGTTTTAAGTTACGGTGATCGCCAGGGGAATGAGGGACCTTGTCTTAAAATTAATTAAATCCTCTAAAGAGAGAAAGAATTCTCTAAGAAAAGTATAAAAATGCAACAATGCTTAACAGAGTGAATCATCACTGTAAAGTCATGTTCTATAATGATAAGAAACGATTAAATAATTATTGATATTTTTATTCATTTTATAATTAATCAGTAACAATATTATCGATGAAATAATTTTACGATTAAAGAACTGAATGACTAATAGAATTATTTCTGGAGTAACGTTATCATTCACTGTAGGATGTTACGAGTCTTCGGTATCAAAGGACGCCTTATACAATATTTTTAAACAATTTCGTATTTCTCTGAAAACAAATATGCCTTTTTATGAGGCGACTTATTACAGTTTACAAATGATAAATAACGTTTTTATTAAAACGAAAGCATCTGAACACTTTTAAAGATTTTTTGATTAAACCCTTAACATATGAAAGTTTTCTGCATTTAAATTCATAATAATGACGCAAAGCCTTCCATAATTAATATGAACATATTAATTCACATGGAATTGCCTCAGATCAGAATTTCTTTTTAACTTAGCCGTGTCGATTTGGGACCCAAAGTTTTTAATTTTTCTCGAATAACTCGGTAAATAAAAAAAGTCTAAAGAATTAATATTATAAATAATCATCGACATCCATTGTCTGCAATTGCGAAAAAAAACAACAAGATTCTCTTCTGTAGGCACGAGCGCGATGTCTTTTCTCGCTCGCATCCGGTACGATGTGCCAAGTGCGAGTGAAACGTATCCTAGGGACACGTGCCAGGATAATTTTTTGGCGATCGGTCTACTGGCGGGTGTCATCAGTGTGCCTCAGTCCAAAATACCGACCAAATTATAAAGCATATCACGAATAACTATTTATATTCTTAGAATAATCATTTTTTTAAAAAAACGTCAAGATATTGATGAATAATTTATCAATATCTTTGACTTGAAATGCTTGTAGTCTATTTTCCATTATACAATAAATTTACTCCCTATGCACGATGTGGTTGTTTCCGCAATGGCGGCTCGGTTAAGCTCTCTAGTATGTACAAGTGATACATACTTTTCACGGTATGAAGCTTATTCTTCTTCATGTGCCTCATCCGTTTTCGGACATAGATGCGATCTACTAGATCAGTGATTTCCGAAGTGGTCTATATTACATTATAAATAGATCCTTTTCGGACGATGCGGTTGATTTCAAGCCGCCGTGACGGATTGGTTAAGCGGATTTTATTTATACAGTTTTGAACTAACGCGATTTAAGTTAACACATGAGTTACATGTTTTATGCAGATTTTAATGCTGTTGAAAAAGGTTTTTATAACGCGGTTCCTATCTCGGCGCTATAGGAGGGTTTAATTAAATCCTAAATTGCATTTTAATATCACTCCTTCTTCAGAAAATTAAATCAACTAGTTGAGGCTTATACTAAATACTTTTCTCAATCTTGTTGTATGAGATTGCGTTTTCTTTAGGTGACACATTGTAAGTCTACATTTTAAGTTGCTAAATCCATATTTAGTTTAACGATCATCGTAAATCAAATTATGCTACTGATTCCGCATTCCTATTATGAACTTAATAATAAAACATCGATCGACACGTGTCATACATGTTGGAACACCTAATTTACATCTATATATTTTTTCAGTTTACTAATAGCTAGCAAATAAAATGGTGCGCAGATTTTAAATTCCAATGTTTTCTAAAATTTTCGTCGATGCGTAATTGAAGTGTTTCTGACACAGCAAATTTTAATTAAGAAAACGAAAATACCAGACTAGATGTCTGCTATAAATTATTCATCAACGCCTAGATTACTTATATTTTTTAATCAAACGAATACATTTTTTTTCTGACTACGTAAATAAATTAACGAAATATCCTAATCATTTGTCAATACATTAATTATATAAACTGATTTAAAAAAACGTTGCGAGTGTCAAAGAAAAATTAAAAATCAAAGTAGAATTCCAGTTTTAGAGGGAGGCGAACAAAGGAGCAGCCAGGTACGTTGCCGTGTCCTTCCCGACGACCGTTGCTACAGTGACAGACGTCTGCCTACATACATTCGAATGTTTAAGGATCGTGACTAAATAATCGACATCTAATAAATTAAAAATGCCAAAGGACGATCCAATTTTTGAATGAACGATTAATTAAATCCCAAAAATGTGATCTAAGTGAATTATAATTAATATATTCAATATTCAAATTTCTTCACGTGGTTTAGCCAATTTCCAGGATAATCGCAAATGTTAAATATTTGTGATTCATTCAAAAAGTTTTAACAAATTCAGGAATGTATTACAAGGCATTAACATAACTTCCCAACGAATGTATTATTCAATAGCCCAACAAGGCCAAGGTCTTGGGCCCAATTTTAACAAGGGCTCGGGAAAATGTTACCCCATTATTTTGTAAACTAAATTAATACGGCTCCTATTGATGACGGAAAAAATATGGAAAACTCTGACGAAATGATCGATTAGCACTTAAGTATGACGCAACAGATGACAGTGCAAAAATATGAATAATTGAAAAACTGTTTAATATTGAAAACTGAAAAAATATAGCCTTTACGTCGAAAAAATATTAATAATAATACTAGCGAAATTCAACAGGATATATGAGAATTATTTATTTATTATATGCTTTGATGTATACTATAACGATTTATGTGATGTGTTGATATAAAAGGAGTCCTGCGGATATATGCGGACTTTCATCAAGGTCAATTCTAAGAGTAGATATCATAGTTTAAATAAATATATCTAGATAGAACTATCGAATGTACATTATATTATGTAAATAATTAAACTAACCCAATCCTTTGTTCTCTGAAGTATATAAAAATACATCTCTATGCAAATTTCATAAAAATATATATGAATATATAATATTTTAAGTTTAAATCTAATATTTTTAAATGTTTCATATAATGAGATGGTACAAGGAATCAAATATAAATGATTAATTATACTGTAGTGATTTAAAATTCGCGGTCCACCATAGATAAAGGGGTCGGAGCTAACATGAAAATTTAATTAAAGTCAAATAGTGCGGCCTTCTGCAGGTAGGGTGGGTCATTATTCAAATTCATTATCAAAATAAAGTGGGTGCCCTGCCTTTGTTAATATACGGAAGTGAGGTGAAAAATTTCGGCGACCTCTTCGTCGCTGCCTCCCTCCCCGGGCGAGATGCCACGTGCCGGCTCTGGCAACCGGAAAATGTTTTTGACAGAACACCGTCCCATATTGTTGCGGCCCTGACTGCCAGAAGGCATTATGGGATACTCAAGTGGTCAAAAATTAATAAAAAATATATAAATATAAATATATACGCGTATAAAATACACGTTGGCATCGCGAACACATCGAAACGAAACGATCTATGCGATAATTGATCAATTTAAAAACGAAAATATATTTCATTGCATTTAGAAATGTACAATCATAATTATCAGTCATATTATCGATTTAAAAAAAAATCAATAAACCACTCGAATTTATGTTGGCAACCCCTGAATAGGGTATGAGTTAGCATAGCAACATCCTACGCGATTTCCGTAAGTGTGAAACGCGTGGGAAAATATTTTCAGCGCTCTTGTACATTAAGGATATATTTCCATGACTTCATACATATCATTACGGAAAATTTGTCTTTTTCCCTTATATAAAGCGAGAGCAAAACGCCCGTTATTTGTTTGCAAATTTTGCATTATCTCGCGGACAATCAGTTCGTTTCGCGGTCAAGACCATCGAAGACGCTACCGCCCTGTGTTTACGAATACACCAACAGGTCCGGAAAAATCCGTCTTTGTTTACAAACCGGACAAGAATGGAAAACGCGAACGAGCGGTATTGCGGTCTAGACCCAGCAGATATTGGGCCGCGCTACCCTCCGGGAAACCCGTCCCGACCCTGACCTTGGATCACTTTCGGCGGGTTAACATTGGCTAGGTCGGCGGTATCGATTGTCTACCATCCGCACACCCCACTCAAAAGCTCCGGGTGGCGGAGCAGTTCCTCCCCAGTTGCCGTAGGACCGAAAGAAAAATCGGCTCTAATTCCACGTCTTTCGGTGAAAAGGCCATTTTTTTTTACTTTAATCGGCGTGCCCTTGCCCACTGGTTTGATCTTTAATGTCGTTAGTAGACCCTGTACTACATCTTTCGGCATATAAGGGTTATGCGGCAATCTAATATAACATTACCAATTCCACGCCGAATCATATTTAGATATTTTTATTTCAGATATTTCAAACGAAAGCACAGTTACATAAATTCGATAAAGGTGCTTCTTTCCAAGAAATTTTTAATTAATAAAATAACGTATTAAAATGAAAGCAACAAGATATACATTCATAAGCTGGATTATCTCTAAATCTAAAAGAGTATTTTTTAACCTTTTTAATCGCACGGCACACTTGAATCTATACTAAAATTAAATTTATTTGTTATAAATATCGGATCCTTCCATAAGTCTTTGCGTTTTTTCTTGCATAACTTTTTATAAACTATATAAATTCTTAGCATTCCTTCGGTGTTCGTTAATAGTGGTAGTGTTAGTAATTCTTGTTAGTAACGGGATATTAAAAAAATATTATCAACCCTAGAACAACAATGGCAGTTTTGATTAAAGAAATTTAGTTAAATATATTATGCTTGGACATAACATAACATTTGTGATGCATTGGATAGGGATGCATTAAACTATGAATGTGGTTCAATTCAATTTTGTATTAATAATTGTGTATTTTGCACAAGCACGGTCGTGGGGAGGGAAATTTTATTGTAGAGGAAGGAGTAAGCTAGGTTATAACTGGATAGTATGATAGCATGATAGGATGAGATGGATTTGTTGACAGATTTTAATTTTGAAAGGTTATTATAGATAGAGACGGCGTATTTTTTAATTAATTCTGTGAGAGGAGGGATGTTTAGTTCTTTTTGGATTTTTTCTGAGTGTGATATTGATGTTGCGCACGGCGCATTTCAATATGCCAATTATTAATGATTAGAGAACAGATTTAGTCGTGTTGTTAATGGAGATGAGAAGTGGGCTTTTTACACAAAACAAAACACAAAACGTATGAGGCAGTAGTTAAGTGCCAGTCAACCCCCAACTCCTACCCTAATAACAGGATTATAACCCATGAATATATGTTATGCATTTGGTGGAATATAAAGGACGTGATTCATTATGAACTATTGGATTATGGGAAGATAATTACGATTGTCTTAGATAGATCGTTTAAAAGAGGTTATGACTGCAAGACCAGCCCTTGTAAATCCAGGAAGGGTAATTTAATAAAACAACGCTCGCCCACACTTTTCGAAAAAGATCATAGGAAAAAATCATTGAATTTTTTTGGGAAAAACAATATAAAACAAAAATGGATTTTAAAGACTTTGATTTATGCCTTGCTTCAAAAAGTTCATTATGTTTTGAATTGCGTATCAAATAACTAATTAACAGATGGAAAATTATTGTAGAAAAAGGTCGAGAATATATAATTAATTAAAGTTATAACGTATTTTATTTTATGATTTTTTCAACCCGAACGCAAAGACTTAAGGAGCAATCACATCCCATTCTATTTTTGCACAACTTTGATATAACATTAGTTTAAAAATATACGGTTTTCATTTTTGTTTCACGGTTTAAATCAGTGGTGTCCAACACGCGGCCCACGGGCCGCATGCGGCCCAGTTCGTTTTGTTTGCGGCCCAATTGAAGTTTTCAGCCTTCTACAAATATTAATTTAATTTGCAAAGGGCTAATTTCATTTGGTAAAAAAGATTTCACTTTGCTCTGGCAAAAGGATGAATTTCATTTGCAAAAGGGTGAAATTGACTTAATAATTGCAAAAACTGAATAAAGAAATGCTTAAATAGGTACGAAACACAAAATAATAAATTTGCAAACAAATAATGACTTAAGATAATTGTATATCATTTAGCTCTAAATTTGAAAATCATAAAGGGTGGGTTGAATTTTAGGAGGGGGGGGTAGGTTGAATTACATACGACATTAATTATGTTTTTTACTTTTTGTTTTTTATGCGGCCCACTAACGATTTCTGTTGGACAACACTGGTTTAAATAATCTAAAGAATGAAATAAGTATAACTTTATTAAGTACTTAAATAACTTTATAATTAATTATATATCCTAAAAAATTGAAAAAATAAGCGTAATGAAAATTACGGCAAAAAACACAAATTTTGTTATTCATAAAATCAGGCAGGTTTTTTTTTATATATAAAGCTTTATCGATGCTAGTATTTAAAATACTGACAAAACAAAATTTGATCCACTTCTCAAAAAGGTTCGCCATCACTGATATATTCTTTATTATACTTATTTTGTTGAAATTGAATGGATTGAGTTTACCCCTTCTTCGCCAGAGATGATTGTTCACTATATCATCAATTACCATAAATTCAATTATCCTTAGAGATTATTGACATTTTAAATATTTCAGACGTAAATTGGCGAAAAGCAAAGCAAAAAATTAAGTAACTAATTTACTAAAAAAAAACAAATCAGAGATCAATCAAAAATATAAAAAAATCTCTAGAATTATCATAAATAATGGATAAAAAACAATATTAACAATGATTATTTACAATATTTATTGTTTAGACTTTTTTACAAATACAAAAAGTTTGTAATATGTAGGATTTAAATTGAAAGAGTTATTCGAGAAAAATGAAAAACCTAGGGTCCCAAATAGACCCCATCGGCACGGCTAGGTTAAGCGTAAATCTTATGCTTTTTTCCACTATAATCTTTGGAAGGTATTACCCGTGCAAAAAGGAAATCGAGTGTATTAATATATATTATATTATTATTAATTTAGAACATTTTAATCTAATAATATCTTTGTAGTATTAATTTCATCTGAGAATGTAGAAATATTTTTCTGCATAATCTAATTGAGAATATTTAAACACAGAAATAAATCAGACCTCATCATAGAGTTAATCGCTATGATTTCTTCTCTTAACAAACAAATCTACAGCATTTTAAAAATTTGGATTCAATACTGATATCAATAAATTTATCCAGCCAATTTGGCAAAAATGTCTCATGCACTTTAATAAATGTATAGAATAATCACTGATTATTATGATTATATTATACAAAAATATCTTACTGTAAATTCATTTCTAAAATATTTTAACTAATGGTTTTTTTAATATTTTCGCGGAATACCAAAATATCTCAACAATTAAATTCAATTAAAATAGCTTGTATATGGCATCTAAACAGCTCGCGAAATTAAAAAGATACGATTATTTTTGGATCAAACCTTGTATATGCTTTACAGTTTACAAATTAATTAGGATTAAACCGAGTAACAAATACTTTTTATTCATATATACATGAAAAAAATGTATTTTAAGGTTTCGCACCATTATTATAATTATCGGTCATTGATCTGTACCGAAACGTATATATTTATATTTAATGATGCAGACACAAAGATAAAAAAGCACAAAAATAACCGCCGTGTTTTTAAAAGACATCTCTAGCATTCTTAAAAAATCACGTTTGCAATGTGTGAAATATTCGGCGGAACAAGCCGGAGGGACAACCCCGATAATCCTGATTAAACGACGTCATCCTGTCGCGACGTTTGATCGATTGCAACAATTTGACACCGAGTGTTATTGCTTACATTACAATTTATAAGCAAGTATTTTTAAACAGTTCTCTATCAAAATAAATGGGTCGACATCTTCAATCAAGTCGGAAGTGGGGCGGAATGAGCCGCACGAAAATTAACCCTCGGATAATTATCGACTTCCGTTCGGGGGGAGGACAAATTTTATGCTTTATTGCAATTGTACGTGACTCTGTCCGAAGTGGTTTTTAATTTCTAATTCCGACTGTTTAGAAAGATGAGAGGATCGTTATGATCACTTCTCATTAATTATTCGAAAGTGGTACAGGCGGCGGGCGTTTGTTAGACAGACGCTTGTAAGAACAGCTGAGTTGCATACATAGTCAATTATTACTATGGAACAAACTATGTAAATACAGTGGAACCTTTATGTTCATCATTAATCTGTTCCTGGGGACCAGACGAATATATAAACAGCTTGTTGTCTAAAAAAAACGACTAAAATTCAATTAATATGTTCCCAGTCATACAAAATGATATTTAAATGAATAAAAACAGGTAAATCCCAATATCTCGGAATGGATTTTGTTTTGCTTTTCCAATGTTGTATTTTTTATCTATTTATTCTTGCATCTTTATTTATTTTTTTCCAATTTGCAGATACAATTTTGAACCTCGCATACTGATCCAGCTGTCAATGTTGTGGATCCATGACAGTTTAATTCTACCGAGCCAGCGTTTGCCTTATGATAGTCTGAAGAAGGTGATACCCCGATATGATGTCCGATGTTTTTAATTTTACGACGTTTGATGGTGTCCAGAAGCTCTCGCTCTCAAGAAGTTGTAGTAGGGTTTTATTTCTGTTGTTAGGTGCATTGAATCTTTAATATCCCTAAAGGCGCCCTTCTTTTTCTTCACATACCTTGACCGTTTTCAGACGTAGCTGATCTACTAATCTGCCTTTCTTCATAAATGTTAATATTTTAAGCGACCTGCGACAATTTTGGAGCTTCCAATCCGGTTCAGTTGCAAATGATGCAGAGCGAAAGCAACTTATATTTTATAAACATCGTTTACCTTCCACTTCTCCATCCATGATGGTCTGCAGAATATTTGGTCCACGAGTGACGTGTCCAAAGTACTCAATTTTACGGTGACGAAAAATTCCAGCTTCTTGAGAAGAAGTAGGAGGTTGTACTCTTGACGCGTTCCGTCCATTGAAACTTCAAAATGTTTCGGAAGCACCACATTTCAAACGCTTCCGGTCGGTTATTTTTCACTACCCTTCCTTCTGAAGCAACAACATTTAGGTACTTAACACCTTTTTCTTAATTTCAGCAGTAGGTAATAGGCTTTTGCTTGATCCTTCTTTGTCGAACAATCTTTTTCAATATTTATAAAATCCTGAAAGCTTTTACTCTTCCACCAATTTTTCTATATCTCCACGACTTCTAAACGCATGTAAAATTTATCAACAGATTATGACTTCAAAACTTTTTCGATGATATAATGATATAATCTTAATTCTTAAGAATGAAATTAATACGAATAATGAAATCTGCTGAATATAAAGTTGGACGAATATAGAAGTTTTATCGAATTGAGCGTACCCCGTCCTTATCTGGCTGTCAACAATCTTAACTTCGTTCCATTTCAGATCAGTCTTCGATCAGTTCTTCGATCGGTCTTTGATTATTCTTAAGATTAGATTCGTGCATCGTTTCCATAGTTATCCTTTAGGTTTCTTGCATTGCAATGATCATTTAGTTACAGAATAATGTTTCTAGTTTAACTAAATTTTCTGAAGAATCACCCTTAACCCAGCCGTGTCTGTGGGGTCTATTTGAGACTACACATTTTTTATTTTTCTCTTGCTGAGGGCGATTTTTTTCTCACGCGCATCCGGTACGATGTGCCGAGTGCGAGTGAAACGTACTAGTGACACGTACCGCGAGAACTCGGCAGTTGGTAGTCGGTAGTAGCATATTGATTAGTAGAAAAATCCAAAATATCGACCTAATTATGATATCATTAATTAACTATTTTTATTTTTTTTAATAATCCATTTTTAACAAAAAAAATCAAAATATTGATGAAGAATTCATCTATATCTTGACTTGAAATGCTTGGGATATACTTTCCATTATAAATAGACGGATCGGTTAATATAATGTCCTAATTTATTGAATCATAGTACATTTTATTAGCTACAGAAATATATCCCAAAGTTTATTTTTGGCAAATCGTTTTACATAACTGATGTATCAAAGCAACATAAACAAGCGCGTGGGCGAATGAAAGATGCATGACGTATTTGCATATCAAAAGAAATTAAATACTATTCCATTCCATCCCCCTATTCGTTCATTAACAGGACGCCGATTTGAACGAATTAAAATTTTCTTCGAGTCCCGTGTTAGATTTTTCACCCCCGCGCGTCTACGGCGTATGTTGTTGTTATTGTTGTCGATAAAAAAACGACGCCCGGGACGCCAGCCCCCGGTGAGGCGGCGTCGCACGTAATGTTTTCACTTTCTCGTTGACTCGTCATTATTTAGCCATTCGTAATTTAGTATAATGCACCTCCTGTCTGGGAAGCGATGGTTTGGGTTAATCAGGGGGTTTGTTTCAATAGGCAGGAAGGCAGGGGTTATAAACTGCGGGTAAGGGCGCACTTGGCGGCCGTCTGGAGGTCGGCGGGCCGCTCACCCGGCGGGGCGTCGACCCTCCGCCCGGGCGCAGACCCGGGCCCCGCGCCTCGCCTCCCGGTCCCAGAACCTGCACACCTTCAACCTTCTCCGCCAGGAGTGAGCCTCCTTCTTCTCGAGTGGAAGCGTCGCGACGCGTCTACCGGCCCGGTAGATCGACGACCTACATCATTTGCGTCACAATATTTTTATAGAAGATCCAGACGGGACCCCGCATCACCCCATATTATTTCAGATGAAATCTCTTTGAAACGCAACTCCTACACGCGATATGTATAACAATAGATAAATATACCTAGAATTTTCTTTTTTCTCAAAAACAATTGACAAATGTCCTTATTTCTTGACTTCATCTTAGGGAACAGGAAGAAATCATGACTGGGGATTATGAAGTCTTCTTTCCACATTTTCCATTTTTATCGAAACAAAAAAAATTAAAGCATTTTTTTTTAACAACCTTTGAATACTCCTTTTTGTTCTAAAATATGCATAAACACTTTTATTCTTGTATAAATACCATATATTTCTGGAATATTATCATAAATAAATAGATCCTGAATCCCTTATGATTATTTCCTGGAACTACTAGCCCCAATCTCTGATGTCCAGCGATAGACCTCATATTCTATAAGCAATCGTTTCTAAAATATTTTATTTTAATAATCATCCCTGCGGAAATCATTATATGATTTATTTTTCTCTCTGCTTTGGTAAAAGACTTACTTTTTAGGTGAAGCTATTATTACGAGCATCCTGAAAAATCATGCTGTTTTCCGGAAATTATTTTCAGAGAGGTCTTAACATTGAGAGTAGTCATGTATTCAAATATATTGATATAATCACATTTTCAATTTTGTACACGATTTTAAAACCGATCGGATTAATATTCGAATAAGATAAGGTTTAAAGATTATAGCATTATAGCAATAAATGTAATTAATAAAAAAGGTGTAATGGAATAGTATTCTTAGTAATTAACGTACATATACGTTGATCTACAATGAATTTTTCATATATTCTAATAAAATATGGTATAAGCATAGATTAGAAATAATATTTTAAAAAAGGTATAAATATATTGTACGACGATATCGCTTATCAATTTCGGGAGAAATTATTTTTAGCCGTTTCTATGAATACAATAACAAAAACGGTCAGATTATACCCACGTAATATATGAAGATTTTCTATATGTAACAAACAATACGAAAATTGATAATTCCAACTATTATTATTTTTTATTTGGTAAATAGTCGTCAGACGAAGAGAACAAAAATAAGACGTATGTAGTAAGGTGCGTAGTTTGCCCTTCAAACAATTCGGTCCCGTCACGTCATCGCAGCGTATAGAAGGAAGGTGTGAGGAAGCCGGGTTCAACAAACTGATAACGATAGACGAAAACGTGAGGGGGTTGTTGCAGACGATTTTGTTCGCCGAATTTATTTTACAATCTCGGGCCCGATTTTATATGAATTTGCGTCGCATTATTGCGTAAACGAGATTAATAAATTTGTTTGGGAAAATTTTAAATATTAGAACGCGATGACATTTTAAGAATATTTTGGCGAAACGCCCAGTATGCGGAAGAATATCTTTCATTTGATAACGGGATATATTTTAAAAATCCGCTGTCGTAAAGCGTTTATTCCGCGAGCGAGATGGACAGTTAAAAAGGAACGATGC
Source organism: Philopotamus ludificatus (assembly GCA_022495035.1). NCBI lineage: Eukaryota > Metazoa > Arthropoda > Insecta > Trichoptera > Philopotamidae > Philopotamus > Philopotamus ludificatus. The sequence goes on along the minus strand of JAGXCT010037222.1, from coordinate 131,927 downwards.
GACGCTACAGATGCAAACCGTCGGCCATCAATTAAATAACGTTTACGAGTCCTCCGATTGATCGAATAACGCGCAAAAATAAACAAATGTGGGACGCATTGTTTCGGCACGCGGCGAGATGATCTCAGCGGGCGTAACGCGGGCGGTAAACACTTTCGTGTGTGCAGTTGTTTTCCCAGACGGCGCTGGCTGACCCCTGGCGCGAGTTCACGCAAGGTCGCGGCCGGGTCTAGGCTGGCTGCACGGCAGACAAGGTCGCGGGGAGGCCCAGAATCCCGCGGTCCAATTTGGCCGCTCACGGGGTCAACTCGCCAGAGGTGACCCCCCAGGAACTGAACCCCGCCGGCCGGGAAAACCGACGCCGCTTTCGCTCGCGCCCCGCCCCGACGCCGAGCGCGCGACGCTTTCGCTTTCGCGCCACATAATCCGAATCAAAACATGACACGAATGCAATCGCGTCTGCTCGCAGATCGTGGATCTAATCATACAGCATACATACATAATCTCAAAATATTCACACGAGCACGAAAAAAATCTCAGTTTAAAAACATTATTCATACATTCTATTGATTACCCATCAAACAATCTTCGACAAGATTTGCAAACTAGTACATAATCACCTTTAAATTTGTCTATTAAGCTATTTTTAACATTAACGTCGCGTAGATTTCCCTTAATGATCGCGGCGAGCCACGGTTTTATTTATTATGACTATCGTAAAACAACCGATTTTACCAGCACGATATCGCAGACGAATGCTGAAATGTGATATATTTATTAAAAATGAACGCAAAAAAATAACCGCAACCTATCCCAATACCATCCTGACCTGACGCAACCTAAATCGATTAATGCCGCATAATATCCACCGCTTAATTCACATAAACGCGTATATACATACATCCCATGATGACTTATATTGCACGATTTACTAATATGTATGTGATTATTTTTTTTTACAAAAATTCAATGGAACACTTTGACGGAAATTTTAACGGAACACTCGGCAATTTTTTTAGGTTGGATTAATCATACGAAAAAATAAATCATATAAAAATATGAATAAATTAAACTGAATTGATGATTTTGGGTCCTCGAATCGCAAACCCTCCTGATATCAGGCACAATGTTGGTGAGTTGAATTCTAATATTTGGTATGGTGTCGAGCTTGTTTCTACACCTTGCAGCAAAATAAGAAAATCATTGCCTCCTATTTTGAAACAATAGGATAATCTTCTGACAAACTCGCCTAGGAATTATTTAATAACAGATCTTTGTATTTTTGTTTAAATCAAGTATTGATAGATAAACACTTGTGCCTAGTAGTACAGTAAGTACCTAGTGAAAATTGACACAGAAAATGGATTCAAACTAGTCGGGAAATTGCGTTAAAATCTGTAGGCGTTCTAAAAAAAATTGAAAACTTCTTCATATACGTTAGAATTTAATTCATTCAAACATTTATGTAAAGTAGGAAAACAATCAAAATTATAATATTCAGCTGTTGAAATCCAGAATTGTATTTTTTTATTAAAATATGCAATTTTATCTCTTGTATTCTAATTTTGTTCTAGATTATTTTGTATTTTCAAAACGACTCGCTTTGAAGTTCGTTTATTTTTAATAGTGTTTTTCTTCAGGATAACCATCTCACTTTAGTATGTAAAATAAGATGTTTACTACTCATTTCATTGCACAAAATTTTAAATAATCTGGATTTTAAACATCAGTGGAGATTGGCCATCACTCACCTTTCAATATAAAGTAGAGAAGTAAAAAATATGTGTTGCAGCGTATTTTCGTGGAACACCTATTCTGGTCTCGCGAAACATAGTTTAAAAACCCTGATTTAGAAATTAAATAAAGCGAATTTTTTTATTGTATTAATATACTTTTTTTGGCCATTAATAGTCGTATTGTATGGAATCAAAAAGGTTTTACGTATTTTGCACGACGATTTTTCACTCGGGAAAAAAAACAGCATCGATGAAAGAAATGTGAAGGACGACGTTTTGTCAAATATTTAGTTTTATGTATATTTTTGAGACTAAATTTTGAACAATTTTTTTTATTAAGCTTGGGCCAGACATATTGGCCCAATACATGTCAAAACAATTTAACCACGTTTTTTTTTATTTATTTATAAAAAACCATGTCTTTTATTGTATATGATATCAGATCAAACGCTATCGATGTTTTTTATTCATTTTACCAATGAAAATCTTTTTTTATATATTCGTAAAATAAAATTAATAATAATAGAACGTATATTGGACCAAATGGAATGGGTTTAATATCCGCATATGTTTGCTTTGTATTTGAGCGCATATGCAAATCTTGCATAAGCAAAATTAATAAATATTGGTATTAACTAAATAAATAACTTAACAAATCAACGTGACTACCATAAAGTTAGATAAAGCACAAAAGATCAAAGTGGATTATTCAACATGTTACGTTATGATATCAAAGCAATAATGATGGAGTGCAAAATAAAACGCTTTAAATTATTATCGTCCGGTGACTGGACTGAACGTTGCTCAGCTGAACGAAAAGAACGGTGTTTCCAGATTAAGGATCGTGATCGGCTACAAAAAGAGCGGTCGTTATTCATTTGCGTTCACAATAAAGAGGAATCCCGCGTGCCGACGCTGCTGGGCGGATAAAAAGGCGTCCATGGGTGGCACGGGGTTGTTTGTGGGGGTTGTCCTGGGAAGGGGAGGTGCGTGGGGCAGGTTATGGCCGACCTTGGACGACTTTGGGCGGAGGCGCTTAGCGACAGACGGAAAAATCTGGCCGTTTGAAAACAAACACACTTTTTGTTGTCAAACAACCCATTTTGATCAACACCATTGTGATTGGACAAACACTTTGGAATCGACTGGTGTTTGCACGTTGGATATACACATCATCGAAAAATCATCTCGATCCATATCACAATGATAATTAAATATCAAAGAAAAATATGATCAATACACGGCGTTATATTTCTAGTTTGCATGCTCATCATATTTACTGTACGAAAATGTTGCTAAATATAAACTGCTAATGTATTAGCGAAAAAAATATATATTTTCCTTTGTAAATAGCTGTGCAGAATAAATAGAGCGAAAAAATGAGATAATAGTATGTCGTATATTATAAAAAGGACTATTTTTCTATGCTCTATTTTTTTGACATAATTTGTGATCTTTTAACATTGAACATTATTTTCAGAGCACAAATTTGTAATTGTTTTTTGAATTTTGACGGTGTAAAAAATATTCGGGGAAAAATACTAGAGAAAATTAAGTCGGCGTAAGTCGGCGGATTCTCCTATGATTATTATGTACAAAATTCTGAACATTTCCGAGTGCTACCCGGCACTGATGATAAACAACAATGACTGTTGAATAACGAACATGAGCGCGATTAGATTGCGCTAATTGCAGGCGGCGCTCCGTAATGGCGCTCTCCGTCTGGTTGACACGTCACGGCTTAGGTCAAGAATCAAGATCAGCGAGCAACGTTACGGAAAAATAGAAAAGGAGAGAATAGGTCAAGAAAGCGTTCAGCTGGATCGTTACCGCCACACTTGACCCGAATTTGCCACCACTCTCACTTTCGCCGCCATTGTCCAAGCGCTGTTGCGTCACTGCGCCAAGTGCATCGCCGCCGATAGCGGTACATACGCCCTTTGTACAAGATACGCCAAGAATGCAACGAAGAAAACTGCACTTTGCTTTTGGAATTTTATCAAAATTCAACTTCCGTGTATAAAAAATATAATCAACAAAAATATTTATAAATAAAGGGACTTAGAAATCAGTTTCACTGAAAAATATTAATTTTAAATAAAATATTGACATTTTTTTTAAAACAATACGCAAGCGGATGCGCTTAATTTAAGGCAACATTCATAAATACACCTGTCCCTCGATTAACGCGGTAGATACGTTCCACGAAAAACCGCGTTTAACGAAAACCGCGTTAAAAAAGACATAGAGTTCATACAAAAAATGGGGATACGTTCTAGGATGTAAAAAAACCGCGTAAAATTGTATGGAGCTCAAAAGATAAGATCAGGATACGTTCCAAAAAAAAAGCAGCGTAAAAGATAATCTATAATCTACAACAAAATATATATGAAGTTAGAATGAAAATGTTCACATATACCTGCAACATGAATTTTATTAACAAACAAGAAGTAGGAGGAATTATAAATGTTTCGTAATAAGTTCACACACATCATAAAACATTTTATTTTATTCGGAAATTAGCTGCTGTCTTCTAATGCAACTATTTTTTTTTTTTTTCTTTATTATGGTAGTTCAAGTACTATATCATTTATGGTGAAATCTTTAACATTTCTGATTCGCATAAAGAAGAACGCTCCCGGATAACTGGGTATTTGAAATCGGTAACTAACGTCTGTCTTTTTTATTTTTAGTCATTTCTTTAAGAATTTTCTTCATATGGAAAATAAATATTTTTTATTTTCTCGTTGAATTACAAGCTCCTCGTTCAACATTAGGGTCGATATTTATCACCATATTTTCCAATTTTATAATGAATTGGATAACTTATATTATATTTGTAGAAGTAGAAGCCAATTAGGTTCTTCACAGTTCAGACTTACTTATAGATATGCCTTGAATTTCGACATTTTTCGACGCGCGAAGAAAAAAAAAACTGTTTTTGTAAAACCGCGTTAGATTAAAACCGCGTTAAAAAAAACCGCGTTAATAGAGGGACAGGTGTACATATATTTTTATGTTCAATACAAATAATAAAATAAAAGCAATACAATTTATGCAACAGTCAACCCTCTATAGCGCTTCCTACTCTCTATAATGCTACATTATAGAAGGGAATGTCGTTTTCTACAAAACGCTAAATTTTGCAAACATCACAAACAACAAACAAATTTTGTATGCCCTTAGCCTTCTATACTATTGGAAAAAGCTCAGATAATCATATGTCAAGAACGTTGTAATAGAAAGAGATTTTTTTAAATAATTAATTATGTTTAAATTGAAAGTAATGCTTTACAATTATGCTAAATATGCGATTTTTTTTAAATAACGCGGTCCATCAAAAGGAACAAATGGTATATTTTTAGACGAATTTTTTGTATTATAATAACACGAGTTCCAGAAACAAATCTATTTTCAGATTTCCCCATAACAAGCAATTCAACAACACAAAACAGAAATAACAAATAAAATACGTATGGATAAATAATTTTAACATTTTGGATAATTTATTTATTTATTTAAACAATGTTATTTTTTTGGAACCAATCTTTGATTTTTGTATGTATTCTATCATGGTTTTTGTTGGAACGTATCTACCGTGTAAAAAAAAGAATTGAGTGTATTTTATTCGCATTTTAACATTTTTAACATTGGGAATAACGCAAAAATATCCTTGCGTTATTCCCAATGTAAATACATCAGTAATAAAAAAACCATTGTAATATATGACCAATGTCAATAAACAAAAATAATTTATGGCCCGCTTTTGAACGGAATTCGAGACTTAAAACCATAAATTAATTTATATTGGATAATAATTTAAAAATATAGCATAGTTACTGACATTCTCAGACGTGTATAATTACCATACAAAATTTTACGTCCTTGCAACTTTAATTATTACACGAAAAGTTGCGTTGAGATAACATTATGACAAGAGAATAATCTTACTTTGTTCAGCTTTTGTATGTATACATATGGAAGCCGGTTATGGAGCTGTTTTATATAAGAAAATGGGTTCAACTAAAGGTTAATTGAAACCGCAATAACTATATAAGACTGTAACGTATCGTTTTGTTCGAATGAGATAATAAAACTCAAATGGATACGTATGTATATTGATATTTAGATAATCACGCAAATCAGTTTAGTACATATTTTTGGGCTGGTTTACAGTTCTTTCGATCTTATAAATCTATAAGAATGTTACGTCTTGTACATTTTTAATGCTAGTAAAGTAGCTTTTAAAGCCCTCAATATGCTTCATAGCATTTTCTTTTGTAGGAATTGGATGGATTAAGTTCACCTCTTCCTCACCAGATAGTTCTTCGTCGCATAAGTTTTCCGTGGATGTGACTGTCCACTATATCATCGATATCCATAACTTCAGATGTAATCACGTTCATGTCAGTAATTTGTTCCCGGCCATCAATAGCATTTTTATGCGATTTTTATTATGCGACATCTGAATACGTATTATTTTGTGGTATATGATATTATGCTTTTATTAAATATGTAATTAATCTGAGAAGTAGTGCGATGTTTATAAATGTGCGGATATCTAACGGCTGGTGACCCTGTTGGGGCAGGTGAGTCCCGGTCTGCCCTTCGGCCGGCTGTGCAATGTAACCCCGAAGTCACGTAATCAGGGGTGGGCCCGCAGAGGGCCCCCAGGCCGCGGGTCGTCGGCCCTAGCGTCTGGGGCGAGCTTCAAAGTTAAACCTGTAAAGGGTGCTCTTGGTTCATTGTAGCCATCCATCGCTCGCCACTGAAGCGACTAACCAACCTGCGACAATTCTCTCGGTCACCCGACAAACAAAACGACGACCACATTTTGAATCGAGCCGCCAAATTTATATCCACATTAGCGCGCGAAATAATCTACAGCAGCTTTGGGAATTGCAGGGGCATATTTTTTTATTTCCGTTTGGGAATATCTGAAAAATCATTTGTCAAGATATTTCAGCCTCCCCTAACGCCAAAAATGGCGTCATGTGATTTTTTCCTATGCCAGAAGATAAGAGAAATTACGAAATAACAGTTTTCTAACATTGAGGAGATAAAGATAATATTGTATTAAGAAATTCTTGGAAGGTCCGAAAAGCGTTGGCATAACTGTACGATTCAATTGAAGGAGACTTGAAAAAAAACGTATATGGAAAGTTTGTAAATAATCACATTTTTTTACATAGTTTTTCCCTTGCTTGTAAAATAGATTTTAAGGCACTCAATACACCTTATGGAAGTGGCAGCCAACCTTTTACATACCAACCACTTTTTCTACTTTCTTACGTTAATGTTAGAAAACTAATCATGCTCTTTCAAGTATAGACATTTACTTAAATCTTGATTTTCTAAATTGAGATAAGAAAAGTTTTAATTTCATTTTAAATAATAATCTAGGAAATAATTTATGTCATTGCATATAATTGTAATCAACTAAAAAATGGCAAACCAAAAAACCAGTTGATATCTAATAATAGCGTTCTTAAATCAGGTAATTCACTTTCCTTGTTTCCCTATCAATTTTCTTTTAATATAAATCCTGTCATAAACTGTTTGTATTTGTCTAAAAATGTCAACATACAATAAATAATCACTGTTCTCAATAGTCTACAATTACGAAAAAAAAATAAAAACCGTTTCTGTTGCCGCGAGCGTGATGTTTTTTCCTGCTCGAATCCGAGGTGCCAAGTGCGAGTGAAACGTACTAGTGACACGTGCCGCGAGAACTCAATCGGCGGCGTGTACTCAGTCTGCGGCGAGACATCGCCGATTATATGTCATTTACGCGTCATATTGATTAGTTAAAAAATCCAAAATATCGACTAAATTATGAAGCATATCATGAATAACTATTTTTATTCCAACAATGTTCTCTGAATACTACTATTCATAAATTTCACAATAACAAAACATGCTGCATATATAAACTGCCTCATAGTGATCTTCTCTTGATGGCATTCCGTCAGTACACACACTGATGAGTTTACTATAAACTAATATTATATTTTCTATGCATAATTTTACTTTTCCAAACATGTCTGATTTACCATGCAATGACTTAAGACTGGGAAGTTGGCATGCGCCACTTGCAATCTTTCAAGGCGCCACGTTTGGCGCTTGCGCTAAAGGTTGGCCACCTCTGGCGTCTGACATCTTATTTTATTGGAATTGAAAGGATCGAGTTTACCACTTCTTCATAACTTCAGATGTCAAAACAATATTTTGTAAGGGTGCGTCAGAAATTAATTCTCAGCCATTAATGATATTTTTGCATCTAAACACCTTCTCTTTTAATTTAAAAAAAAAACAAATAAATCTAATGTACTAAAATGAAACTGGACTGCAGATATTATCCGCAAACAGCGTGAATTCCGGGCACGTAAAAACGGGGTTCTACTGTATATATATATATATATATTAATATTAGACGCGACTGTATTATTTCATTGTCATTCCATAAAACCGAGCATGTATTATGTAGATTATAATCGTAACTTACAATTATTCATCATTAATTAATTAGTTTAAGTGAAATATTTATTCGCAAATTAATTTTCGTGAGAGCATATTATTTTTTTCGTAACAATTATAATAATTTTCCGTAACGTCGGTTGCAAAACAGTCTGATACTGATCTCTAGTCAGTAACAAAAAAAAAACGAAGATAATTTTCCATACGATTATACATTTTATGACGACGTAAAAGCGAGCCGTCTGTGATGGCGACGGGTACACAAGAAACCTTGCAAGGTCGCCACCGATCATCCCCCTGCCTCCCCCGACGGTATTTTGGCGGTAGTGAGGTTGGTGCCCCAGTATTTACCCTTGTACCTAGACGGTCACGACAGTGCATTAACCCTGGCGGGCCCTCAGTCTACCCTCCGGACCTGGACCATTCACAACAAACGCGCAACGTATACGCATAACGCGACGTCTGCTCGCATCGCCAAAAAAATATATATATATTTATTTTTAAATAATTAAAATTATTTCCTTATAAGGGCATATATTCCAGGCGGAGAGGCCCTTGGTGTCTCTGGTTATTTGCAGAATTGCCTTCAGACAGTCGCCCTTCAAACCCATGAGGATATTGTGGCGGTGAACTCCAGACACGCACACCCACCCCCAACCACCGGATATGTCGCAAATATACTTTCTCCATAGCAAACGAAAGTGTATGGGTGTATGTCTGTGTGACGGGGAGAGGGGGTGGTTATTAAAAATTATGATTTTTGGTAAAAGGCAACTTCTCAGTCAATGTATAATCATTTTTTCAATGACACGCGCGATTTTAATAAATCTCCATATTTAATTAAAACATAAGCAGGATTTTTTATGCGTCTTAGCAAAGTTAATACATCTTAAAACACTAGTTTTCTTATATATGTGGGTTATTTCATTAAAAAAATCATTGAGAAATTAACAATAGCGCCGTTGCTCAACGCAAATATTTTGTATAATTAGCCATACCAAATTGCAAAGATGTATTGGAAAAAACTTGAATGTCGGTTGCGGTTCTAAGCACAGGGCATTTGTTAGATTTTTTTATAATTTTTCTATGAATGAATGATTGCAACAGCCACGATAATAACGATTTCTTAACATAAGTCAAGCATACATGTCAAAAAAATGTACGAGCGAGCGTGCGCATGAATACGTCAAAAATTAACCTGATACGAAATGCTAAATTAACGTATTGCAAAAATAAATTTAATCAATCTAAAAATAAATTGATATTTGGGAAATCGAGCAATTTTCACACATCTGTTGAATGTCAATGTTGCGAAACACATTATTTACTATCGTGAATATCGTTTCGCAATTAAAAAAAAGACGGATAAAAAAAAAATTGTCGTCGCAATATTAATCTACATTTTGCATAATTTTATACGTGAAAAATTGTCTGGAGGAGATGGTGACCTTTGAATGTGGAAAAGGGTGACTGAATGATAAGTGGAAAAAAATCTAGATGAAAAAAAAACCACCACCCCGTCCCGTGAAAAATATGCGATAGGAAAATGGAAAAACTTAAATATTTAGACCCGGCAGATGAGTGGAGAGCTTTTGCGATCTCAAAAAAAAAGTTAAATGAAAACCACACGCGTGTTTGAGAAATAATCTCGATAACATTCCGGAAATATCTCGCAATTTTAATGCCGAATAAAATACATTTTTTATTAAATAAAATTGCGTCAAGATATCAATCATATAAACGACACAATATATATATATATATTTATTTACATCGATTTGTTTGTATCACGATGTGATCTTCTTGACATTGGTCTGTTATTATTATAGCGAAATATTTAGAGAATGGATGGAATAATTTCGAGAAATGTACATTTTTTACTTACTGTTTTTTTTAGAGCAGACAAAAAATAATAGAGACTCACCTGAAAAAAAAATAAAAACAATCAGTATTCAATTTATATTCAGAATAATGTAAAAATATAAATATTCAATCATCTATATGTTAACAGCGGCTTATATTAATAGACTTAACTAACTTATTAGATTATAAATACTTTTATAATGATATAATACAATGCACATCAGATAAAATTAATCTATATATAAACTAAAAAAAATATTCATAGTTATTTATTGAAATCTAAACATCGTATTTTCATCGATAATGAGATGATGAAGACGTATTTTCGTGATATAAATTATTAGTGTAATTATTAATCGTCAACCTTTTTCATTCCGTGGGCCAGACTTATTGGTCCAAAAGATTTTTTAGCAAACAACTTGAACCAAGGTTTTTTATTTAATTAAAAAAATAATGTCTTTTATTGAATCGGATATCAGATCAAACCCAATAAACGCTCTTAATATTTTTTCTAATGAATATTCATTTTAATAAATTTATAAAAATAAAATAATATTAGTAATTCAACTTTAATGAAGATCTTTACATTGAAAAAAACACAAATTCAAAAAAAAGAAGAACACTCAGCTAAAGACAAGCAATCAAAATTAACATATGATTGAAAAAAGTAGAACATAGAGGGATAGTGCTAAAGAAAACTCTGATTCTAAATAAGACATTATTTTTTTTAAATTATATAAAAAAAATAATCTTTGCTAAAAAATCTTTGTGCCTAATACGTCTGGCCCACGGAGTGCTAAAG
>JAGXCT010037222.1:88238-114272 GCA_022495035.1 Philopotamus ludificatus | reverse complement strand
TTTTTTTACAAATTTATTAAGAGATATCCATTGCGAAAATTAATAAGAAGCATTTATATGGTTTGATCTGTTATCCGATTAAAAAAGACACTATTTGTTTTAAATTAAACAAAAAAAAAACTTGGTTGAAGTTGTTTGCTAAAAAATCTCTTGGGCCAATATGCCTAGCCTATGGAGTGGAAGAGGTTAAACAATAACAAATAGATAATTTCATTCTAGAACGAATCTTAATATTGAAAAGAGGACATCATTTTCAGCCACATCTTTCATAATACTTTGCAAAAAAATTCGATCTGCACGAGTTACGGACTCAAATTGGCAAGTGGCAAGAAATTAGCGATATAAAAAAAATAACACAATAACCGTCATTGTCTTTCAAAATTTTTACGCGTGGATTGCGACAGTCCATGTGCTCGCTAGATAATTTGCACCTTGCGAAACGTTACTTCGCATTATACTCCGTTTTTTCTCTCATCTCGGCCAGTGCGGAATCAGTACACACGGTACAGTTTATCCATTGATAGTCGCCCGACTCTAATTACCGTCGGTAGACCAGACGAGCATTGAAAAGTAACAGGCCCCGGTGGCAAAAAGTGAACCGATTGCGGTTGCCCAAAAAGTGAACCAGCAAACGTGCGGTTCATGGCCCACACCGAAATACCAAGTGTAGCTGGCGATGCACTGTCGGTTTCGGTGCCATCCGCATTCGACATGCCAAAAATCGGTTTCGTTTTCGGTCGCGTCAGCTGCTAATTGAATCGATGCCCAAAGAGTTCTACAAACTCTCAATGACGTCGCAGTCCTTTGACCCAATTTTGCAATAAATAGAGGCGATAAATAAAAATTGAACGTATTGCGTTTGTTTATTTCGTTGCGCAGATGAAATCGCGATATATATTTTGCACAACGGGTGTTTTTCTGCATATCTGAAATAGGTCAGATAGATCAGGGATCAATGAATCTCTGAATCGACGATTTTGCTGTCCATATGTATGATAAGCTTTATAAAATATATTTTTTTAATTCACTAATACGCAATTTGCATATAAAATATAGATTATTATTTTGCACAGAAGACAATATATGATGTGGCTAGATGAGATCATCGTTTGAACTATCTCTACGTCCAGAAATGTTTGGGATAGGGCTCATCGAGCTGGATTTTGATTCATTAACGTTGTATTCATCAGCTCGTGGTCCACGCGTGGCCCACCGCTGAGACAAGACAGTGTCGAAAGAAGCAGATAAGCGGTCGACATCCGTGTTGCGCAACACCTGCCTTGGTCGCTCGCGAGCGCTGCTTGTGCAACAGCTTGTAGCGCGAAAATTTTGAAAATGGAACACTCATGACGCGTATTTTTGGTACGCCTCGTTTTTAAATAGTCCTAACAACACAGGCTAACATCATTATCATCATCGGCCGGCTAATAATAGCGACAATCATAACCGTGTGACACGCAATCGGCTGGCATAGGACGTGGCCGGCTGTGACAGATGTGAATTTTTCCGGGACCTTCGCGCCGAAGCCAGCGAAAAACTTTTAAAATTAAATAAAAGCTCGTATGCCGTATGTATAGAAAAAATTATGATACATTAGAAGGCGCGAATTAGACAAAAATGACCGGCATGGCATTGAGCTGGAAAAAGCACGACGACCCGCGGATGAGAACGCTGGAAAATGAATCATTGAGAGAACCCAATTTATAAAGCGACTGTGAAATAAAAAATCATTGCCATAATAAAAAACATGTATCTAATAGAGACATACATACATACTTTCTTTGAAAAAAATGACGTGTTCTAAAACAGCCGAGCACGTGACAGTTAATTGTTCATATTACAATACGAAGAGAAAATTCAAGTATAAATTACAGCATAGTTTTACATGAAATTCTAAAATGTATATGTAATTCCGATAGATTGCAACATCTGACTCATAGATATATGTAATTAGGACGGAATACTTCGATTCTTTATTTTTTAAATAAATATACATTATATAAATATAAATTGAGGAACATTTCCTCATTTAATTTTCCCGACAGTCGAGTTATCCTGTTTTCTTAGTGTTACGTATCAAGACTTCGTGTGTTTGATTCAAGATTTACTCAAAACGTATCGTGTCGGGTACATTATTTGTACAAAAAGGCCCAGTGGGCCATTTAAAAAAAACTGTGACAGTCACCGGTGACTGACGCGACGCATGACAATACTACGCATACAATTTATATTTTTTATGAAATGGGAATACCATACCAATATGACTCGATATAATATTAGAGCTTTTAATATAAATCCTACATGTAACAAACTTTTCTGTATTTGTCTAAAAAAGTCTAAAGAATAAATATTATAAATAACCATTGACCTTTATTATCTGCAATTGCGAAAAAAAATAATAACAACAATATTCGTTTCTGTTGCCACGGGCGCGATGGTTTTTCTCGCTCGCATCTGGTACGATGTGGCACGTTCGAGTGAAACATACTAGTGATACGTGCTGCGAGAACTCAGTCGATGTGTGTGCGTGTAATTTACGCATCATATTAATTAGTTAAACATATCAATCAAATTATGATTCATATAATGTATAACTACAATTAAACCTCCACTAACACTAAAATCCGGACCGTGTTATTTGGAGTCGTGTAATTGGGGGAGTGAAGCCATCCGGCTGTGTGCGTATAGCCTGACACGTGTTTAATACACACGTGCTAGCCAACGTTTGACTGTATGTGAATGCGACCGCGCATTCGGGGGATTTGCGGCGAATATTTCAACTCAGCGCGTAATTCGGGGTAGTATAATTGGGGGGTTCCACTGTATTTTTATGCTTAGAATAATCCATTTTAAAAAAAAATTGACTTGTGATGCTTGGGTTCTCTGATAGACCCCCTTTAGACGACTCGGTTATTCTCGAACCACCATGAAGGATCGGTTAACTATGCAGATATATGCCGAACTCTCTAGAATACTATTAAATAAAATACTTCAGAGACTAAGATCGACAACCCATCCTAAGAATCGTAGCAGGACAGTGAAAAGTTTTACTATAATTTAGAATTTGAAATTGCTCTAAAATTGCTTCGCAAGCACTGCATTGCAGATCCCTGGTCTATCCCCTTATTTTGAAGACACTGAGGTAGCTCAGGAGAGAAACGTCTGTATGTTTAGCAGCCCGTGAAAATGGAGCAAAGTTTTTGTTTATAGTGCTAGTATTTTATCAGCAGAGACCTATGATGCTAACTAAAGACCTTCTGCCCTTTCCTCTGCCCCCCTCTACGTTGCCAAGTAAGATATCCAAAGTAACAAAAAATACTTTTAAAAAATGCGCTCTTTTTTCGAGATGCCGAATTGCTTGATATTATATTTCTTCCATTATGTCCATAGTATTGTCAAACACACTCTCTTATTTTTTATGCTGCTTATTTACTGTCATTTATATGAAAATGAATCATCCACAATTGCAATATATTACAATATAATATCCGTATCTTGTTCTCTAAAATAATAAAAGTGGACCTTATGATTGCAAAAGCGTGTAGCGTAATTTTTTTCACTTATCAATAGTAAGTATTCTTCTCCATCGCCACATCATCAGGAGTTTGTTGCCTAATTTTAGATGCACAAATATAATGTATGTTTTACGTATTTGGATCATAATGGCGATCAGCCTCCCCCATTTCCCATATTCATACTGCGAGTCATATTTGGCAAAGTGATCAGAGCAGAAGCCTCTCCGCTGACCTTATTGCATGACGGGTGCACCGGCAGGATTTATCGTCGCCATTTGGATGCGAATTCAGGTCTCGTTAGCGACGAATCACGACGACCATGTCGCAATCAGCTCGGTTTCCCTATATGGCCGTCCGTTCACAACAAAACGTTTAAGGATGAAGTCTCGGTGTTGCCACACGGCGGCGTCTCGCTTCATCCGCCGTTGCCAAAGAGGCCTACCACCTGACACCGAGGAAACCGAGCCATTTTCCTCAATCTCGGAATGCCGAATCGCCGCTGTGATCTATTGAGAAACGCTCCGCCGCAAATTAATCAAACCGATAAATTTTTGAGAACGAACGCGGTGAATGGCAGAAGGACGATCGGCGAAAAAATACGTCATCCGAAATGTTTATGCGATTTAAAGTGGAACGAGCTAGTAAATTCGTAAAACATGCGACATCAGGTAAAACCAAATTGAAACGCAATCATGTTCCACAAAAAAACATGTTCGAAGCAATATATGGCAGCGGAGTAAAAATATAGAAATGATTAATTAAGCTATCTTAATATGCGATATAGCTTGAGCCTTTGACCCTCTTCGATTACAAATCAAAGATTTGATACAAAGGTTAATCACCGCCATATCTGATACCAATATCCCCATCTGTGCAATTTAATCGACTACATTGTGCTTTGGTGACAATTGACAACGACGACTCGTTTATCGTCGAGGCTCTGCCGTATCCTCCTCGTCCGCGTTCAGATGCGCTGGGCCGTTGCGGCATTGCACGAGCGCAACGCGGAACGCGACATCCAACTGTCGGGTTGATCTGCCGCCACGTGACCGAGTTGAATAATAACGGCGCGATAAAAAAACGTGTTATTATTCAATAGTTTAATATGGCGAGTTTGAAAGTGAACGCTCGCCAGAGTTGTTTACAATGAGCCGGCCGGGCCTTGACCGAGTATTTCGCACTGGAAAAGCATATGTCATGCGGCCATAGTGTGTGAGCATGTGAATCAGGGGTACAGTGGGGCAGGCGCACGAGCCGCGCTTGGCCCGTGTCCCCCGAGTGGGGCGAGTGCCAAATTACTGTTCCGACGTTAACTTGAATTGTCATCGCGATAGATCCACAATTCTGAAAAATTAAACCGTGAAATATGACGATAGAAAAAAAAGCGTTTAATATTGACGCTCGTTTCAATGAAGTTGGCAACACTGACTGCGCTGTCGTTGTTGACTCAGTTCAACAAGTGCAACGTAAGTAATCAAAATCGATGATATAAAAATGTTATTATTACTTTCTTTTACTATCCTGTTCATCCCAGATTTTTGTATTGAATACACAATTAGAAGATAAGCGATCTAATCGGTCGGCCCATCGCGGAAACGACCAATTAAAATGCAATAAACTTAGATTGTTTACGTCACATGTATCAATATTTTGCAAACACATTACAAGCAACTCAGGAAAACAGTATGTCATATCTAGTTATATTTTATCTAGAATACTGATCTTCTACTTTCGTACATATTTAACTAATATGCAGTGGCGTATCGTGGGTAAAATATTTGGGGGTGCTGCGAAGCATTAAAAATGAAAAAGTATTTTTAGCTCATATTTTATTTAAAATATAAAAAATGAGGTGAGGTGGCTCAAAGAAGTAGGGAGTCAGTATGACTGCACCGAGTTGCAGTGCGAGAACACTCCCCCTCCCGTACTTCCTATCGTCCCGCGTTCATCCAATATTGCTTGGGGGTGCTGCAGCTCAGCAGTGTATATGGACGAGCCGCGCTTGCTAATATGTCCATTTCTTCATAGCTCTATTTTCGTATATCAATCATTCATAAGCATTCTTGACAACCAATTACGCGTGTACGAAATTAAAGTCTACATATATCTATATACAGTGGAACCCCCAATTACACTATTCCGAATTACGCGCTGAGTTAAAATATTCGCCGCAAATCCCCCAATTGCGCGGTCGGCATTCACATAAGTCAAACGTTGGCTAGCGTCTGTGTATTCAACACGTGCCAGGCTATACGCACACTGTTAGTATTAGTGTATAGTGTTAGTGGGGGTTTAACAGTATATTGATTTCCATAGCTAATACAAAGAAAACCGTATAGAAATAAAATGTAAGTAATTAGTTGAAATATATAATATCCAAAATAGCTGAAGTATAATGTAATACATTATTTTATTGAGTTTTATAACCCTTTTATAACGCCATGGAAAGTATACAAATTTGATTTCCCTCAACTATCCGATATGATGATCAATTCGGTTCAAAGGGATCTTTATCCCAAATATATTCCAATATCCTACTTGCCTGGACATACTAGGAAGAGTAAGATACGAATAGTGGTTAAAGACACGCCCTATGCCAGAAATTAATTGAGGGAAATCTCTGTAAAAAAACTTATACCAAGGCAGTATGATTCACCGCGATATCAACATAAAATGTAAGCCCTCACGTCACTTGTGATACCTAAGTTCTTTTGACCTAGACTACCATTCGAGTGTCTGGCAAGGCCTAGACACTCAGCGAGTGAGTGTCTAGTGGCTGGTAAATGATGATGATGATATGTGCTATACTAAATCATCAAAATGAAACCAAATTCCATACAAAAGATCATTAAATTACCCTTGGAGATTAATTGAAATAAACAATGGATTGACACATATCATAGATTCGGGCAAAGAATATGGCCAACCCTCCTATAGGGCCGAGATAAGGATCACACTCATAAAAAAATATAAAAAAAATAGGTTTTTATAATTGTACTAAGTTTTTTAAAGATGTTTCATTCACATATTTGAAATGACCTTGTTCTATTTTTGTTAATTCACGTGCACGTGTTATATTTTGTTGTCAACAAAGGGTATTGACCTTTATTTCGACCGGCAATCTAATATTTATTTACGAAATATTAAATTTGACCTTAAAAATTTTAGAGCTTTGTATATAAAGACGATGTAGAATTGGGAACACTATAGAAAGGACTGACGCGTGTTGTAGGAGGTTATCCCTGAATAATCTCTGCTGTTTCCAATCTATAATCCGTTAACAATTAAGACGCTCGCCTCCTGAATTTATCCATAAAAATCCAATATTTCCGTCTTAGCTTTTTTTAATTGTTTTGTTATGCAGTATTAAGCCTAGATAGAATTCCGAGAAATTTTGGATAACCCTGATCAACAACGGGATGGAGAGGGGGCTGGCGATATCTATTGGAATTCGAAGAAAATAATGAGGCAATTATCGTTGTAATCTGATAATATTCTACATGATTAGCGAACTGGTACGAAATCACTAGAAGATATAAAATAGTCAGTACCATCTGATTCTGTAAGGTAATGATAATGCTATTTTTAAACAATTAATAAGCTAATGTAAGAATTGATAACAATGGTAATTTTTTCCCAAATTTGCATCAATCTTTTGCGAAATCGATATTTTTCATGGGTCATATTATCGAGTTTTTCTCGACATTTTGTGATAATATTGGATATTTTTTTAAAGATCGCAAGGTCTTAAATATAACGAAATTCGAATGAATTTTAATTAAAATTATATTTTGTATCATATAAACATAATCGATAAGAAGGAAGCGGAAATAATCGAATATGAGCAATTAGAAGAAAAAAAACGCGATTCGTAATTGCATGGTGCAAAAATATTTAATGGACTCGTTTTTTTATTTTCAAATAATATCCGTTAAACTTCATGAATGAAATAATATTTCATGCTTCATATCTAGAAAGTTAAATAATAGATTGAAAAAAAAATCGCAATGATTAAATGTATACATTCGAGTGTGATGAAATACAGTACAATGGATTTAATCATACAATTAGATATTAACTGGTTCTATCAATCATAAAAAGTACATCATGTGTTCAATTCAACGTTTCAAAATCGAATTGAATTAAATTTTGTAACCCCCTAATCTCGTCGTGAACTATAATTTTCTATAAAAATAACAACTCTAAAGATCATCATTTGTATTATATTAATTTTTTATGATAATAAAAAAATGTTGCCAAACTGCGCGTCAAAAAATTGAAAATTGAAGCATTTGTGAGAGGTAATGCCGCCGGACCTCTCACCGCGGCGACGAGGAGGACCCGCAGAAGTGGGGCGGACAAGAAGTTCCGAGAACGTGGACTTCTGCGTAATGGATTGTGCAACGTGTTGACGCCGAGGAAAGCAGCCAAGGTCTCCCCGGCAACAACATTAGACACAATCGACCCGAAAATCGACGGAAAATTCGAATCGATTTATAATACAGTTTCGGACGAATCTCAGTAATGGATCAAGGCCGAAGCAGTATTTTTTTAAGTTGGCTACACAAACAAAAATTTTAAAATATGAAGGTACAGAGCAGAGGTATTTTTTTCTCGACAACCCTCAGCGTCATGTATTATTCAGCGCGGCGTCTAAAATTTTACTGTAAAGAAGGTCGTCGGTGAAATATGAAATGAATTATAAATAATATAATATCAAATCGCTACATTTGAAAGAGGAATCTTGTGTTGGAAAATTATAAAAAAAATCATCCCTTATAATCCACATGTCGCGAGCAGAGCATGAAAAAAAAACTAGTCCAGCTGTCTTTGAGAAAATTTATTATTTGTTTTGGCACGCAGAGTCAAATGAGGAACACCGCCCCTTTGTAAAACACCATATAATTGATTACCACTGACATTTGAACCAGACCTGACGAAATTCCGCAAAGTAAAAAAAATAACCTCTACCGTTGGTTTGGCGCTTCTGGTTTTTTTTTAACGGGCAACCCCGTTTTCCGCCATAAGCTGTATTAACACCATGGACTGCGACAATTATTTTTAAAACTGTGGATTAATGCAGCATAACGTGTATGTAAGTACTGCAATAAAATAGATAAGACGTCGCCCTAGGCGCTTCGCCAAATAGGACCACGAACCAATAAAATCCAATGGCCGCCATTAAACAGTTATAAATTATATTATTCATTGTTTGGGGGATGTCGAAAAGGTCGACGTGCACAATATTAACGAACATAATATATAGCGGACGAGTGTTTACAATTTGCGAGGACCCCAACGTCATAGGTCCCAAGAGGAATGCGCAAAAATGCACGAACAGTGCATTTTTTGGCACACAAAAAATATGTTGCGCTCTAATCGTCATCTTTTATTACAGGAAGGGGTTTCGTGTGTCTGCCACAGGAAAAGAGGATCGAGTGAAACTATGCGAGCAAATTTATTATACAAAATGTTTCCTTGCGACTCACTATTATTATTTTCTGTATATATTATTAGTGTTTTTGCAGAATTTGCATAATTAATAACTAACATTAACTATATAAATAAAATCAACAAGCCATTTTTGAAGCGTAGTTATTATTTTCGAAGCCCTAATTAAATCTACATATTTTTAACGGCGTATTAAATTAGTAAAAGTAGGACAATCTATGTTTTATATAAAAACAAACATTTGATATTTAATGACCTTTAAATTCGTTAATCATTGTTTTAGTAATCAACATATTTTTAAAGAAAATTCCTTATAAAAATATTCTTTTATTCACGCGCGTTAAATGAATACGTGCTGCGAATAAGGTGGTATCTAGCATTTCTCTTTCGTTTCTACAGGCAACCCGACGCTGCCAACGGATTTTTTCGCTCGCTCAGAGGAATAATGTGGTTTCAAGTATCTACATGGCTGGAGAAACGCCCATTTTTCACTCTGCAATTGATTATATAGTTTTATTTAAGAGTTGTAGAATAACGTTGTAACAGCATACGCAGAACAAGCTATTCTAATAATTGTAATATTTATGTACATTAATAGTTAGTGTGTCTATGAAAATATATCTTTCGATTTAAAAAAACTATTAAAATCGAAACAGCAAAAAGCATTTTTCTTGAATACTGTAAAATACAACTTGGTTAGTTAGTTATCACCTTATTCGTTGTACGTATTCAAATATATTTTATGTTAAGATGGTGCAATATCGCTCGAAATATTGTTGGTACATTTAACCCCCCACTAACACTAAAATCGGGACCGTGTAAGTTGGGATAGTGTTATTGGGGGGTAAAGCCTGGCACGTGTCGAATACACAGACGCTAGCCAACGTTTGACTGTATGCACCGCACAGACGGCCGCCCGGCTGTGTGTGTGCAGCCGAACCCGTGTCAAATGAATAGTCGGCCTTGTATGTATTCGTCGCAATGCAACGGCGTGAATGCGACCGTTCAAGTTGGGGGTTGGCGGCGAATATTTCAACTCAGCGTGTAATTCGGATAGTGTAATTGGGGGGTCCACTGTATTCAATGGTGAGGTTATTTAAATTATAATATAAACAAGATTGACACTTCCTTGTGTTATAGGTCTTACTACTGGTGTGCTGATATTTATTCGATTATTAAAAGTTGTATTATTACTTTCTAAGAGGCATTTTCCTAGGTAATTGGGAATTTGGAGGACTTTTGGAATTACAATAGAAGTAGGAGAAACTACTTCTTCGTTAACACAATAAATAAAAAAATCCATGTAATTTTCCCTCCCGTATTTTCGACGTTTTGTTGTTTTTTCTCTCTTATAGCATCGAGATAGAGAAATCCGCCACATAGAAGACTGGTAAATTTTGATTTTTAAAAATATTTAGTAAATGATTTAGTTCGTCCATTAGTTTGTTCACGGGCGTTTGTTATATTTTGCTATCAACCAAAGGGCATTGACAATGTATCACATATTTACGAAATTTGACCTTGAAAATTTAGCGTTTTGTAGAAAACGGCGCTCAGGAGGGAGCAGTATAGAAGGGACTATCGCAAACGCCGTTTTATGGCAGAAATAAAACGGTTCCAGGATGAAAAAATACGTATTGTACGAATTAGTAATTCGGTATACGTCCTTAATCCGTTTTAAATCCTTGGACTTATACCAAACGATTTTTTCCCATATGAAAAAAAGGAAAAATGATCAATCCGTTTCGAAGACAAAAAAATCTATTTATATATTAATAAAAAAATTAAAATACATGAATACAATATCATGAGATTAAGAATTATCTGGTTTAACGTTTGCTAAAAATCTGTCCAAAGTACGATGTTTCTGCCTTTTCCTCAGAATGTTTCGAAAATATTAAGATATGGCATTGTCTGGCCATTCCAGACGACTCTAAATAAGAATAATCTAAATATTGACATATTTCAGAGTGGACGTATACCGAGGTACCATTGTATTATTTTCTATTTATATTTATCCTTTAGTTTTCTACAGCAACATTTCAATTTTTATAAATATGTATATTGATTATATGCTTATGGTTGGAAGATTTTTAGAAAAATGATTAACATAATATTAAATAGGTCAAACGCAGAAGAGCTCTCTCTGTGATAGCTTGTTTGATATGTCTTGCTCTAAGCTAAAACTGGAGTCTTCTGAACCAATTTGGTCCCAGATGCCATTTAAATGAGTCATTTCTTCCGCCAATAATTCTGGTAATATTCGTCATTCAAAGGGTCAATGTCTCCTTTCCCAATTCGAGTCAAACATTGTTCTTATATTCGTATGTGACAAATTCTTGCGATTATTGCACTGTAACATTTTATCGTATGATAAGAAAGCGTTTTATTGCAAACCATCATTTCATCAATTGACTTATTGCACTCGCACAATCGAGTACATACTTTTCCCAATCAAGTGCGCGAGCAGACAAAAGAACGAGTCCAAATAAAAAGAGATTGAAACGGCGCGGATGTCAACGAATGTCATATTGATTGCTTCGACTGGACGGCCGGATAATTGACGAATGCACTTCGGCGATGCAGCGGGCGGAGGCGGAATTCTGCCAGACAGTCTGACCCACCAATTTCCTGCTACTTCTTAATTTGTTAATTCGTTAATGCGGCCGGGGGAGACTGGAGTCGGGCGCGGAAGTCGGCCGAAAGCTCCAAGACTAAAAGTTGACTCGGGACACAAGGCCGCCTGCTGTTTGCATCTGGCGCGCTTTTGCATTGCGAAAGCAGCGGCGAATTTCGGACCCAAGGCCGGCGATTTCGTCGATGACATTATGGCACGTAGTGGGTTTATGGTGTATTCAAAAAATTTTGACACAAATTGCGGCCGATGGCTAGTGCATGTTATGTAACCACCGCTATCGGAACCGGAGACCTTCCGTCGCGCAAAAAATGCGATGATCGAGCTACTCTCGATCAATTTTATCGCCGCGGCGTTAGCTAAACAAGTTTTTTCGCATTTTCCGCTACGAACAGGGCTATTCAAATCACAAAAAAATATATATTTATTTAAATTCGACAGATAGTATCCGCTACCTGTTACGTCGCGTCGACCGTGACACCAAACGCATTTCGCAATCGGTTATTTATCGATGAAAAATAACAACTGCGGTAAACAATGCGAAAATATCACCAATATGCACAGCATCAGAACCAGTGTATAAATTTGCACATATGTGCGTATTATATAATCGCATGATAAGGAGGCTAAAACACACGGGAAAGGCAAAGACTATATTGCGGAGATACAAGGTTTTCCGTAACTCTCCTGGGGATTTTATTAACCTTCAAAGACGTTAAAAGTTGCTCTAATATTTAAAGCACAATTTAACAAACTCAGAAACGAAATGAAGAATACGTTTGACATATCAATTCCGGCCACACATCACTGTGCCAATTTTTTTTTCATTTCACCAAGGTCGCTAATTAATCACATATATATATGATTAAAGCCTAGAACAAAGTTACTAATTTAATCTAATTTATCTAAATTCATATAATATGTTGATGTGTTTTGGCATAAGTAATTTCAATATTTCTTAAATTAATTAGCAGACAGATTGCAGCGATGAACAACACAATCAAATACATAATATTATTAATAACGAATATATTTGTGATGTTTTCTCTCATAAATAAAATTGGGAGAAAGAAAGAAAGACTATTTTTTAGACGCTAATATATTACTTCGGTTAATAAGTGGGTATATTTGGATTTGAAAATGACTAATACGACTATCATGACCTTATTGATCAAAATCTTAAATCTATGCATCAACTGTCACCAAGATATGTCTAGTAAACACTTTATAAACCGTTCACGCCTTTTGGCGTGATTTTGTAATCGTGCATTATGAGCCGTTCCCGCCTTTTGGCGTGAGAGCCATAATACCCCCACTTCATCATCACAAAAAAATACCATGCACAATGTAGTTCTACTATTTGATACACGTGCATGTTAGCTTGGATTATCATCCAGGCTAGGTTTGATGTAAAACCTTGCGGCTCATAAAGTGTTAAAATATGTGTACGCTGTTGGGATCTGTATGATTTATGATGCTGGAGACGGATGCTACAAGTCTCATGAATGAATGCGTTGTCCACATCCTTCGGAAGTTGAATTAAAAACTGTTTTTTCGACGAATATGTAATGTTTCTTTTGGCTAATAATAACTTAAAAAGTAGAGAACGAGAACAAAAGAGGAAGATATTCGATTAAATCAGACACGGGCTGTTGTGCCAGTTCTTCGGACGGCTCAATTAAGTAAGAACTGAAGAAGAATCAAGTTAAAAAGTCAAGAGTTTATCTCTATAATAAATTCTTTATATTAATATAACCGATCCGTCACGTCGGTTTGACAACAACTGCATCGTCCGAAAGTGATCTATTTATAATGGAAAATAGACCCAAAGCATCTGCTGGAGCTTGAAAGGAGGATAGAGGAATCCTAGAATCGGCGGAGATCGCTTAATGTCCTCCTGATGGCAAAGAAGTGAAATTCAGTTATTTGTCCATTTGTTTATAGTTTATTTCATACGCTCCTTCATATAAGTTGAAGACACACCTTCTCATCCTTCTGAAATGTTCATTATTGATTGAACTAATTGATTCCTTGGTCCATGTCCCGTTTCGACAACTTAATTACTCTATATATTAAATGAGTTCGTTCAATTTAGAAGCACGATGATGGACTGGAACAAGCGTTCGTTGGAATGCGTCGGACCAGCTCCAGTGCGCCATCAGTTAGATAACTGAATGACGTCACGCGCTCCGCTCGAGTTGGTGTCCCCTGCGTTTCTAGCTAGAGCTGGCGCGTTGCACCTAGCTATCTCTGTTTGTTATTCGCAACAAGTTTATAGTAAACCAGGTCAGGGTTGTCTGCGTCTATGAGCTAGCACGTTGCGCCGGTGGGCTATCTCAGGAAAACGCTTCTCGCAACAATTCGCACAGCGTCCACTGCGGATATGAGACCGAACGCTTCTCGATTGCCTATTTCGAAAAGCGAACAGGTTCATTTCCTATCGCCACGTTACTGCGCGAAAAAAATCCAATAATTCAGAGCGAAACTGTAACGACCATACAATTTAATTATGTATGTAACGTCCTTACATAGGGATCAGCCAAGGACGACCAAACATTTGTTTTTGTTAACTAACATCTAGCCTTGACCCACTTTCATCCAGACATTATTAACTTTCACTTTCATCCGTACGCATCCCCCGCACTGAAAATTTAATAACGCAAAATTAATTGCGCACAAATTGTTTTGTACAAAAATTATATCGCAAATAATGATTTCTATTTTTGTAAAATGTTCGTGGAAATTAAAATAAATAGAAAGCGATCGCAATGTGTCTATCGGCGATGGATTGCGAATTTTCGCAGAATGATCCCGCATTTTTATTTTGTTTTTTTTTTTTAAAATTTTAAATATCGAAACATCGTTTACGTTTCAATGGAGCGATGCGAAATTATTATTTGATGTATCCGCAATTTTTTTAAGGTCAAAAACATATTGCCATAGAATGTACGTTTGATAACCTCGGCCAGTCAATACCGGCTATGCATAGCGAATTATCAAAATACACAAATAAACATTTTGGCATAATATTTCATTTTAAACAATGAATCATAAAAAAACAAGGTGTGATGAAAAACTATTTTGTTATTGTTGCATTGGTACAATTATCCTTGACGTATCTTGACTTTGGTAACCATATTTGGGGTTAACGACCGTTCCGGATCGACCGGAAATGTCGCGGAATTACGATTGCTGTCCAGACTCCTAGTTGAATATCAAAATGTCGCGAAATTTCAGAGAAAGCTATCGAACAACATCACCTCCACTCAAACTAAAACAACTCGTTCTATTAAATCCTTTTATTCATCAACACAATATTAACAAAGACGTATTGGTTCGAGCAAATAACTCAAACCATTGTTTTTATTTAATTTAAAAAAATAATGTCTTTTATGGAATCGGATATCAGATCAAATCTTCTAGATCAGTGGTTCTTAACCTTGTTGGAGGTACTGAATCCCACCAGTTTCATATGGGTGTTCGCGGAACCCTTATATCATACGTCGTATCATTTTTCATAATATCGTACAATAAGTCGGGTGTGTGTTTTGTCCTCCGCCGAACCCTGGAGACTGAGTCACCGAGCCCCTGGGGTTCGATCGAACCCAGGTTAAGAACCACTGTTCTAGATGCTCCTCATTAATTTTCCCAATGCATAACTTTTTTAATAAAATCGTAAAAAAATATAACGAGAGTTATAAATTAGACTTAACAAACTCAATAACTTAGACAAAAATTTAGAGGAAGGCAACGAGAAACGAGATTTAAATCTAACCATTATACAGAAATCAGGACGAGTAGAAAAAAATCAATGTTTTCTCGTATGCTTTCCACAACTAGGTTTTTTTAAGGAGATCTAAAATATTTGTTGCCCCACCTATAAAAACTCACCCTATAGAAGACATAGGACATATAAAATTTGGGGTTAGGTTTTTTTAATGGTTTTTTTTGTAAACAAAATCAAATATTTTTCACATATTTAAATAACATTGATATATTTTTAGTTTGCAAGCATATTATATTTTGAGTTCAACCAAGACGCATTGATCTTAATCTCGCTATATACAATTTAACCTTGAAAATATAGCTTTTTGTAGAAAACGACGTTCTAAAAGGGAGCACTATGATGGTGACTGTCGCACGCACTATAGAAAACCGCTCTAAAGCAGGGAGCGCTATATGAGGGTTAACTTTTGATGCCTTTCATTGTATTTGCCGAAATGGCATTATACGACTTCTGTATATTCCAGATGATGAAAAAATAGCATAAAAAACGACGTTTAGCTAACGTTGAGGAGATAAAGACATTATCGTTGAGGGTGCTAGGAGCAAATTGAAAAAAATATATTATTATTGATGAATAAATAAAGATTTTTGATAAAAATCCACGTATTTTTTCATCAAACCTCATATTTAATATGTCTACCATATGTTTTTGTCTTATTTCTAATGTTTGTAATTCAAAACCAGTCGAGCTTTAAGCATCAGGTGCTCTGACTAATTAAACGAACTCGAGACGGTAAAAACTCCAAGTATACATGCTCTCCTATGTATCAAATGCAAAAAAAGATAGATCTCAATGTTATTATGCGATTCTGGGGGGGAAAGTGTCGATACATCTGTATAACAATCGATTGCGTGAGATATTATTGTGTTAAGCGTCAATGTTTGCAGACGTGCCAACAACAGTATTGTATAGAAAGGGAGATCGACGCGTTTCCCGGCAGAAAGTGGTGCAGACAAGTGTCGGCTGCTGACAACTGAGTATGAGAGTCTTCGAGGGAAACCGCTTTTTATTACAGTCTCAACTTTCAATTTCTAACCGCACAATTATCGCAGCCTGGCCGTATAATTAACCCGTTTAATAGAAAATTGCTAATTTTACACATCGATTGATTAGCGAGCGAAATGCAAAAAAAGTATATATTAAGATTACCTATATATTAAAATATAACCTATAAACAATCAACAAGTTCCAACGCTGATTTTAAGCTTTTAAACAAAATGATTTTAATAAAAGTAATTTTAAGTTGTGCTACTTTGTGTTTTTTTCGATAAAACGTGCACTTGACTGCATCCACATGCACATGATTCATAATGTGCATAATTATGTATAATTTTTTGTTGCTTCCAGCGCATAAAAACATCATTTACACCCCTTGAGTGAGGTAGTGTGACATCACACATTAATCTGAGTGCGGCGAAATATTTCAAGGAAGACCCTTCTGAGTGTTTCGGCGCGCTCAAAAGGATCCACTTGAAAAATGGAATAAAAACATCCTGTATGCACGCAGACGCTGATCCACGAACAGCCCGACACATTGTTCGGCAGCTGCTTCATCCATAAGAACTGTCAAAAATTAAACACAATTGACATTTGCGCTCCTGCCCTTTTGCCGTCTATGGACCGATTCGCGCATCAAGTGGGTCATAACACTCGATTATAAATACGTACATTTTTATTTATAACGAAAGCGATATGAATATCGCGGCGAAATAATTTATTGAAAAGCGAAAACTATCGAAAGTGATATTCTATTTATGTTTGTTTTGTAAGAAAAATAATATGACGGATGTGAAATTGCTGAATTATACCAAAGAAAGTGTAATAAGAGCATTGGCAGTGACCGATCAGATTATAGGAAAAATGTATACGTATTAAATCGGGTGAAAAAAAAAATTAAATAAAAGCGAAGCGACTAGAAAACGCGTTCGCTTCGCGAATATGTATCGTAATTGAATCGAACGTGTGTCGATAAAATATATACGTGTATCCCATCCAGCGCGATTACCATCGCCGAGATAAATATTAATTCGAAAAGTTCAGATATCATCTGAGTTTTTGCTCGAATTCAAATGTTCAACAACAGAATGAAATTGTTCCCTGCCACGATACATATTCAATGAATTAATCCATTCATATCTCTGCTATTTACTAGTGTGAGATATGAAAATAAATAAAAAAAATATGTATTAGCAAAGAGAATTACATAAATTAGTTAAGCTTATTCATAAAAAAATAGTATCGTATTGATAAAAATGAAAAAAAGGATTCTGAACTACTAATAAATTCATAAATCTGCTCGATAATTTAATAAAAAAGCTAATATAAAGCGAAATAAATAAAGGCAATCTATGACACGAGTACGATAATTCGTGGGTCAATGAACAAATTATTTAACCTTTTTCATACTGTTAACATTTAGTCGAATCCATGAGTTACTCTCAATATATTTTTTTTACAAATTTATTAAGAGATATTCATTAGGAAAATAAATAAGATATCTGATTCAATAAAAGACATTATTTTATTAAAATTAAATTAAAAAAACTTGGTTCAAGTTGTTCGCTAAAAAATATGTCGGTTCAATACGTCTGGTTAGAGTCTAATAGGTTAGGGTTTCAGTTTGTGGGATTGACGTTGAAGAACTAATAATCACACGAATGTTAAGAGAAAGAATCTACAAGTTAATTCATGAATAAGACGTCAGATAAAAACGAAGATATTAAATAGTTTACTCTAATATTAGCCAAACAATCAAATCAATACAGTCAATCCTTCTATAGCGACAAGATAGGGACCACACTATAGATATCCGCCCTATAGAAGACTGGGACCTATACATGCTTCTTATTCTTTTTCGCAATGAATTTCTCTTTTAAAAAGATTGTAAAAGTAATATAATGAGAGTAATTCATAGATTCAACAGAATGGAAAGGGTTCATAAATTTGATCTTGAAAATTATGCGTTTTGTATAAAAACAGAGGTCTAGAAGGAAGCACTATATGAGGGACAGCCGCACACACCACTCAACCGTTTAGACGCCACGGCGTGCAGGCACGGGAAATTGTCTAACCACCAGCGCCACGGAAAACGCTACTACGAATTTATTTATGAATAAATATAATATTTTTAAATGAAAATTAATGCATGGACATCTTTTGAAGGAAATTTGATTGTTAGAATATCGATATGTTTAGCCGTTTCATTTTATTTGAAGTTTATACGGCATACGGTAAAAATCCATATAATTGGCTTGGCGATTAAAGGGTTAATAGCAGGGAGCCCTATAGGAGGATTTACTGTATTTCACAAATTCAAAAAAGTGAAACTTAGAAGGATAGTGCTGAAGAAAACTCAAAAAGAAATGAATTAACATAATCTTGATTCGTAAAGATGGAAATGATAAAAAATTATCGTACCAAAATTAAAACAATATTGAAGTTTCAATTTAAAACAGAGTAATGCATTTTGTACTACACTCTTTTTTTACACGGAAGAACCGTGTAAAAGTGATAGAATGAATAGAAAAATTGAAGATCTATTCCGTAAGTTTAAATTACTATGTTATTAAAAAAAAAACAACAACATTATGTTAAAGAAAATTGAATAAAAATATAAAAATGAAATATTATAACAAATAATGTGTGTAAAAATATAGCATTCGTTCGTCTTGGTGGACCGTGATTTTTTAAAACCATGTAAAGAATAAGTTTAGTGCATAACAGTAAACTGTTTAACACGAATTCGTATAATATGTTTTTTTATTAATATAATATTCAATTAAATTGTATATAATAAAATTAGGAAATTATGGTAACCATACAGTCAATTAATGAATGATGAGACACTGAAACTGCATTGTTTACGGCCGATAACTTATTCATCATCAGGAAAAGCAAACTTGACACACAATCACCATTTCCCCATAATTTAAAAATGCATATTTCACGCAATCGATCGCTGCCAGTGAGACGCCACAGCTGCGATCATGGTAAAAACGCATATCAACCGAACATCCAAAGAATGCGTCTCCCTGAAATGGAAAAAAAATAGGTACCATGACCCCATGTCGCCGAACATCATCGGCACTTATTACCTATTCGTTTTTTGTGCAGTGAGTGCGTCGTAAAAATGTTAAGTCTAAACACGTGTGTGAGACGGGGGGGAAGACTGTTGCAGAAAAAAAGGAAGCACCAGAAGACGGTGGTGCAATAAAAAAAAAGCGCTCTTGGCAAGTTGTCGACGGTGATCACCGATAATATTAGACGTGATTGTTGTGTTGCGGTGCTGCAATGTGACATTGTGTTTCTTTTTGAGTACCAGAGTGCACACAGGTGATGACACAATAAGAGTACGTGCTCATGTTCAGCTGCGCGACCAGTTTCAGGAACTGAAGCGGCCAGCTGGGAGCTCGGGTTCATTTCCGTCACAATCGTAACGAGCGAGAAGCAATTAGCAGACAAAAATAACAATAAATCGGTAATATTCAGTAAATAAAATACTTTTTCGGTAAAAAAAAATACAACGCGATGAAATAAATAATTCTGGATAATAGCTACGGACGAATGGAGAGGTTTGGCTGGAGGAGGCCAAGGCTTGTGGGGGCCTCTTCGGTCAATAATGATGGTGAATGATATATGAGAATATATTTTGCTAAACTATAATAATAATATGTACAAATGTCTAGTATAAATAAACAGTTATTTTTGGCAAACAGATTTTCGCTGAAATCAGTCAGTTTCAATATAATATAGATATTACTGATTTTACAATAATCCCTGATCTAAATAACATTTCTATAACAAAGGCGTTAATTTTATCCCAAATTTTGACAATATTTATGCCAAATAACATCAAAATATCCAAAAAAAATCTTTTTTGTATATAAAAAAAAAACAATTAGATTCCGCAATAACAAGAAGCGAACATATTCATGTAAAATAAAATTTATCTCTAAAAAATAAGACGAAAATGCCAAATATTATGACCCAAATAAGTAATAGAGTTGAGAAACCTAGCTCCAATTGTTTCCACTTTTCGTAACTACAAGGGGTCTTCTTGAAAAATCAAAGTTTGTTTTCAGTCGACAGTTCCTTCTATAGTGCTCCCATCTAGAGCGCCGTTTCCTAACGTGAATATGTAAAATTAGTGGATTAAAAAATATTTTAGATTTCTAATTAGGTCATAAATACTGTTTACAAAGTTTGATTGTAATTAAAAGTCTAATTATAACAATTTTTTATCGTTTTGTTGAAACACTTTCCCTGACATATCTTGACATTAGTACCCATATTGGATGCTTGCTTTATGGTGAACTTTCGAAAGGTTTTACGTGTTTTGGGGTGTTTTGCAACCCTTCACTTGTGGAAAAAAATTTGAAAAAGAATTTGGGCTAAAAACTACAAAATAACGACAATACTTTAATTTGAAAAAAAAACGAAAATATCGCTTTTTGAAACATCCTGGAATGCATTATTTTAAAATATAGAAAAACAACCCAGACGCCAGATTGGACAATTCCCTGACGAATCGCAGGCTGACCACGCCTTGAGATCGAGCGGGGTAGCTGATCCACGGGTTAAATACCCGTGTAGAAGTCATTAGAATTTATTAGTAATAGTTCAGTCAGTTAAGTTCACTTAACTGTTCTCTCTTCAGTACCAAACGAAACCTTGGGAACCTCCATTTCAAATCCAGTACCAAAGGAAACTTTGGGAACCTCCACTTCGAATCCAGTACCAAAGGAAACCTTTGGGAACCTCTACTTCGAATCCAGTACCAAAGGAATCTTTGGGAACCTTCCCCCGTATCAAGTATATTTCATCGAACTGACGACATCTGACTCATTTCTTCAATAAACGATCATCCTCAAAGCGTGTTTCACTTTAATACCGCTCTTCGAAACGATCGTCAACTACCGGACGGTCATAATTTGGCGCCAGCGGTCGTGTACCTTTTTGATACGCGAGCTCGGGTGCCTTAATTATACATAATTGGTGGCATCGGTGGTATACCATTTTTTGGACTACTGTCGCGCCCCCTTAATATAATCATTGTCCTTCATTGTCTGCAATTTTGAAAAAAGAAAACAATATTCACTTCTATTGCCACGGACGCGATGTTTTTTCTCGCTTTCATCCGGTACAATGTGCCGAGTGCGAGTGAAACGTGCGATTGACAACCGTTTCCATTCTTCATTTGAACACCCGATTTATATTTCAATTTTCGTATTTTTCTGCAATCAAGTAGGTATTGATCCAGATTATCTATTTATTATTGAGATTTTTAGCTGATACATGAATAAAAAAGAGCAAACAGAATTTATATAATTTAATAAAAACATTAGTTGCGTTAATATCCCAAGCTCATAGTTATATAAAAATATTCATGAGTTATATAATTAATGAATAATTATATTTATCGCGTTGAAACATTTTTTAAGATTCAACAAACGAAGCCTCAAGGCCGTGCAGTATTT
This sequence comes from Philopotamus ludificatus, assembly GCA_022495035.1. NCBI lineage: Eukaryota > Metazoa > Arthropoda > Insecta > Trichoptera > Philopotamidae > Philopotamus > Philopotamus ludificatus. The sequence goes on along the minus strand of JAGXCT010037222.1, from coordinate 92,408 downwards.
TACGTTTAATTTAACTAACTACGTGTTTTAATTTTAAATTTAGAGGAAACGCGAAATTTAAACAACCGGGAAATTCCGCTATGCAGAAAACGAGAGTACCCGGAATTCATCGTGTGCGCGATGTGTACATGAATAATAACGATAATGTCAACACGGCCAAAAACGTTATATTTCAGACGACGCTGAAGTCTACGGCTACGTCTACGTGTTTTGGTACAAAAAAAAGACATTAAAATCGATTAGTCACGTGTCGAAATTAAGTTGCAAAATTAAAAAACCTACGCCGATTCGGTCGGATGACGTCGGCCGGCTCCACGTGTTACGACATGGCGTAAATATCCGCGGAAAATCTGCACGGCTCTTCGCAGTGTGTAAATAAATGCATGTGGTATGCACACGGGAGTGCATACATATTCGCGGCTCCGAAAATAACGATTTCATCATGCGTACGTCACGCGGAAAGAACGCATCCTTGCGGCGAGTAACAAAGATGCATCGCGAATTATTGGCGCGATTAATGTCGCAATTCGATTATCGCCGATTATGTTGCATTGCAGCGCTGCATAACCACCATCGGACGCGAAACGGGTTCGTGCACTTTTTAAGCGGTCGCAAGAGGATAGAACCCTGAACGGTGCATGCAAATTCTTCTCGTTTTATTCTTGGATATTTTTGTTGGCTGTGGCACACTTAAAAATAGGTCGACGCGGATGCACGTGGGGTGCACTTGGACTTCAGAGGCGGTCCCCTAGCTGCATCGCCGCGGTTTACGCAACGCAAATGATCGCTTTTTAACGGGCAGCAGTTAAAAAACAATTTCAAAGAAAAAACGGCAAGTTCAAGAGCGTCGATGCGCCGCATAAGACGATGCGGCGAGCTACGCGACGCGTAACATTTGTATTCCTGTTCGGGATTATGGCAGCCGATGCAAGCGAGACGCTCAAGGCCCGGTGCATCGCGGATTCCTCCTCCAAGGCCAGGCCGTGTGATTCAGTGTGCAGAATCGTTCTAAACGACTTCGAGATGCAGCTCATCGGAAATGGCCCCCATAAACACTCTCTACTTATACGTATATCTACCGGCTGCATACTTCATTTCTGCACAAATAACTGCATACGCTCACACTCTAATATGCCAACAATGTATTGCAAATTTTACCTATAAATTATTATTAAATTATAACAATGTGTGGCAACGTCAAATCAGATCATTTTATCTATCTTATTTAGTATTATTAATCACGGTATGTAACGCAATATTTATTTTAAACATTATTTACACAATATTAAAACGAAATCGTGTAAATCGAGAACTAGGCATGAATTTATTAATCTTGATTAAATTAAATACTTTCGACTATAGCGACATCTTTTGTAAGCAAGTCGAAATACAGCTTTTTACACTTTACAAGATTATGTAAAAGCTTAGAATAGAACATTTAACGTACATTTAGTGAAAAAATCCTTAACATTTGAATGTGGTATCCCAATTACCGTATCATATTTTTTCGAGATACAGCAAAAATTGCTTTCCAGCGTCGATATTTATTAAGTCAAGTAGTGGTAAAAAATTCAGAACCCTTCAACTCTGATTAAGTTATTAACAAAAAATATATTTTTTGCATTCATTTTCGACTTAGTCTTAAGAATTCGTCAATTATTTTGGCATTGTCAATTAGGATGAAATTTTCCCGCTTTATACAGAATGATAATATGTTTTCTGTCACTAATACTCTTTAAATATTTTATTATATGCTTTAAAACCAAAACGATCTTTTTCCGGACACAAAAGAAATATTTCAACATTCTAGATATGTGCAATATGTTTATTTGTGCGACTCGTGGCGATGCCGTTAAAAAGTGGTGAAATTAATCTTTAAAAATACAAACATCAATGTCGTTTTTAGTAATATCCTTCAACTTTAATATTATATTCTATTGAAAATATTCCAATAACACAATATTGGAAAGGCTATACAATAACTTTATACCTCTGAGTTCTTTCAAAGAATTCTGCCTTGGTGTTATTGCATATAATATAAAATTCTTTAATTATATAAACATGACTGACTTCTTTGTTTTCATCAAAAAATATTTTTCTCATTTGATGTCCGCGAGCTAGTCCAACTTCCACATTAATTGATAGCTCTGATAAATCAGTTGACTCTTTTTTAAACCTCTGGGGTCATGTCGCCCCACAGCCGCTTGATCCGCCACTGCGTCCCGGTGTTCACTGGCGCAAAAGGACATAATTTTATCTCACAATAGGCAATGACCAATGGGTAGAAATGTAAACAAAATCGTGAAATCTATCAACTAACAGCTGCTTTAATTCACGAGGGCTGCAATTTGCTAAGGGTATGGTACACCATTTTGAATTATGATCCTAGAACGAGCTTAAAATTCCAATGGGATCAGCAGATCTGTATAACTGGATATTAAATGCATAAACAACTTGCGAATAAAAAAACGCAGAAGTAGACTACAGATTTCCTAATAATAAGATTCGATTGAACAACATAGGTAGTAAAAACATACAAAAAGCTTCATTAGACTCTTTTAAATTAAACCAAAAAACTATCCATTCAAATAAATTAGAAAAAAACAAAGGCAATTTTTTTCACAAAATCCCGCTAAAACAAATATTTCGCGATAAATTGCAGATTTAAACTTATAATGCATCTATTCAACGAAGCGAAATACCTCGGGGTCATATTCGATCATACACGAAAATTAAAATTCTTTATATTTTAAGAAAAACTAACTGTCAAAAGATACAATACAAATTCTTCCCTCATTAGATTCAATTAAAGCATCTGCTTCATTATTCTAAAAATCCCTCTCCAAATTCACTAATATAAATAAATCAATGCCAAATCTTGCACCATATAACACTGATAAATCCTTCCTTCACAACAGTGATTTACAGGATACGTCATAGGAGGGTTGACTGTAAATATTTTTCGTTTTTTTACGGTTGACCACTCTACAAAAAATCCTATCAAATTGAACAGGAATGTGCTAGCTACGTTAACCCATCCATCACGGCTGTACGAAAACAACAGCGACGTCCGAAGGGGGTCTCTCAGAGACCCCAAATATTTCAAGTCAAGATACTGATAAATCCTCCCTTCCGACCTCATTCTTCGATGCACTCCATATGCCATATATAATTATAATTTTAGATTTAAAATAAAAATAATTAAGACATTAGCATTGCGAGAGTAGTATTAAATGATTATTTATCAAGCGATCATGATGTGTCAAAAACAACAAAAAAAAAACGACAAAACGAATAAGGAAAATGGAGGTCCAGCTTCGAACCTCTGCAAACTGCTCAGTCCATGACATGTACATTTTAAACAAATCAAACGGGTCGTTTTATTTTTTTCATAATTAAATTATATGTATAATTAGTATAATTTATTTATTGGGTTTTCATTATCACGTTTTTGGTCGAACGTAGCTACCGTGCAAAAAAACTTCGAGTATATATCATATTTTATGTAGATATCGTATCTAATGTATGCGTATAGTTCAAGTAAAGCATTGAGAGATCGTCTGTTTCTGTAATCATATTTTAATATTTTTTCAGTCGACGCCGTTTAAAAATTGGATCGTCGTGCTCGTATGTTAAACGCGTCCCCGTGTGATGCTGCGCCGTCGATAAGACGAGCTCGCTGGCGTTGTTATTGTCGATTTAGCGCGTCCCGGGGAAGACACCGGTAATCCCAAGGGTAATGGATGAGGGAGCATCAGCCCGCGGTCGGTGGAGGAAGGTCGGTCGGAAGAGCAGCGCCGGCTCTGCAAGATGGCGAGCCCGCCGGTGGCGGAAGCGGTTGTCCTTGGTCGGTCGGAAATAGCGCGCGAGTTCAAAGCCCGGCGCGGACACTTGTGCATCCACCGACTGACCTCTGCGCGCGCGCAGCTATCTAGGGCCGACGAGAAGTACGGTCACTGGGTGATCTCCTCCGCCACTCCGCCACTTTACGCCACCTCCGAAACGGCAATCGTCATACCATACATCTCAAACTACAATAAGGCATAATTACTCTATCGATGTCAAAATTGATCAATAACAACAATCAAATGGCTACTAGAACCTACTAGTAACATGTTGCGGTCCGGAGGACTCGAATACGCGTCCTCGCGGGCCAACGTAGAAGTACGG
>JAGXCT010037222.1:1878-86921 GCA_022495035.1 Philopotamus ludificatus | reverse complement strand
GAATTTTGTAGAAAACAGTGATTTACAGAAAACGTTATAGGAGGGTTGACTGTATAGGTTTTACGTTTTTTTACGATTGCCCACTCTACAAAAAAATCCTATCAAATTGAACAGGAATGTGCTAACTGCGTTAAACCATCCGTCACGGCTGTACGAAAACAGCGACGTCCGAAGGGGGTCTCTCAGATACCCCATATATTTCAAGTCAAGGTACTTTATAACTTGGCGTAAATAATTTAATATGACGCGAAAATGAGAAGCACACTCGGCGATGTCACGTTTCACTCGCACTCGGCATATCGTAGCGGATGCGAGCTAAAAAATACATCGCGCATCGCAACAGCAATGCATATTATTGTTTTTATTTGTTTTTTCGCAATTGCGTAAAGCACAATGATTATTTAAAATAATTATTTTTTAGATTTTTTAAACAAATACAAAAAGTTTGTGACATAGGATTTATATTAAAAGAGTTATTCGATAAAAATAAAAAATCAAAGAAATTTAGTAGAGAACATCTTACTATAACTAAGCAATATTGATTGTCGATTTAATCCTTGTATTTTTTAAATACATAAACCCTTTGAGAAAAATACTCTGAATTGACAAAACTAAATGTTGTCTAATAAATATCATCGTTCTAGAATATTCCATTCAAGACTTGAAATATAAAATCTCAGAAGTTTGGTTTATTTAAGGGTGTTTGCTTAGTGACTCGGAATTACCTTCTTTCTAGCGATTTTTTAGTCATATAAAATACCGGTTGTTTGACTTAGCGTGGCAAGATTTTGTGCCGGTTTTGCGTCTGGTTGAAAAGCAGATCTTGTGTTTATTATTATTAAATTTAACAGCAACCCGTGAATAATTGTTACATACCCAGACGCAAATTGCATAACAAGACCACATTCCTACGCGTTTTTTAATTATTTTGGAGTGACCACGCATAATACAATAAACCGGATCGAAAATATCCTGAATTTAAAACGGCACGCTGCACCACTGCCGAAAGAAAAGAAAAGAAAACCAATGAGAGACTATGTCAACAAGAGCATGTCCAGGATGGGACAAGTCAATGACTAGTGATGTCTTATGGGACAGAGGTATATAGGATTATCATATCTAATAAAATCCATAAGTTATGGTAACCGAAAAGTATAATGAGATCGATTTATGCCACTTTTTAAAGATAAAATATTTATTTTTACAGCTCATATAAATATATTTAAGATTATGAATCCCATGGAAAACAATTTTCAATTTAAAAATAAATTTTATGAAGCATGACACATGAAATATTCCATTATCTCATGACGATATAAAATTGTTCCTAAACATTTTTTATTCTTATAAATAATATTACGACAAATGTAATATTTAAAGAAAATTCAATATTGAGAAAGTCATGTCCGGTTGCGGATGTCGTCGACTCAATCGAAATATCCATCGCCGGTATTGGGCGGATTGAAATAATTCTCCGACTCTCATTTCCGCCCTTATTCACCATGCATCATATATAACCGGCACAGTCAACTTTTCTTAACCCTCAAAGTGGCGAAACATTGAAATCAAAGCATTATCTATTCTCCATTTTTCTAAAACCCGAAAAAAATGCTAATTGCTAGTTAAAATTAATATTTTTCATCAGTGAGAGTTATCCCTGGATAACTCTCACTGTTGCCATATTATCCAATCCTGAACAGTCAGTTAAACCTCAATTCGACGTTTTCCCCAAAAAATCGATGATTATTATATATTAACTTATGTGCTAGTCTCAAACTGACTTCTCATATTCATAAAATTTTAATGGTTTTATTTGCATTAATAATTTAAAATAAACCTATATTAACCTAGTCGCGTCGATGGGGGATATTTGGAACATCAAGTTTTTGATTTACTCGAATAACTCTTTTAACGTAAATCCTACATACTTTTTATACATGACTGAAAAAGAAAAAAAAAACATTATAAATAATCATTTTTCTTTATTGTCTGCAATTGCGAATAAAAAATACAAACAACAGTATTCGCTGCTGTAGCTAGGCTGCGCGATATTTTTTCTCGCTCGCATCCGGTACGATGTGCCCATTGCGAGTTAAACTTGTGATGTGAGATATCGCCGAGAGCGTTTAATAATTCAATAACTATTTTTATTCATAGGATAATCCTTTTTAATTTAAATGTCAACATATTGAGGAAGAATTCGTCAATATCTTGACTGGGTATATGCTTAATCCTTTTTTCGTTCCGACAAAAAGTGGATTTTAACTGTCGTCGGGTTTCGATTTAATTCAAATCCCTGATTTTAACACAATCACACGGAGCTGAACCAAAAATCGAAACCCTCGCAGACCCAAAAAGCTATTTTACATGTTATTATCAACGGGATCTTTTATACGCCATAGTATGCACATTATTTATTCATTTAAGTTGGTCAGTGTTGCCATGTAGAGTGCGAGAATTAAATTTTATGGCACATATTCTCATGAAAAATGTGTCCTTTTATTGATGAAATTTAAAATCCAATTTTTAATCATAGAGATCAAACTTTAAGTGTATTTTTTTTTTTAAAAGAACTGTAAGGGAAAGATTGATTGAACTGCAAAGAATTGAAGTGATAACCAGGGTTGATCTTAGAGTTTTAGCTTAAAATCATAGGGAGATCGTCGAAACTTTTGTTCTTAAACATTGATATTAATCATCATTTATGATTATTTTAATATTCATTCATTCATCCGGGTGAAGGCCTAATATATTTATTCAGCTTATCGCAAACAGCATTGGATGTTAATTAAAGATGGCCAAAATTGGATTTATTTTTTTGCGTATCGACACTATTTTTCAGCGTCGACTGTCATCGACGCGGCCTTATCCGTCTAAAATCAATCCAGTCGACAGGTAGATTGGCGTCGTACGAGTGCTGCGCCATTGTGCAACGACGCCAATTACCGACGCCACCCCGGAGGCGTCCAAATTAAAATCAACATTTTAATGGAGCGCGTAACTTTCGGCCGAGCTGTGCCGCGGCGCACTAATACCAGCGCACTCAACAATGCAGTTTGATGAAATAACTAGTTTCGCGAACGCGCCTGTGTTGGTGCATGCAATTGATATAACTATGTCAATGTCTATCACCGCGGCGTCCCGTTCGCGGGGATGAGACAACAACTATTTCTTGCTTCTCATTCTCTATATTGGCAATAGCTGCGATTGTTTTTCTGGCGTCGGAAAATCGCGTTTTCCACACGATTCGGCGCGTTCGCAAAAGCGCCATTATTAAATGAAAACGGCGAGATGCAACACGTCTATCATCCGATATGCTATTGGGCCGCTCGCGAAACCTGTATATCGTGCTTTCGCGCGTGTTCGCGAATATATCAATCCAGGAACGCCAACAGAATCAACCGACCCAATTCAAACGCACGTCAAACGTCCGAACAAAAAACAGAAATCGATGCATTATAATAACAATAATATGCACATTTATGCCATTGAAATTATTCCATTAGAATTCAAGAACGGCTCCGGCTAATGAGGCGTTCGTACTGTGGAGGGTCAATTCTTTTTTTCCATTCGGTCATGCCAAACACGTATTTTCATATTTTTCTACAATTTCAATTACAACAAAATGTGTTGTGATCCGATCTATACATATATTTTTTTCTCTTCAAAGTTTGGTTACTTAACCCGGATTGGGGTTGATGAACGGTGACCACAAAGTCAAACGCTAATGTCACCTCCAAGACGTGCCGAAGTCAATGCATTAAAAATGTGACACTCGATCCCCTATTAACATTTACTAAAAATGTAAACAACTAATCAACCTGAGCCGTGTATCGACAATTTCTAACATTGTTTTTATCGTCGATATTATGGCAAAAAAAAGATATTTGCACACAGCCGAAAATAAAATATATTTCGCTCATAATGAGCGTGTTGAGCAATAAATGCAACCTTCACTATGATCGCAATAATACATAAAAAAATAATTCAATCAAATCTATATAAAAAAATAATACACGATTTACTAATATTAAAAAAATATATACAACGCCATCTTTATTTTATAATCAAAACTATAGTGAATATTCAAACCATTATTATATTAATCAATGGTTTGTATAGATATATAGATGGCGCTGTTTAAAAATATTTTTACTGAATAGCATAGATGTCGTCGAATAGTAATTATATACAATGTATTAATGATAAATTATATATATTAATGATGAGACGAACCTTTTTCTTGTGATTTCTGCGACACGTGTATATCTCCTATCCTCTGCATAACGGGACTCTCGTATCCCATGCTGACGCCCGTGTAGTCGTTCGAGAGCGGTTCTTGCTTGATGGTGCCCGGCGATGATGCCAATTTCTCGGCAAGTAAAGGATTGGCCGATGCGATGTTGTTGTACTTGCCGTTGGAATTTTGGCAGTTGTTCAGTGGATATTGAAAGGAATTTCTGAGAATGGCCGATGCAGTATTCTGCAAATTTTGTAACCTCTGGTGTCCATTTTGCATTTGTAACAATTGTGGATTCCCGTTGCAATTGAGGAGCATCGAGACATTTTGATTGGATGACTGCGACGGCACATTGTTGTTCTCTTCTTGCTGAAAGTCGTATAAATCGTATAGCGCATAAATAAAATGATTACATTCAATCGATATTCGAAATAAAATATGATACGATACCTTTATTTCGATACCATTGCAGTTTTGAATGCCACCGTTGGTAGCCGCATTTGCAAAATCGGTAAAAAATGTATCGAGATTGTCGAATGCAGCTTCGCCCAGCTGTTTAAATATATCTTCGGTATCTGTTCCACAGTTCGTTAATTGATCATCGTTGAGGGAATTAATTGCAGATAGAGGAAGACCGTTTAAACCAATTTCTGGCTGAACCACGTCGGGTTGTTGGTTTGCGCATACACCTTCCTGCGATACAAAATGTATAACGTTATCGTCAAATATTATTTAAATATATATATATATGATACATGATAAATATGTTGAAATGAATTTTTATATTTCAGATGACACGTACATGATTCTTCCTCACCTGAAGACATGATGAGAGATCGACCATCCTGCCGTCATTGTCGGGGCACCACAGTAATTCGTCGTCGATAAATGGCATCGCCACCGTGCCAAGGTGCGGCGGCCCCAGTACATGTGTTCCCGCCACAGTAAATGGTTAAGAATCACAACTGGGATAGAGTTTTATGAAAATATCACTTCTCCACACTCACGGTTAACACTATATATATATTTATTAATTATAAAACGCGTTGTACTATTCGGTATTATTAAATTTATATAAATGTATAAAAAACTTAATTCTCTTGTTAGGTACAAAAATTGTAAAAAATCTTATATATTATAATTTTAAATAACGATTTTGGCAGTGGGGACGGACGGTCGGCATAATTGATTTTTTCGTTTTCTGTCTTTCCATTCACAAATATTTTTATATAACTATAATTGTATAAACTCTCAGGTGATAGATGAACACATTTTGATTTTTTTTTATATATATAAAATATTTGTTTGTATAACTATGTATAAATATTTGTATAAATTTAAACGCTAGTATTATAAAATAAATCGTTGGGTACTCTTAGTATATATTTTTGTATATATTGAGTTAACTTCTTAATTTGTAACGTTATCTCACGCCATGCATCCAATCCTTTTTCAACAACGATCTGAAAAATAACAATAAATTCATTATTATTAATGCAAAAATATATCTACGCTCAAACATGTTATACGAATTTTATTTATAATTATGATGCTTTAAACAAGGATGACCTATGTAATATGTACATATCGACGCTAGACAACATTCTTCATGTATCTCGAAAGATGGAACTACACAAAGGATTCAAAATAGCTTTTAAAATGTTAATAATTCTTAAATTAAATGACGTAGAACCGTAATTTGGATCTTTTTACAAGATTTATCATACATTTAATGGAAAATCCTTAAAATTTTAACGAAATATCCTATTTGTCGTATCTTTTGTTTTCGAGATTGGTTTCAAAAACTTAAGACTAAAGATTTTATGACTTTGATCTAAGATCTAAGATCTAAATATTTTTGTACATTGCGTATAGATGTTCAATCTTGAAAGTGAGAAATCATATTAACTTCTATTACCAATAGAAGTATATTAAAAAGATATGCAGTATCACTTTCAAAATTCTATTAGAGACTGAATTAAACATTTTTTTATTTATTAGATAGATAATATATTATTATTCAATGTTTGGAAATGGTTTTCTTGTTTATTTTGAACTGTGAGTGACTTTATTCTCAATATTTTTTATAAGCAGAGTTATGGATTGTAGGTAACATGCATATATTTCGATAATGCAAGTTAACCGCGACTGAGCTAAGTTAGTAGTCGGATAGGTGTCTGACGAAAATATGAATTTAGAGAATTCTTTATAACACTCGCCAGGGGGTTTGTAACAGGAATAGACCCATTAGCTCCGCATATTTTATAAGAATATTTATGCCATCTATCTTTCGTTGAATAAATAATTATAAAACAAATAATATAAATTTAAATCCAACTGCAATCATATTAAAAATGAACCAGTGTCGTGATTTGACACTGGGGAGAATATTAGTGTAAGGATTCATTCCCCGTGCTTCTTTAGAATTTTTATCGAATTTTTATATGGGTGAAAGGCGCTCTGAAAACTTTCTGTTCTTTCAAGGGGCTTGAAAGTACTACAAAAAGTGAAGACATTATGGAGAAGATAAATGCGTTTTTTGTGATTAGAGGATTAAAGTGGGAAAACGTCTGTGGGGCTTGTACGGATCGTGCACTATCTATGCTTGGGTCATAATCTGGCTTTCAGAAAAAAGTAAAAGAACTAGCTCCTCAAGAAAAAGGAATCCACTGCATGATTCACAGGTATGCCCTTGTCAGAAAGACTCTTTCAATTCCTCTGCAAGAGGTACTTGATTCGTTGATAAAAACCGTAAATTACATCAAATCTGGAGCTCTTAACACCCATCTGTTTAAAGAACTGTGCAAAGACATGAATTCTGATCACAAGGTTCATTTTTTCTACACTGCAGTACGCTGGTTGTCGAAAGTAAATGTTGTGAATCGTGTCTTTGAATTGAAAGATGAAATCAAGTCGTTCCTAAAAGTGCGAGGAAAACATGATTTTTTGGTATACTTTAACGACAAAGCTTTGTTGGAAAGAGTAGCATATCTAGCAGATATATTAGAACAGCAAAATAGGATTAACCTGAAACTTCAGGGGAATGAAACGAATATTATCGAATTTCACGATAATTTAAGGGCATATATATCCAAGCTGCAAACTGGCGAAGATAAATAAATCTTGGAAACATTGGCATGTTTTAGAAACTCTACAGTGTGGTAGATGAATCTGAAGGGGAAATAGATGAAAATTTGAAAGAGGAGATTGCTGGGCATCTTGAATCCCTCGTAAACGAATTTCAGCGTTACTTCCCTGAGCTGAAAGAAGAAGAAACTACAATAGATTGATTAATGAAATCCACCTGCCGCTTCGTTTGATATGCCAGCAATCCCGATGAATTACAAGATGAATTCTTAGATTTCGGTAATAGATTTCTCGACACGTAACTTTTACTGGTACCGTCACTAATTCTGGTGTAGTATGTATCAATCATACCCAAATGTGACTACGCCGCCCCTTCGGAGTTTTAGTTCGTTAGTTAGAGAGTGATTTTCAACTCGTCTCATTTTAAAAAAAACAGAAGTAAGAGACCAATTAACGTTGAAAATGATGAGATTGGCGTTAACCAAAACTCATCCGCGAATTTTGAGGATCTGCCATCAACATGCACTTCAACCATCGCATTAAATTTAATTTTTTTTTTTTTTATTCAACATACATGATTTTAAATAAAATTACATTTAAACAAATATTTTCGTTGTTTTAAATTACCTTATTCATAAATGGCTTTTGGATTGTATGGGGGTCTCGGATCACATGGATTTTATAAAAAGGGGTCGCCACCCGAAAAAGGTTGGGAACCTATGCTTTAAATGCTATAGAAATGCACATAAATTTAATAAATATTTGCAAATGAAAAATAGAGCTGAGATATTTATTTACTTATGAAATTTTGTGTTCTAGATGCTCCCATGATTTGAATGACGACATTCCAATCGACAAGGCTTCTAGCATGTGTCGCTAGCATGAGTAGTGAATAAGCAGTTGTCACGCCGGCGTGACAATGGCTGTTAAAGGGTTAAAGGTGCATCAAAGTCAATCAATTTAAAATAAAATATTCTAATTTAACCATTATTTTCTTATGTGTTACCTGGCAATATCTCTGTGGATGTCGAATCTCCTAAGACAGATCATGTGGAATCGTCTTCTCGCAGCCAGCTTCAATCGAGGCAGGAAACTGAAAACAATAAAAATAACGTGTTACATAAAAAACAATATATTTTTACACATAACAGTCGGTGTAAATTTGGGCAATTGCATTATCAGTCAATCATCATAATACCAAAACCACAAAATTCAATCATTCGCGGTCATTATACTCTCCCCAATAGTGCGCTGATAAAATTGGAGGTCATTTTTTGATTGCGCAAGTTTTTAAAAAATATATATTAAATATTGCATTTGTGTTGCTGATTTATCGAAGAAAATATTTGCATTCGTTATAATTGATTATAGACATGAAATGCAATAAAAGTTTTACTTCCCGTCACGAATAACTTTGCTTTTTATTATATTAGCTGATATAAATTACACGTTTTTGAATTAATATACGGAGAGATCGTGCAACGGCCACAATTAAAGCTAATGCAAATAAAAAAAATAAGGAATATTATTATTTATTATATTTCGTTATATCCAAATCCCTGAAACGCAGTTGTGTCATGGCATGATGCAACCGACGCCGACATAATATTATTTTCAATTAATTAAATTACACGTTAACGATAAGAAAAAGTCATAAATCATCTCCGAGTCATCGAGTCAATTTTTTTTGCATAACATACATCGCATTAATAACGATCGAGGTTTGAGATTTCGTTTTCAAATTTGCACTCGTTGTAAGTGCATGATCATTTTTTTAAAAGAAAACAAAATTCGATATGATTGCAAATTGAAAGTAACCGTTGCCGCTTGTTTTACATAATTTTATGAACTAACCACAAGAATTGCTGCTGCAGCGCAGATTGGTATTTATTATTGTGATCAAAAGAGAAAGTTCCGAGAAAGAAAACGTTTCCGAATCGCGTTTGATGAGTTTTCATGACCTTTGTTGGAATTCATCGGGTCAAATTATGCAACGATTTGGATCAAAAGTTCAAATGACATCAATGGCAGATAAAATTAAATAAATACTCGTCCGGAAGAAAGTAACGGCTGCATTGAAATGCGTTTTGAAAAAAATAACTCACCATTATGTCATCGGAAACCGATCGCGAACAGATAAATAAACGATTTTTTTTGTTTCGTCGTTATGAATTCATTTGTTTTTATTATTTAAAAAATAACGATAACGTTTTATTGATTCATTTGTACTTTAAATTCGCGTAAAAAATATTTCGTAATGAAAACAGATCTAGATCGTTTGATGAAAACTGCTTTTCCGGCTCCTTGATATAAGTCAATTATTATTAGTGATCGAGTAAGATCCGTAAACATATACATCTGTAATATTTTTCTGTGAAAGATGTTTCTTATTTATGCATTCTAGACATTGTAATGAACAGCATGCGTTTACAGTCGACCCTCCTATAGCGCCGAGATGGGAACCGCGTACATACAAATTTTGGATTAAGGTTTTCAAATTATATATGCCTGAATGAGAGCCTGTGTATTCGTCAGTCGTATACGATTTATTTCTATTCCCAAAGACGAAAAAAATTAGGACGTTTTAATATGGAGATAAATACATAATCGCTGAATCGTTTCGAAATTACTTGTAAGAGTAAAGAAATGCACAAACGTATTATATAATTGATGGTGACTTCATTGAAAGCGAAATTAAATAATTAATTAATAAATAAAAGATTCTTAGTGTAATGCGTTATGATATGCCAAAATGACATAACCTCAAATAATCAATCAATGTCATTAATTCAAAATGGCGGAAAAGTATGACTACTGATTTTAAAGCAACCTTGTTTCTTTTATTATATTGTATTTATTATATTATTGAGACGAGTGAAATATATTTTTTTATTTATTTATGTATTCTTTAATTATTCAGAACCTCCGTAGGATTAAACAGCACAAGTGGGCAATGTTGCGGACTACACTGAAGGGGACGATATTAATATTGATGAATTAATAAATATTTTATTCATTTGATCAAACCGTATTTGCGTTATATGTTTGCATGATTTTTTGATAAATTTAATATAAATACAGTCAACACTTCTATAGCGCCGAGATAGGAATCACGCTATATAAACCCGCCCTTTAGAAAACTAGGAACTCAAAATTTGAGGTTAGGTTTTTTTTTCCTACAAAATACAAGTGCTCATTGTGCTGACAACCCATTATTCAACTATGGAATACAAAGATCTGTATTTACAAAGTCACTGAAAAAAGTGACTCAACTCCTTAAGGTACCATATTGAATGTCATGTTCTTTAGTTCATATGCATTGAGTTTGAGAAACGTTTCAAACATAAACAACTAATAAAAACTATACACAGCGATTATTTTTTTAATATTTGACTACATTTTAATTCGTATATTATTAGATTTTTATTCAGAATCGGAACTTTTTGAGCTGAAAGATTTTGACTTCAAAACTGACTGCAAACATGACTGCAAAACAAGTGATGGATTCCTTGTACTAGTAATTAGGAAGTTTTTCGGCCATAAAACTATTTCTATGATTAGATGTTGACGCAATACAAGAGGATCACAAGGTCCTTCTATACATAGTCAACCCTCCTATAACGCGGAGATAGGAACCACGCTATAGAAAATTACACTATAGAAGACACGGGGCATACGATATTCGAGGTTAGGTTTTTTTAATTGTAAATTTAACATTCCATTATCATATTGTAAATGCCTGTTATATTTTTAATTTATTCACGTGTGGATGTTATATTTTGTTGTCAAGCTAAGGGCATTGAGCTTTATTTCCCCAGGCAATGCATTACATATTAGAAGTACTCTAATGTAATGTCGTATTTTTTTAATGAAACTCAAACTCATATTTCTAATCATTTATTTAAACTTAATTAAACAAAATAATTAACAATATTTTCTATGCCCTTTTGCCATCTATTAGGTAAATCGAAAATGCCTTTCTTATAAAACTCTGCAGGTTTAGAATCGAAACTTCTGATTTAAAAAAAATCGCTTAAATAATGCTCCAATGAGCGAAAAAGCTGATAATCGGGTGGAGACAGGTTTCGAAAATGAACTGGATGCAATAAATCTGTCAAACCTAATGTTGCGACTCTTCTTTCTCCTTCAGTTACTTACAGATACCGCGTCTCATGTGTTTGTTTCTCTCAGTTAACGCATGGGGGATCTAAACGCCTTCTTTTTTAATCTTCCTCATTTTTTTCAGGTATCTTTGAGTTGACGACCATGAAGTACCGGCTTGGCTCGATAATTCTTCGATACTAAGAGTCGGATTTTTTTCAACCTCTTCTTTTTTTCAGCTGCTTCATCCACTTCACGGAAACCTCTACATTAGGCTCATTTTTCGAATCAATATTGCCTGATTAAAGTTTTTTTTAACCATCTTTGACATTTCCTGATGTTTAATGCGTCTCCATAAAAATCGCAAATATTTTTTGTTGCCTCCATTGCGTTTTTTTTTGGCGCGAAACTGAAACAGTATACAGCCACGCAAATGTTCTTCCGAAGGACACGTCTCGTTCAATATTAAAGGGATACGTAAAAAAAAATCTTTTCTACGCAAAATGAAGATTGGAGACTTCTCACAACACACAAAATATTCAAATACGTCTTTCCCAGTCAAAGGACTCAAGAAAACTAATCCGAAAATGCGACATTATATTTGGGTCCATCTAATATTTACGAAATACGTAATTTGTCTTTAAAAATTTAGATTTTTGTGGAAAACAGCGATATAGAGGGGAGCACTATAAGAGGTTTTTCCTTAGTTTTATCTAAATTTGATTCATTCAAATGTCTTCTTGATCATATGACTTACTTCTGAACGAATAGCAGTCGTTTATAAATTGTTATTGTAGAACATATCTCGAGCCTCTCTCTTCCGAGGTATTCCTGGAAGTTTTCAATCATCCACCCAGCATTCGAAGATAATCGAAGAATTCAAGCGTGGTGGGTGATCGCGGTTGTTTTATTTCATTATCGAACAATGTCAAACATGGTCGCCGGTTGGTAAATCAAATTGGCGATCTCGACCACCGCCCATTGTAGTCGGGCGAGCACGAGCCCAGCAGCGGCCGCGGTAGCCGCCAGTGGTCAATGACTGCCGCGGAGATGACCCGTTACCAGCTCGGCGGAGCTCGCGAGACGAGGTACCGATCAGATATCCGCAACATTCACTGCACTTTCACTGGACTCGTCCGTCCGCTGCACTTCATTCTCGGCGGCGGCACGCTGTGCCGGTCCATGACCAACAGTCCACCCATACGATGTACCGTCGGCAACTTCCTAATTTTATAGGAAAGAACATTGATGTTTTTAATCGGATTTTAATTCGATATTCTCGTTATAATAATTTGATCCATTATAGCCGGTGAGATATCGGCTGGCAATTATAATTACACACGTATTATTTAATATACATTAGAAAGTTTAATTTATTTTCTCTTTTTTTTATTATTATTGGATCGTATGCAATTGTGTGCGATAATTTATTAAAATATATATCATTCGCAACAAGCCGTAACGCTAAATTTTTGTAATATACAATAATTGACATATTACAAAAGATGTTGTAATAATATACAATACTGAATCACTTTTGAAACTGCTTATAAAAAATCATCGAATGAAGCTATCAAAAATTTAGAACAATTACAAGCGTCGCAATAAGCGTAGTCCAACCATCGGTGAAAGTATTGATATGTATCTCGAAGGAGGGCCAAATTTTGTATGTAGTGGTGATGTTTACTGTATATTTTGGTATTATCAAGGACTACTTGGAAAAGAGCAAGACAATAATTAAGCAAATTTGCGGCAATATTTACGCCGAAAAAGCGCTCTTCATACAAAAATATTTTTCCCTAAAATTATAAAAGCTCGGTGGAAGAAAATTTCAACGAATTGAGATCGCCAGATATGAAAAATAGCAAACTCATTTTTTAGATAGGAATAAAATATAATTAAATTGTTTAAATTTATATAAACGCGATTATAAAAACCATAGTTAATAATTTTATGTAAATATTGCCGTATTGTTTTATTGGGAAGAAATGCATAAAAAACATATTTCTCTTTTTTTGTTTATTACCGACGATTTGGAGCATCAACGTCGGACATGAAAATTTGAAGATTATTATAATCATATTTTTCCCTCAAATATTTATAAAGTATGAATAAAAAAATTGTTAACACATTACGGACTGCTCACGCGTTTTCACGTGATATCAGAACTAACGTTAAAGCCCGCTCACACGTTTACTCTTGTTGATGAAATGATGACATAATTTTAACTTGAAAAATATATCGTACGAACTCAATATACATGTGCAAATATCTTAGTCTAGTAAAAAATAGTAAATGTCAACCGTATTCAAAACATAACAAATTGTATTATTTTTTAAGCAAATGTCATAGATTTTTTTATAAATAAGTCGTTTACGAAAAACTATGGGATCAGGTTTATATAGAAAGTTGAACGTTTATTCATAAACTAACATTTAATACGCTAGTACACAGACCACATTGAAAACCATTGTTACGTTAACCTTTTCAGTATATTTTTTTACAAATTTATTAAAAGAGATATTCATTTAAAAATTACTAAGAAGCATCTATAGGGTTTGATCTGATATCCGATTAAAAAAAAGATATCATTTTTTTTAAATTAAATAAAAAATATGATTTAAGTTGTTTGTTAAAATATATTTTGGGCCAATACGACTGGCCACGGAGTGGAAAAGGTTAGGATTAAAAAAAAAACGAAATAAACCGTTAAATAGTTGATGTTTAAAGTTATACACTAGTTATCGATTAAATAAATCAAAAATATTCTAGAAAAAACGACCAAATGAATATAAATGCGTTAGATATTTAAAAAAAATATTGATTTATTTTATTTTAAATAAGATTTTAATATGGTCAGTTCGTAATTTACATACACACTCGCATTCGGCACAGTGTTGCGGCGTCGCAAAAAAAATCGATTTGCCGATTTTTCACGAATCGTGGTCGAGCGTCGCGGATGAAGATGATGATGATGATTTTTTGGCGGACGAAAGTGAAATTTACACGGGCGTTTATAAATTATTTAATTTTTGGATTGCGCAATCGGCGTTCACGTGAAAGTTAATTATTAATTTATTTCTAACCTGTCGCTTTGGCAGCTAAACGTTCATTACGCCATTTCGCCGAGCTTCGCATTTACGTAAATTACATAAATTGTTGCAGTGCCGTTACTCAACTGCAGCGGTTAGTTATCATCGCGTTTGATATGCACATTTAAATTCGGCTGTAAACAATGGAGAGCCGTTTAATCGATCGGCCACTTTTACTTGAGCGTCTATGTGCTCGTCGCACTTAATTAATATTGTTATCGAACGAGGGTTCATGGCTGTTATTTTTGAAGAATCGTTGATCTCAACATGCCTAGACTGTTGTTTAATAATCGTTTACCTTGAGTTGATACGCATTATTAAGGTCAATCATTATATTCGGCTGATAAACATGTGAAAAAATGATGAACGGCATTCATCAGTGCTATCGATTCCTTATCATCGTCTTATTAAATGGCGTCATCAATAATATCTCCCTTATCGCAATAGCTGAATATCACACTTCACTCTGATTAGATTTAGCCTTCTGATTTTAAGCATCACTTGTTGAGGTCACTGATTGTTGTTAATAAAAAAAAAATATATATATTTTTAATGGGAAGTAGCGACAATGTATGAGTGAAAGTGAAATTTATGCAATAGCATAGTAAAATTATTCAAAATTGACCCAAGGTCGTTCGCAGATAAAATATATATTCAGGAATCAAATACATAATTACTTCAGATTTTCATGAAATGCATATAATTATTAAACGACCAAGAATGATGCGAAACCTAGGATATACATATAATTAATGAAGTGATTTTCAACTGATGTGCATATTATGGTGAATTAATAATTACATTTCAGACGAATCAAATTAAAAAATCGAAACAACGACAAGAAATTACAGAAATTGGCACGTAGAGCAGAGGAGTATTTGGAGAAGCAAGTTCTGCGCATAGTGTTTCCGGGGCGTAGCGAAAGAGGAAGACCTCAAAAGCGATGAGAAAACGTCGTCTTGTGAGATTTAAAAAATCAGAAGATCCGGGGAAGCTACGTCTAGCAACAGGATGCTAAAATGGCGGATGGAAAAACACGACCCTAAGTAACTAGGAGTATGCAATGCGGAAAAATATTATAAATACGGAAATGCGGAAAAAGAAATATGATTTATTTTTATAAACAAAAATAATCAGAGTAGCTTAACACTTTATGAACCGCTGACGCCTTTTGGCGTAAGATTGCCCCAACCGTTATGAACCGCTGACCCTTTTTGGCGTAAGTAGCATGGGCCTAATACATCATATATAAAAAAAATGTTACCGACTCAACAACCCGACGGCGAGTCTTTGCCAAAAACGAGCGGCCCCCGCAGCAATTTCGCACCAAAAGGCGCGGTACATAAAGTGTTAAGATCTAATATTAAAGATGTTCATGAAAATTTACAGTAAGTCCTTGACATAATTAGATTAATTGTTTTTGCAATTAAGTCGTAAAATTGAACAATACAATTTCAGATATATAATAATGAGTTAGCTTTAAAGATAGGTAACTATAATAAAATAATAATCTAGCGATGATTACGCGATCTCATGTTGTCTTCATAAATTATTGTATAGCATATAATGATTGGTACATTCACTGATTTTTCTCTAGTATTTTATATACTATAGTTTTATTTAGGCGAAGCATTTGAAAGCGTTATATTTCGGTTCGTTTTTCGTTCATTTTCTAAATTGTCTGCGTTTATATTAAAAATGTATAATAAACCTATATGAACCGTTATTTCTTTTCGGTTCAGCTTTGGTTTTCCGTTCCGAAATAAAAAAATACTTTTAATGGTTTTTGGTTCTCAATTCACTTCGATTCAAAGTCCCGATTAAAGCATTGAAAAATAATCACTCCTAATTGAACAGAAACACGAAAAACCGTTATTATTTAATTGAGCCAGAACGAAATGCAGAAAAAATAACGGTTCGAAGCCCTGTTTTTTTTAAATTAGTTAAAAGAATCATATATTATATAATATAATAAAATGATCTTATTTGTCTTATTCTAAAATCTTATGTATTTTTAAAAATAAAATCTTAATAACAATAAATTATGGGGTTTTCCGATGCATATACTAACACATCATCAGTGTTATGGCTTGTAAGTACCATACATATTATTTCGATAATGTAAGTTAACCGCGACTAAACTAGGTTAGTAGTCGGATAGGGTTCCGATGGAAACTATTAATTCAGATAATTATTTATATCAATAGCCAGGAGGGGGTATGCAAGAGGAAGAGACACATTACCTCTGCCCAAAGTTTTATAAAAATATGTATGTGGCGCGTTGGAATTAATTAATTAAGTGTTATATGTCCTTCGTTGAATAAATAATTTAAATTTCAATCCAATATTAAAAAATAACCAGTGTCGTGGTTTGACACTGAGGGGGATATTACTGTCACTGCATCTTTCGAATGGCGCTTTTGAATCTTTCTTTTGTACCATCCATTCATCGTAGTCAAATAAATATTTAAATAAATAAATATTGCCGCGTAACATAAAGGTTGACAACCAAAAAATGTCTGATGTATTGATTTCATTCAATTTACAGAATAAAATAAAAAAACTTAACCCCAAATTATGTATAGCATGGTCCCTTTCTTGGCCCTATAGTAGGGTTAATGATCCTCTTATATTTCGTCAACATTTAAACATCAAAAAGAGTTTAATGGCTGAAAAACTTAAAACTTAAAAAAAAGAGCAATACAAAAACCTCATCCCTTGAGTGCATAGTCTTCTATGTGGCAGATTTCTATTGCGTGGTCCATATCTCGGTGCATTAGAAGGGTTGACTGAATTTATTCCTCGGGTGTTATTAATGTGAACAATCGTGAGACAGGAAATATGCGGAGAAAAACTATTTATACACGAAAAATAATCAGCATAAAGGTAAAAAGCGATAAAATAAGATGCGAACCATTTATTCTCCGAAGGACAATATTCAATTTATATATGTATTACGAACACAATGGCAACGCGAATTTCCAAGAAATTGCTTGTAAAAATAGAGAAATAAGTTCAGGTATATTTTTTCTTAGATCTTGAATGTCATAAAGTAAGTAGATAATTTATTAATGACCGTGTTGCAAATACTATTAAGTAGATGTTAATCGTGTTTGATAAAATTGTCGACTGATTGATTCTTATATTTCATAGTTAGATCCGCGATTGCTTGAAAGCAGATTGGAATGAGGCAGAAAATCGAGTGAAACCATAAGTATTTTCCATAGGTTGGATGTGTTAAGTGCAGCTAGATGCCGGAGCTGCATCTAGCCGGTGTAATGGCCACCTCATCACGCATACGCCAGAGCGGCCAGCAATCAAGCTCCTCGCTCACAGTTTTCCGCTGCATCCACATAAATATATGGATTAATTTGTATATATTAACATGGATGGCGGAGCCCAGGGCCGCCATTAGCTATTCGTCTTATCTTGATTTAGTACACGATAGGCGGGTACGTGCGCCTGCTCGGGTGGCGGATACCACAGTGCAGAACTGCACTCTACCACACTTGCATTATCGCCAAAGTGCATTGCGCCTCGCGCACGATTCGGTGCTTAGAAAGTGACGCCAGGAAAGTCGTCGTGTACTTGCACCGCGCTGACAACAATGAAAACCAACTGAAAAATCATACCAGATACGAATATTCTAGATCGATGCTTGAGTTGAATGGTTCAAAAATAATTTTGATAAAATCGAGAAGAGAAAATATTTGATTTCTGAATATACATCACATTTGATGAATATTTTTTTTCATATAAGCATCTGAAAATTATCAGTGCTTAATAAATATGTATTATTTAATATGTAAGTGTTTGATCACAAGATATAGATTTTTATTTCTGAGACACAGTGTGTAGTTGTATTCTCATCCGGATAAATCAGGTATTCTATCATCCATCACAATCTTCCGTCATTATCAACAATTTTTAAATATTTATTTACTTAGCGATGGAGTATTTGACGGAGATTGATAAGATATCCTTAGTCATTCTGTTTACATTGCTAAGAATACGATAAGATCGATATTTTAATTGAATTTTAAACTGATTAGGATTTAAGGAAATGATACGAAAATAAATTGGTTAATCCATAGTTTAGAGACATAATTTATTATTAAATTGTGAATCGAAAATAAATACATTTTCTTCTCGTTTAATGGCAAATCGCGAGGAGAAAGTCAGTCCCGTTCGATCAGCAGCAGCCACGATAGATTGACCCCCATTAATGTGTATAGAATAAATAAATTTAAATACAATATTATTTGTTTGTTTTGAACCAAAAACAATCTTCCGTTGGCGATTCGGTAGGTGTGGGGTGACGTGTGCCTAGTAGTACCTCGGTGCGTGCAGCGAGTGAACCGTTGTACAGGAAAACTATTATTTGCCATTAAAACAACTGCAGAAAAACAGCACCGAGAGTGCATTGATCACATAATTGTTACCATTAAAATAATCTTTTCTTATCGATGTTATACTAAAACAATGTAGCATGCTATCGAGCCGGGCATAAAACCGCAACGGCCACTTTTACTATTCGTATTGAAATTACGCGAACGGCTCTGAAAGCGGCGCTGATTTATGGTATCAATGACTCTGTCCAAGAAAAGATAACCAATAAAATTGCATTTGCATTTTAGTACCGTTCCATGTTACTAAATTGACCGCATCTGTATAAAATGCTCACATAATGACCCTCATAAAATAGGCTGTTAATTTAGAAAATATGATAAAATCAATTATAGACAGATAAACATATGCAGACTTAGACACATTATTAATTATTAATATAATAAAGATAATCTCTTTCCAATAGTTGATCATGCTAAATTATTAGTTGGATTTTCTTAAACTTAAACTAAATATATAAATACTAATGTATATAATACATATTTAACACAGATATCTATCAGTTAAGAGTAGCTTGTGCGACAATTCCTCCTATTGTGCTTCCTTCTATAGCGCCGTTTTCTATAAAACACTAAACTTCAAGGCCAAATTAAATAATTCGTAAATATGTAATACATTGCCCTGCGAAATAAAGGTCAATGCCCTTTGGTTGACAACGAAATATAACATACGCTCTTGAATCAACAAAAAATAGAATTTAAATGTAAATTAAATTAAAGAAATGTAACTTCAGGACAGTTCCAGCAAAATCTTTCTCATTTCATGAAAAAAAAATCCTCTATCGATCGACTTTTTAAGAAATATTCGCTAAAGTATTGTTAGCACTTATTTTGAGTCAACAACAATAAATAATAGATATAACTGCAATAATTGTGAGAGAACTACGAACTCAAAGATTATTCTGGAAAAAGTTTGCACCGTCTCAAATCAATCGAAATATGTTGTCTATTTAAAAAGACTCGTAGAATATATCAACAAAAAAGAAAGAATCTTGCCGTATCTTGGAAAAATGCACTTTTAACTATCATTAGTATCGGAAAAAATTGCATCAAATGGTTTGGTTCTTCTACGATGATTTTTTATTTAGACTCAACGTCAAATTTCTCTAGATCATTTACACAAAATGTACGAAAATTGTCGTAAAAAGATCAAACTTTGCTACTTTTCAGAATTAAACAGATACGTCAAAATGTATGCTAATATATTTTTTAGTACAATATTTTCATATAAATAACCTCCTCTCCGTATCAAATAATAAGTTACTTTAGAGACATAGCATTTATGCTGCCCCGGAATATTATGTTTGGCTAGACATACGACACTTGTTAGTTATACCAGGGGTTCCCAATCTTTTTCGGTTTACGGCTCCCTTAAAACATCAGATTTTTCCCGTGGCTCCCTTAATACATTAGATTTTTTTTTTAACTTTTGACCTTCAGACCGTCTTCAGACCGGCTTCAGACCGACTTCAGACCGGCTTCAGACTTCAGACCGCCATCAGACCTCCCTCTTATATTTTACATATTATTATTTTTAATACCATATATCGGAGATAACGAATATATTCATATAATACAGGGGTTCCCAATCTTTTTCGGTTTACGGCTCCCTTAAAACATCAGATTTGAAATTGAAAAACTTACCGTTTTAAAAGCGATTACTCATTTAACAGCAAAAAATTTAAAACGGATACTATTTTCCTTGGGATAATATAAAATATGTAATTTCAACTGTTTGGGTAATATCCATATTGAGACTGGACAACCACCTTGTCTTGGTTGCAGTGGCTGGTCGTGGTGCAAATGCATTCAATAAGGGACGCACGCACACACGCAGTTGAAGTGCACTTTAATGTGGGTAGGTTAGTTTAAAAATAAATTAAACACGAATTTTAAATTCACAAACAATTTATTGAACATCGATTAATGATTGACATTATTAAAATTATTAATAGCAGTGGATATTCTTCTTTCACTGATATCCAAAAATCAGAAAGTTCTACGCCACCAAATTTGTTTTCAATGTATTATCGCAAGAAAACTCAATAAGAGATTCTTCTTCTAATGCAATTCTCTTCTAATGAAAACTCAATAAGAGAATTTCTTCTAATGCCGCGGCTACCCAGGGAGCCGCGGCTCACACTTTGGGAACCCCTGAGTTATACAACAAATGTGTTGGTGGTCCAGGTCGACGCTCGAAAGCAATTTTGCTATATTTCGAAAATATTGTTAATATACGATATTGTAAATAGGATAGTACGTTTTAATTTTAATGCGTTTTTTGACTATTCTGTGATGTTTTATTTCTGGAGATTATGCAAGATGACTTTCGAGCGTCGATATGATCGATGCGATTTAGTAGAATTGGTTTTGATATTTTTGACTACAAAAAAATAGTAATATGAAAAATAAAAATACATAAAAGAAAGCCTTGTCGCTAGTTCTTAATCTTTAGTCGACTATGTTTTATTTTCATCATTATCAGTACGCTAATTTTGTAGAATTTTAACAAATAAATTCCATTATTTCAATAAAAAATATAAATATTTATCGTTTATACAGAAATAGATTTTTTGCGTTTGGTTGTATTTTAAAAAATGCATTGTTTTTTTGCGATATAAATATATTGATTTCATCTATTGTATAAAAAGAGATTTGCATATAGAATCGTCCGAAGCGTGCCTCTATAAATAATACGTTGTGCACTCGAAGAGGTAATCGGTTATGTCGAAAATGGACGCGTGCGTGTTATGCAAATGATGCATTCGGCACGCGAATCGCGTCGCAAAAAAAGAGAAGAATTTAGCTAATTCTCCGAGCGCGAGCCGATGATGCAACGCGACAATGCACTTTCCATTTCTCACGATCTCAGCCTTCTACAGTCCGCCGCAAAAAAACGAACGGAACTAAATCGATTCCCATCGTCTCGGGCGGACGATAATCCGGCCATTGTCTCGTCGCCGCCTCGTCTGCCGGCCGGAAGAATCGTTTCTCGCGGAAACGGGCGTCAATAGTCGCATCGTTCGGTCCCGTCGATTCTCTAGCGGCGAGGAGATAAAAAAAAACTAATGTCGCTTTGACGTGTGGCGCGCGATTAAAAAAAAAACGGTCGCAATTCAATTTTATCGGGAGGCGATCGATTTAGTTATAAATTTCCTTCCGTAACTTTTAAGTTATACAATACGTCCTCCAAATAATAACGTTTCGTCGCCACATCAAATATATAAATATTAATGAAGCAAATGGCGACGTTGCGGATAAATTTTCGAACGCGCGCGCAAGGAAATAGCCTTATTGTTTATATCGTGGCGGCGGTCGTCGAGCAAACGGCATTTAATTCTGACCATTAACGGCTTCGTCACCTTCGACGGGGCCTTTGAATTAATAAATAAGGCGGCAAGGTCTCTCGCTTTGAGAACGCCTGCCGCGCAGAACGAGAAAAACGTTCTCAATCGGCTCGCACGAGTCTTCGGCGGGGTTAGATTTCGCCAAAAATCGACTCTGCGCGGTTATTCGCGCGTTCAAATCGCACTCTCGACTTAATCTAATTATATGATTATATTTATAACGCGACAGACGTCCGAGATCGTTAAACGTCGATTCTGAACGAACAATCGGCGGCGAAGGTTCTTCGGAACTCGTTCGCGACGTCGCAACGAGGAAGTCGAGTCGTCGAACGCGACCTCCCGCGCGATATTACGCTTTCAAAAATAAGATCGTCGATCGTATCGTCTTTGACGGTGATCGATTTGAAAATATTCAATTTTATCTGGGGTTTATCGTAAACTTTATCGTCGACCTCGAAGTTATTTAACCGATATGTTATTTTTAGTTCGCATCGTCGTTTTATTATGCCGGCGGAAAGCATGGCCGGATTTTGGCGGTCGGCGCGGAGCGCGGGCATGGCCGTACGCGAGCGTGTTATCGCCAGTGGCGGCCGTTTGACAGTTGCGATGTCGGATGAGGAGCTGGATCCGTGCAGCGAGCGGTTCTCGGCGCTGCGAGCGTTGTACGGAGGGGTGCGAGTGCCGCGGCCGGAGGCGCCGCTGCTGGACAACGTGGCCACGGTGGCGGCGCGCCTGCGCGGGGCCGCCCCCGCCCGCGGCGCCCCCGCCCCCACGCCGCGCCAGCAGGCCGAGGAGCACGTCGAGAGGACGCTCAGGCGCTTCCAGCCCCATCAGCGTAAGTCGGCCGTGCGCGATCGGCTATGGACGAATTTTACGCGATTACGACGGCTGTCAGTGCGTTTAAAAACAAAGCGCGCGGGCGTCGGATTCGTTTAACCTTTTACGGTCCGCGGCTCCGCGATCGCTATAAATGGCATCAGATTAGCAGTAATTTCGTATATCGACGATCCGTCGACCTCTGATCTGACGACTAATATTTAATTATCTTTAGTTAAAGTTTAGTTTAGATAAAGTTTAGTTAAAGTCCATTTGTATAGTAAAACGGAATCACAGTTCCTCGACTAAATTATTCTCGAAAATATTTGTGATGTAAAATATCGCATTATCATAACTCAGATGATGGTCAAATTAGTCCCTTCCATTTTATACAGAAAGTTTTAAAAAGAATGTACGAAATAACGAATTGTATGAAAGTAGAACGTACGAGAGGAAAAGATCGTCTTTGTTGATTTTGCACATTTTGGCCGATTTGACATTTTTAACGATGAGACATAATCCGTTATATTCTATGCGATAAATATATCCACAGCGATGAACTAAAATCAATTTAATGGCAAAAAAATCTAAAGAGGAATGCCTGTTTTTGTCAAGAATCGCTGACCAAAACTGGGACGTTACGATATGTCAGCCTCTATATTAACCTGCTACGCCTATTAATTAACAGATCCGTCACTACGGCTTAAATTCAACGGGGGCCTATTTTGTATGAAAATAGACCCCAAACATTTAATGTCAAAAATTGACAAATCCTTCGACAATACCTTGACATTTAAAATAAATGGATTATTCTATGAATAGAAATAGTTATTCATGATATATATATTTATAAAAAATCCAAAATATCGATCTAATTTTGAATTTTTCTACTATTTAACCCTTTATAGGGCCAAGGCTGAAATCGTTTAATATATTAACCAGTCGCTTTAAGGTTTATATTTCCAAGAGCGCCCATAGAAATGTCAACCTTAGTAACATAATATGTAGTCGAGAACGCTTTTTGGTTAATTGATTGTTATTGACAATAAGTATTGTCAATAACAATAAAAAATAAAAAAAATCCAAAATAATTAATTTGCCCTATAAAGAGTTAATGCGACGCAGAGGTGAGGTTTTCGCAATTACAGACAATAAAGGTCAATGATTATTTAAATTCATTCTTTAGACTTTCTTAGACAAATACAAAAAGTTTGAGACGTAGGATTTATATAAAACGAGGTATTTGAGAAAAATTAAAAACTTGGGGTCCCATATATATCCCCATAGGCACGTTTAAGTTAAGATGAAAAAAATATCTAAACCTTTTCTATAAAACAACCCGAATGCGATTATTTCAAAAAATAAAAATCGACAACGTTTCTAAAGCAACGAGCGAACGATATCACTTTCATCACTATACGAGATAATTAGCGCATCAGATCTGCATGATAAAAACAATGGTTTTTTCACATGCATAATTGACTTGTTTCTTTTAACCGATGATTAAAAATGCAATTCTTCGTCTCGTTAAATATGTTTATATTCAATTCCGATCATATATTTTTATTTCTATCGAAGTATTCCAAATAAAAAAAAACCATAAACTAAAATTAAATACAGTTCGATCGGTTTAGACATGTGTATCGATTGAACGAGCATAGAATTATTTATTGTCTTATTATTTAACTTATATATAACCAGCCGAAGTAGATAACCTCAAGAAACTGGGGGCTATTGGTAAGGTTTCTAAAACAGCAGTTTTCATCTGCAATCGCGGTGGACGGTCGAGGACTCCGGACGATTTTACTACGGCTCCATTGAAGACATCGCAGTTTGCAAAATGAATGTTTAAAAAATGATATTTTTATGTGTAACTCAAAATCTTCTTTGGTATTCAAAGACGATTACTAAAATGTCATAATATTAATACGAGAACAAGAAGTAGATGAATTAATCAACTTTTTAAACAATTTCACACGAGAGTATGCTAGCGTCTCACCGGTAACAGAACGTCATATGAGCAGACACTAAGAATTAGACTATCAAGTTCACGAACCTTAATCATGTAAAAGGTATCATAAAACATATGAAAATTTATAATATCAAATTTTCAGAAAGCGGGAAAATGTCGAAGATGTGATCATCAATCATAAAACATCCTCACTTTGATATTCAATGATTAACTAAAAGAGCAAGTGTGTAATTAGTATACTTAATTTGGATAAACTTCTGGAAAATCTTAACCGATCTGTCACAGCGGGTCAAAAACAACGGCGTCGTCCGAAGGGGTTTATTTTAAACATTTCAAGTCAAGATATTGATGAATTCTTCATCAAAGTCATACTTTTTTATAAAGATGATTATTCTAAGAATAAATATAGTTATTCAAGATTTGAATAACTATTTAGAACTAATTAATATAAGGCATAAATGACAACTCTCTCGGTGATGTCTCGCCGCAGACTTAGTTCTCGCTGCACGTGTCAATCGCACTCGGTACATCGTACTGGATGCGAGCGATAAAAAACTTCGCGCCCGTGGCAACAAAAGCGGATAATAAAGTAATAATTTATTCTTTAGCTTTTTTAGACAAATACTAAATAGCTGTGACAAGTATGATTTATATGAATAAGTTATTCGAGAAAAATCAAAAACTTAGGGTACCAAATAGATCCCATCGACACGGCTAGGTTAGAAGAAAACCAAAATGGAGATGTTATGAATAATACGCTACAATTATTCTTGCATGAAAAATAGATACAATTTTATGATGTCTGAAAGAGAATATGAAAAACAATTATGGAATGATTTAATAAAAAATATTCAGAATGAAAATAATCTTAAGAATTGTCGTCGATGAAATTTTAGAATATAATATAATAAACTTTTAGATGAATAGTTATCAGAAAAAATCTAAATATTTATAAACAGAGAAGGGACCATTAAATAAATTTGAAGTAGAGCTAAATTAATTTTCCACAAGAAGAAAAACTATCTCCGAATGAAAATCTGTTAAAAAATTTTCCTTTACAGATCGTTTTGCAACAGTTGCCAATCTCGGAAAAGGAACGGTACATGCAAATAGAATAAATTGTATCTACTAAACTCGAGATGTAGAAAAACATGTTTACCAATGACGAATATGTGTTGAATTGATAATTCCTCATCATTTATTTACATTCGATGGAATTTTGCGTATACATACAATGTGTGCCAAAAGACTAACACGCAAAATTCGACGTTTAGATCAATAAAATTCCTCCTCGATTTAAGCTAAGGTGGAAATCTCTCGTTAAATCGGCGAGGTGAAGATAGGTTAAGATAGACGGGGGGGATAGATCAGCTGGGATGAGGAAAGAGCAACGTCCATCGCGCAGAGCAGCGGCGACCCACCTAACCTAACCTAACCTAACCTGGGTCAACAGTCTGACACCCCTCTCCCCGCGCTCCGCCTCCTCGGCCGCACTGGAACAGCCGTTGCACTCGCCGGTACACTCGACCCGTACCGAGTCGCTCATCCACACGTCGAAGCCGACGATTAAATGCACCATCATCATATCGTATGAGATATACGTCATTCGGACGTATCTCGTTCGATCACGTTTTCTTCGCATAAGCGAAACTGCACTCGATATAAATAGGGAGATAATGAAAACACCGAAATTGTCCATTAATCTAGAAATCACGATAACAAATCTTCAGTAGTCAGAAGAAGAATAAATATCTCATCTTGTTTTCATATTAAATATTATTATCAATTGCGAGTAATTAGACGATATCATCTGCGAATGATAATATGCATCTGCGTAACGCTTTCATTCGTACTCAACTGCTAAGAATTACACACTAATCATTCATACACATCCCGTACACTTTCATGTATGGTGACGAATATATTCGACGCCATTCATTGAATTTAGAAGCAAATTCAATGCATCACGAAGCAAAATGATCGCCAAATATTGCAGTTACATAACGAATCATTCAGTTCTATTGACCACGATGTATTACTTAAGTATTTATTATTTAAATTTTCAAATCATAAAATGGACATTGTTTGATCAAAATAGGATTATCTAAAAGAAAGGCGCCTCGATCGAGCGATTTTTAAATTTAGGCCAACATAGATATGTCGTCCGGTATGCGATTTTTTATAATTTCGCGGGCTTTATAAATACAAATGTCACATTATTTGTGTCGGTACACTTGTTCATGGCGTAACTAGACATTGGTAGCCATATTAGATGCGTATTTTATTGTTGGTTGACGAAAATTTCTCATGCGTTTTGGTGCAGCAAATTTTCACTTGTGGAGAAAATGGAAAATATGAAAAATAAGTTTTTTTTTATGTTATGATGCTTTAGTCTACCTATTCGCCAAACATTATGACTGCTACCTAATCCTATTCTGAAAATGAATAAAAAAAATACCCCTTGACCAACTCTTAGGAGATAAAGGCAGATCGCTGAAGGACCTAAACGCCATACCGAATGTCATGACGCATTTCGATTTTTTTTTCTCTTTTGCTGTCCTCGATAGATCTGAAAAGCTAGTGATCATTTGGAACTTTATTTAATTTTGAAGGATATTCCGATTTAGGTGCATTCCGATTATTATGGTTATAATCGGCACCCGGGCTTGTGACTGGCGATCTGATCCGTAGTCGAAGAACCTAGTCAACCCGAAGGATAGCCGTCGCAGTCCCGACATTAGGGTTGAGTCGGATGCATCTTGTCCTTAGCTGGGGGATAGAATAAGCCCAGGACCGGCGGAGATCGCGTAGCGTTCTCCGGGCGGGAAAGATCCGCTTAGGGTTAAAATCCAATGTGTTCTCGGTCATTGGATTTAATAACCGTTGAACTAGGTTTATAGAAAAATGCATACACTGTTCTCAATCGTTAATTAAAAAATCCAATATTTGCTTTCAGTCTCGCTAATGTGACGATTTCTTGCCTTTCAATGCCTCACTCTTAGTGCTTCGAGATCTTTCATTCGATCATCGTTTCCCCGCTCGATTTGTGTCTCTTAAAAATGGGTTCCGGTGATTCTATTCAGGGGAAACTCCCGAACATGAATCGCACTAATCCGGGCATATAGTCGTCTTCAGTTTGTGGTGCTACCGAAGAATGTCGAAGATTCCGCGAACAGAACGCTTAACTTCTTCACAAAGAGAGGGAGGTTCTGGACACAGTAAAAAAAATGTAAAATTGTCGCAGTGTTCATTGGGCGCGAAAGGACATAATTTTATGTCACAATAGCCAACGATCAATGGATAAAAAATAAACAAACGGTGAAACTAACAGTTGTTTTAGTTCACGAGGACTTGGAATTTGTCAAGTGAGAATGGAACGGCATTTTCACCCTTACGGTCCTAATCTAGAACGAGCTAAAAAAAATCAACGGGATCTGGAGATTTGTATGGCTGGACATTGAGCGATGTAACAACTCGGGAATCAAAATATACGTCAAATATAAGTCGGCCAAATATTCAGCAGATCGTCATGAAGAACATGGAGGGAAAAGTGGAGAGGAAACGTTGACAGGAAAGAAAGTAGCTGTCCTGGGAGTTTCAGAATTGTTTCATCTCCTCATAAATAGACAAGTTTATAGAAAAAAGACAAAAAGTCGCTTTAAAAATGTAGATATATCGTCGTTCTTCAGTTGTGTTGCCTTCGGAGATGCTTAGTTTTGTTGGCCGGAGTAGGCAGGCGTGCAGTAGAGAAGAGTGGTTAGAGAAAGCACCTACCTCGCGCGCGGCGGCGGTGCATCTGCAGCGGCGAGCGATGCACTCGCGGGGTGAACGCTCGGCGGCGGGCGGGGCGCGGGGCGGGGCGGGCGTTGACTCCCACCTGCCCGCGGACTGGGGAGTCCCGGGGCGGCGGGGCGGCGGCACCGGGGGGCGGCAACAGGTCGCGAGGGAAAAGCGAGCGTCGATTTCGGGCCGCGGCGAAATTACTTTCGCGCCGGCTCCGCGCGCTCCTCTCGCTCTCGCCGCCCGCGCCGTCTCGCTCGCGGCCGAGGATCTCCGCACATGCGACCCGCAGAATGTGTGACCGCATGCGAATCCGTCACTCGTTACGAATACGCGACCGCTACTCCGCGACGGCGCACGGTTCTCGACGGAATTTGCAGAATGCAATACGGTGCGCTTTAATTGGCGATCGACACGAAAACAAAATTAAAATAGCCGTCAATTCCGGTCCCGAGACGAAAAACCCCGACGTTTCCTATACGTTGACGGTGACACCTCGACGATCGCTCGAATATCCCGAGCGCCCAAAAGGGCGCACGTTTAGAACCGATAGACCCCGATTCGAGAAAAAATGAAAGGCGAGATCATTTAAGGAAACGAAAGTAAGAAATCTCCGTTAACTTTACTCTATCGCAGCGGGAAAGAACCGTGAATGAATAAAAGAAGCTTAGAAGATTGCTTCAAAATTAAACGGGCTCGAAACTTTTCGAAAAGTAGGTTACCACAAAAACGGCGTTGTTCCTAAACAATGCTCCGCATCCAAGTGTAAAGATATTAACCCAAACCCTCCCGAAACATTTTTCAGATCCCCAGAATCTTCATTCGTAACGCAGTAATTAGCATTCTCCTGCGATGATAATATAATCTCTCGAAGAAATTCGATAATATCAATCATTTTCAACTTCTTCAAAGAGACGTGTAAATTGGGACCCTGTTAATCAAAAGTACACTAAACCATTGTTGCATGCTTCGAAAGTAGCTCAATAAATTATTGTTCTTTATAAAGAACGGCCAATATCTACCTCGATTATGATGGTATACGTTTAAATACGTAAAAATGTAATAACGATTGCCAATAATATGAGAATTGTTCCAAAAAAATGAGGAATCACTCGCTAACGCAGGTTATTAGTAATCTGACAATTATTTATAGATTATCTTCCCACACATCTAGAGATACCATAAACCAATACTTCATAATCGATTCACTGCTTGTATAGCCATAAAATACATGTCCCCTCAATGTTACATCTTTAATTTGATCGAGGGATTATTTGATTAACCGATCCTTCACGATGCCTCAAAATCAACGCCACTGGCCGATGGAGTCTATTTTTTATGAAATAAATGTATGAAAATAGACCCCAAACATTTCAAGTCAAGAATTGATAACTGATATTTTAAAAAAAATGAATTATTCTTTGAATAAAAATAGTAATTCATGATATATATTTGTAGAAAAATCCAAAATATCGATCTAATTTTGATTTTTTCTACTAATTAATGCGACGCTGAGGTGACGTGCGCACAGAGCGACGGCCCGCCGCGAC
This sequence comes from Philopotamus ludificatus, assembly GCA_022495035.1. NCBI lineage: Eukaryota > Metazoa > Arthropoda > Insecta > Trichoptera > Philopotamidae > Philopotamus > Philopotamus ludificatus. The sequence continues at coordinate 56,530 of JAGXCT010037222.1, read as the reverse complement.
TGAGGCCCGAACCCGGATCAGTTTCTATCCTGGCACAACACTTTTCTCGATCATATCTGGTACGGATTGATAAAAAAACATCGCCCTCGTGCCATTGTAGAATAAAGTTGTTTTTATTTTTTTCAAAATTTCAGATAATAAAGGTCAATGATTATTTATATTTATTCTTTAGACTCTAGACAAAACAAAAAGTTTGAGAAATGTAGGATTTTTATTAAAAAAGTTATTCGAGAAAAGCAAAATCTTGGGGTCCCAAATAGACCCCATCGGCACGGCTCGGTTAATAAAAATACGTTCTGTATACGTATTTTAGACCACTATTTTGCAAAACATTTTGGAACTTTGGATTAATCAATCATAATCGAATTAAATTTCAATCAATCATTACACTTGATTAATCGTTAGTTTAAGATTAATCAAAGCCATGTTTTAAATTAATACGACGAACGGACGAATCGTTTATAATAAATTAGTTAAATTTTGCACCGAAAGCATTGATAAAAGCACTAATAACATTTTTTTTTAATAAAAGTATTACTTGATTAAATATACTAGTGGTTTTTCATTTGATTTAGATTTTTTTAAATTTAAAACGATTTTATGCAGTTTTTATACCATCGAATATTTTAAAGTGCACACAATAGATTGAACATACACCTTTATTTCATCATAGTCGAACTCCCCTTGCTCGCGAGTCGCAATAACAATAAAATTAAAGTTATGTCACAATTCATGCTGATTTATGCAAATAAATTTTACTGCGGAAAATTGGAAAACGTTTTCTATTTTAACTTCAAAATTTATAATTAATAAAGCGAAAATATGAATATAACTAGTAAATAAAATATATTTTTTCTCTGTGTAATGCTTACATCGTGCGAATATAAAATGCGTAAATTGTTATACGATATTCCTAGTACGAAAATTAAATTGTTTAGTAAAATATATCTAAAAGCGTGCTAAATGTCGAATAAGCATTCATTGTTACGTTCGGCGTTAATAAAAAAAAATCATAGAGCAAGGACACATTAATTACACTTTTATATTGCACTAACCGAGGTTAGACAATTTGAATTTTTCAATAAATAACTTCTAATTTTATTTTTCTAGTTCCTGTTAAAAATGTGCGGACAATCAACGAAAAAAATATTTTCACCCGGATGGAAAAAGAAGATGGACCATTGGCGGCTCTGAAGTCATCGATGGAAAAAAAATTAAGAGTGAAGGTAATTGCGTCATTGTTTTTAATCCGCGAAACATGCAAAGTAATTGAGGAACAATGTTGTAAAATGCAACAACAAAAAACAAGAACAGACTCAAATGGCTCGAGATGGAACGACGCGTGGTCACATTCTATATTTTGCGACCCAGTTAAGCGTTTGATGAGTAAGCAGCTTCGAATCCGTCGAAGCGGAAAAGACGTTCCTCTGGTGTCCACCCGGTACTCCTGCGGGATCGGTTCGTTTCGGACGATAAACCGTCTTTGACGAGGAGAGTGCGTCGCCCCCGTCGCTCCAGATTTGATGTGCGTCTCATTCTAAATCTCTAAACCTGGAGCGCTTTTACTGCCGAACCCACAATGCGGAAGCTCCTCCGCGCTACCGCGAACAAAGGCCACTTTTCAAACTAATCCAGCACGAATCCACTTCAAAGAGTTCAGTTCGAGCCGCACCTACATACTGAAGCACTTACTCATTTGTGTATTGAGGAGGGTCGCAACTAGCGTGCACCGCTCATCCAGTAATCGGATTGCAGGCTTCTCTGAAGTACCTCGCACAGTCGAGTGCCTGACTAATCAATAACTAAATAACTACATGTCTATTTTTATTGAAAACATGCGTGCTCGTCTCCTCGGATTGAAAATGGTCTTATTGCGTTATCAAAGACGTTAGATAATTGTTTTGCCATCCGGTGATAACCTCAGAGCGGCGGATAGCCCTGACGATACCGGAAAACAGCAGCGAAGCTTACGTCGCGTTGCATCACCAATGCAGTGCATGAGGTTTGAAAGCATTTTTACGTCACGGCGCAAGGTCACAAACTGCTGCCGACAGACCTTGGTTGATCATCGAAGCGCCGAGGAAAGGTCGTGTGTGCGCGTCGACGTCTTCGCGTCGGCGACTTTTTAATTTTTGCAACATTTCTTCCTTGAAACTTATCCGGATTCTTCTGCGCCGAGAGCAATCTTGTTGATAAACACGACTGCAGAAAATCTAACTGTACTCTAACACAACTCATCCATTGCACAATAATATTTATATTTTATTGCATAAACAAATAGATTACAACGAATTCATTAAAATGTGCTTTCAGTTCCAAATTTAGTCGATTTACTTTATTTTTAAAGAAGATAAATGCTTAGCACTCTTCTATAATACAATCATACTAAATGAAATAAATAATACAAAATATGTTCTCAGAGCAGACTACGTAGAAGCTTAATGTTCATCAAATCTTAAGGGCAACCAGTTGGTCTTATTTTGGTTCTGATCATCTAGCTCTATCGAGCGGCGTCGCCAACACCAAATTTTATCAATAAAAATAAGACATAAGGTGTATTTTGGAACAAAAATTAATATAAGACCGGGTCTTATTTTTGAGGAAACACGATATTTGGTCCGATACATGATCTAGATTTTCAACCCGTATATGAAAATATGTTGATTTGGTTTTTGGATATAAGTAGATTTGGTTTTCTGATTTGACCCTTAGGTTTTTGGATATCGGATTGCTTGGTTTTGAACATACCAATCTCGAATCGTTGCTTCTTACTCGCTGTTCGAACGTTTACTTTCAATATCGTGTTATATCTTAGACTCGAGATGGTTTTCTCGCTATTCAAGGGTTTTTTCATTATATGCTTGTAAATATTATGGATTCTGGGAATTCTTTATGATACTGGCTAAGCCCCCCATCTTTAACCGATCCATCACGGCGGCCCGAAACCAACCTCGTCGTCCGGAAGGGTATATTTATAATGGAAAATAAACCCCAAGCATTTCAAGTCAAGATATTTATAAAATCTTCATCAATATCTCGACATTTTTTTTAAAAAAAAGTAGATTATTCTATGAATAAACATAGTTATTAACCGTATGTTTCATATTATTTGGTCGATATTTTGGATTTTTCTACTAATCACACTCGATAATGTCCGGCCGCAGACTGGCGATACGTCGCCGAATTATTGCGGCACGTGTCAACTAGTAGCGAGGGAGAAAAAACATCGCGCCTGTGGCTACAGAAGCGCTTTTTTTTTTAGCAATTGCGGACAATAAAGGTCAATGATTATTTATAATATTTATTCTTTTAGACAAATACAAACAGTTTTTTGCATGTAGGAAAAATCAAAAACTTGGGGTGCCAAATCGACCTCTTCGGCACTACGATGTTAAAATCTCTATCGAAACTTTATCACCTTTATATAGGTATGAAAAATAAAGAAATATATCCCTATCTTCCTATCTCGCTGCAAAGAATTTCCGACTTTTATTACATACTCTATCAAAATGTTACTATCTAATTTCTAGCGAGTAGAGTTTAGTGGTGTCTAAGGTCTAATGATGAAGTCATGGCCAAGTACGCTGAGGTCGCATTGTCGACCTTCTTCATGATTCATCGCGTCTATTAAGGCTAGAATATCTATAAAGTTGAATTAGTATGGACATCAAATCCGAAGAGATTATCGAACCGATGCATACAAACACTGCACGAAACAAGGAAATGAAAAATCCCAAATAGCTCGCACTCGCGTTGAAATGATTATTTTTGGCAGAGTTGCCTAACTGTATACTATATGTACCATTGCACAGGCACTTCAAGGTGAATACAATATATAATTTAAATCGTAGCTTCGACCAAAAAAATATGTTGCCTCCCACTGGCCCATAAGGCTATGCAAAAAGTGTTTGATTTAGAAGGCTGGCCAAATTCGGCCGTGAAGGCGCGCCGCTGCTCCTTCCACACACAACAAACCAGGGGTACTGCACTCGATAAAAAAAAACTAAAATTTATTTTCGACTGCATGCTCCACTGCCAATTCACGTACACATCAACATGTGTACATCTATTAAAACAATGTTGTTTTGTTTTTCCTAGCCGCTAGACTGACAAACATGTACGACACGTGAGCTGAGTGTTCATTGCGAGACGCAAGGTCACGCCTAGGCGATGCCATCAACTTTTCAGTCCGATTGCTAAGAATTCCGCATACACTTCCAAAATAGAAGCGATAAGTTTCGGTACTCGTCGTGCAGATGTCACCGTAAAAGTGGTGGCGAACCTTGCCTGTGTGTGGGTACTTTGTGAATGGGTTCGTGCACACGCTAGCACTGGATAACCCCGAAAAACTGGATCAGAAGGCCGAATCTAGAGGTCACCGGTCATACACATGCACGAGCACCGGGCGTATGTGGATACAAACATCGAATTTGTATGATAATTTGCAAGGTCGATAGAAAATCCTTTCACCTATCCACAATGTTTTTTTTTCTCCGTCTAAAATAAGGAACGAAGACCCTGGTGCCGGTACGGCCGCTGTTAATCAGGGCTACGTTTCCATAATAGGAGATTGTCATGTGGGTATTCGGAAAGTGAACGACTCAATTCTGCATTTTAGAAAGATAAGCCGTGGGTGAATATTAGCGCAATAATGAGAGTGATAGTAATATAGTTATTATATTAGACGACATCTGATAGCGTTGCAGATTGCGTCGGTGTGCTATAACCGATTGAATATTGTCGTCAGAATTATCAAAGAAATGCCGGAGCAATGTAACACTGCCAACACTCGCTCCCGTTTTCAGGAAATCGTCCTCATACACGTGTGCGATCGAGTGGAGCGGCGAAAGAGCAAGAAGGAAAACGTACAAAATAAAAATCGCAAGTTTACGAGACATGATTCGTGACTCAGTCAAGGACTTTCTTATTTTTAGTGATCAAGGCCAGCATAGAACCGAATCCGATATTACGCGCCGGATAATATAATCGTCGCAGATTGTGCAATTCTGTATAAAAAAATCCACATCTTCGTCTATTTATATTTTTTTTCTTCGTTTCGGCATTGAACCCCTAGGTCAATGCGTTGTCGTTTTATTAGATATTTTATTTTATTTGCAACATTTTCTTATAAAATCGCGAACGCGTGTATCGCAGAGGATTGCGATACTCATACATAATGCCTCCACCCACTTTCGTTTTCTACAAACGGTGATGTATGTAGCGCCATTTTTTTTAGTTGACAATGACTCACATCGTAATCGAAATTCAGTTCACAGTCAGCTAAATCTGACAATGAACCAAATATTTGTATACCATAAGGACATATAATCATATAATATAATACGAAGACGGAAGAAACAAAATAATATGCCATGTATTAACAAATAAATCTTATAAAATACTAATAAATATCGAATTGATGTTAGACTTTATAGAATTGAAAGTTAAACAGCCACGACAGTTTTATTTATTTATTTCATTGAAGTTGGCAACACTGTTTTAATGCTGTATGTTTGCGCCTCAACGTATCAAAATTATACAAAAAAGCTAGTATCATTCTCTAATCATCCTAGTGATTTTGATATATAACCTTAGTTTACATTATATTATTATTCTTAAGTTTAATTTTTAACAAACGACTGAAAAGATGTACAAGCTTAATTATGTAAGTGATTATACTTTTAAAAAACTACTGCTCACTCCCGCAAGTTAAAAATTCAAAAATTCCTCCTCCAGTCGCTCCACACTTGTCGGCTATCGATTGATACATTTTCAATTTATATTCGTCATGGATATAGAAGTGGTGATAAAAAACAAAATGTTCCAATATTGGAACACTGTGCAAAAATTGAATAATGGGGTTTCCATTTTACGATTTTTAAAAGCAGGAGTTGAGATTAAATGAACATTCCATTGTAAATATTAATTCCAAGATCTAGATTTCGATGACCTAATCACAGAATGTACAGATTGAAAAAATAGACAATATATGTCTAGTAAGTATGTGGCAAGCACATAATACATTGTGGAAGTGGAAGAAGAAAATTCCAAGTGATATTGAAAAAGATGCTCTTTACACTCTAATCATTTTAGTGGAATCTATGAAGTACTATTTTTTTACGAATTTACATAAAAAAAATATTCATTGTGAAAATAAATGAAAAGCATCTATTGGGTTTAATTAAATTAGTTTGTTAAAAAATGTTTTGGGCGAATGTCTGGCCCAAAGTAGAAAAGGTTAAGAATTACAAAAGGTTGACGAACCCGAATTTGCAATTGAAAATGTCGCGCCCAAAATATGGCAGTTAAAACAAATCAATTAAAAACAGCATTGATAATGATATGAGGATTGTTTTATACCAGGTCTGGCCAAACTTTTTAGCCAGAGGGCCGCACCAGTGTTTTTTATAAACGTACCGCAAATAAAATCTTTTTGTAGATAAACATTCCAGTGAAACCCCGTTTTTACGTGCTCGCTATTTGCGTTCAATTTTTACAATCACGTTTTATTTTAATACCCCGTTTCTAACCCTGAATCTACGTTTTTCCGTCTAATTACATTTTTTTAGCGCCTTCAAAAACGTAAAAACGGGGGATCATTCTAAATATAAAAATAGTTATTCGTAATATGCTTCAAAATTTGGTAGATATATTGTATTTTTTTTTACCAATCGCACGTTTCACTCGCACTCGGCACATCAAACCGGATGCGAGCGAGAAAAAACATCGCGCACGTGGCAACAGAAGGCAATATTGTTGTTTTTTCGCAATTGCTGACAATAAAGAACAATGATTATTTACATTATTTGTTTTTTAGACTTTTTTTAGACAAATACCAAAAGTTTGTTATATTTAGGATTTATATTAAAAGAGTTATTCGAGAAAATCAAAAACTTGGGGTCCCAAATAGACCCCATCGGGACGGCTAGGTTAAAGAGAAGCCAAGATCTAGCGGCGGGCAGTATAAGACCCGTGGGCCGTAGTTTTCCCAGGCCTGTTTTAACCCTTTGAATGTTGAGCAACGTTTAATCGTTGCTTTTTATATTTATATTAGAGAGAAACATTGCCTATTAATTTTGTTAGTATAGTTAAACCCCCACTAACACTAAAATCGGGACCGTGTAATTTGGAGTCGTGTAATTGGGGGATTGAAGGCGTCCGGCTGTGTGCGTATAGCCTGGCACGTGTTGAATACACAGATGCTAGCCAACGTTTGACTGTATGTGAATGCGACCGCGCAATTGGGGGATTTGGGGCGAATATTTCAACTCAGCGCGTAATTCGGAGTATTGTAATTGGGAGTTCCACTGTACATACATAATCTCGTATAGTCTTGATTTTCACGGTTTAGATTTACAATGATCAAAGAAAGATACGTCTCATAACTATGTATGAATAAATGTGCAAATAAACGAAAAGAGATGTTATTCGATTTTTTCTTATTATCCATTAAACATTTATAAGCGAAGATTAGCGCGGAAGAATTAAATAACTAATACTACACATCCGGATTTTAATTATGCAAGATTTGAATACGCCAAATATATTATGCATACGTTTACAGTATAGCATATTATGCATGAGTTAAAAATAAGATTGTCGGCATCGACAAATAAAATTAAATAAATATGCAATCATCTCATTGTTGACACTTACATTTGGGATTGTGTGTCAATGTCAAGTCGAATTTGCTCCAATTTCGGAAAAATTTGCACAGCAGTCAATATATAATTTATAAATTGGCCTAAATTTTAAAATGTATGTTTATTTATGCAACTCGACACCGAATCGCGCCATCAAAATATTACAAACTCTGTTTGTTTTGCATTGTTGTTAATTTGAAGCGCAGACGATTATTTGATTGTGCAAGGCCGCCGGTACGGTGAGTGTGTTCGCGTACAAGGACGTATGCAAACCGAGCCGAACGAATGCAAATGTGAAAGTTGTCGAACAGTGCCTCAACTGTCGATTGTTGGAAAGTAAACGTTTCATTGGTGGGCACATTTCAGTGCTCTAATCGCGGCCTCAGATCTCTCGGATGACTTTGCGGGCCGAATGCAGAGTTGACGGCCGCGGTCACAAGTTTAAATACCACTGTTGTTAAAATAACAAGGCCAATCGGTACACAGCCTCCCCGGTCCGCGGCGAGGCCATTTTTTTGGGTCACTCTTGACCTTTCGCAGAGTTCCGAGGAACCTCACGACAATAAAATCTTAGATCTCCGCCAAGGCCTCGTTTGTTTGGGCCGGACGATATAGGCAGGTGCGCCGCGAATCGCCGATATTAATTCAACAACAATTTGTAATTACATTTGGTCGATCGCGGTCGACGATAATGCATCCAGAGGTCGTCGGTTCAAATTCTGGCCCTGGCATTCGATATTAATTAAGCGATTAAATGCTATAATTGCCGCCCATAATTATCGTCGATGGGTGTCATTGAAAATCGATAATTGATAATTTTAATAAATTTAATTAAAAATACAGTTTTAGAATCATCGATATATGAATTGAATCTTAAATGTATGCCGCAGATTCACAATCTTTTTAGTTAAAAATGGTGTCTACATTGAGAAACACTGTTTAAAGCCAAATATACTTAGCATTTTATCATATGAAAATCTTCATAGAACAAAAGGCCCAATTATCACGGCCCGCGGCACGGCAATTAACCCGACCTGAGTGCAAACCTTGTAGATTCCAAACAACCAGTTAACCTCCAAATTATCTTTTGGCTAGCTCGCTTGCACCGGTCATTTATGGTTTGTCTAAAAATCTGCGCCGAAAAAAATCTATGCAAGATGAATTTCCGGTACAATGGTATTATGGCGCGTTTTGTTTGTGACTCAGGAGTGGCCAATCGTTTCGACGCGAGGTGCTCATATTTGAAATGTGACATTTATGCAAAAGCCCGCCGTAAAAGAGACGAGATAGGATGACTAATTTTGTCCTCGGTTGTGTCCGATGGCAGCAGACAAGTGTAGTGTTGCCGTCTCCTCCGAAGGTCGGGACCTTGCCTCGAAAGTGAATGTTATTCCATGATCTCCGCGTTTCTAACAACGGCACTCCGAATCGACCGCCTTCTTACTAGAAAGAACTTTTGTGGAAATTTAAAACGGAAGTATAATGCGTTTTGCATCGTCATACATGCAATTTTATAGTATGGTATCACGGGGACATTGTTCAATTCTCGTCACCTTCAACTTGCTGCTGAATGTAAGGTTGCAGCAATTGTGATTTCTGCGGCGTGATTTAAAATTGAGACGATAATAAACTACGTAAAAATAACTATAAATAAATCAAAGAGACAGTAGGGGCTGCTGCTTCGGGCCTCGCAATATTAGGGGCAAGTCAATATTTTAGACAAAAAGACATTGTCAGATATAGGCTCGAAATTTAATACAAACCCAAAGACAGAAATTCAGACAACTAGGAAAATTTAATAGTATTATTATTTATTAGTCGCAATTTCTCTGAAAGGCACTGCGCATTATCATTTAAACTAAGCGATGAAATATATTGATTCATAAATAATCCAAACTGTCAAAGTTTAGCGGAAACTATTTATTTTGTATTTAAATTAATATTATTGTTTAATATTAATAATAGCGTTGCAAATGTTAAGGTTGCACGAGCGAATTAATGAAGTACATAAATGATAGTTTAGATAAAATGGCGAATAGTGAACATGACAGCGAGCAATAAATTTAACACTACGTCCGCAACATAACAAAAATTAGTACAGAATTTACTAATTTTTTGCCATATTTACGTTTTTAACCTGCGAAAACGCGTAGATAAGTTTAAAAAAAAAATGATTGCGATAGTACTTAGGTCCTAGAAAGACTCATAATTAGGAAACTATCTGTATAATCCTGTAAGAGACAAAATGTGATCTTAAACAAAAAATATACATTGTTAAGTTAAAATGGGTCAATATATCCAAACAAAATGATGAATCGCATTATTCAAGCTGGTTCTTAAGATTTAGCGTCACACCCTTGGACGCAGACTCACGCAGACGTTAAATCTGACGGCCAACGTTCACTCAGTGTTGCCAACCTCATTGAAAGAAACGTTGAAATTTAACTATTTTTTTTATATACAATTTACGTTCAACTTTTTTATACAAATTTTATACTGTGCGATATAAGTCATAAATATAATATATATTTAAATTCGTATATATTAAAAATTAATAAATACGTTTATGATTATAGATACGTCGATATTATGTGTATGATAAATTAAAAATGGTAATTATTCTTGAAAAATACGTTTTCGTACATGTGTGTTGCGAAACTTGGTAATGAATTCAATCGGGAGTAAAATTACGACAATCCACAAAAAAATAGCATAAATTATTTTAACAATTATCGAACCTACCTCAATGTCACCGTGCAACAGAATGATATTTTGACGCACGCATTTACTTTGTTTAAAAAAAATACTACTCCCACTACTGAAATTTTTGATGTAATATAAAAATATTTCTAGAAATTTCATATCGTAAAATATTAATAACCTCGCGGAAATAATGAAACCTTGATTAGTGAGCCCAATCATTATAATATATCAACATGGATATATTCACGGTCATCTCTATCTACTGTTAGCCTAGAGCTCGTACACATGTGAATGGAAAGGATTAAATAAATGGCCGCCGTCTGTGATACGGTGCTTGGATCTAATCACAGTATTACATCAGAGGCGTATGCAGAATAAGCCGAAAACGGTTGTGTGTAAACAAACAGCGCCATTTTTTCACGTCGTATGCGAAAAAATGAATTAATTCGTCTTGTTAGCACCGCACCAAGTGAAAATACCTTGGATCTATTGTGGCCTTTGTCACGAGGAAGGCCACAAAATGATTATTAAATAGCTCCGTCACATTGTAAGGTCGATTTTCAATGGGTTGATCGATTCGATATTGAAAGTCGAAATATAAAATTCGCCATTTTTGTACAATCAACACGCAAATAATAATGTTTTCGGAGATGAAATTTCAATAAATATATATATGTTTTTATAGAAAAAAATCAGAGAACGAATAGATTTGTTGCAGTGTCAATTTTTTCTGTTAATTTTTGCATAATTATTATTCGGCCTTCGGTCCGCAAATTAGACGCTACTAACGTTTAGTGTCAGAAAAAATTCTTCGCAAAATATTTTATTTGCAACACGACGTTTGCAACGCTTTCTAAATCCATAGCAATCCTTTGTATCATTCTAGGTAAAAAGGATGGGATTGTAATAAATCGTTAAAAAAATAAAACATGAAATAATGCCGTGCACTTACGCAACTTCTTTTTAATAGTCTTTTGCACACAGTTGAACATTTTTTTGAAATGGGTCATAAAATCATAAAAGGGTTCTTTTTATACCTACGCTTTTGACAAAAATCAATGCCGACAAATTTCTCTTTCACCAAATGGACCATTAGCTCGTTATACCTGTAGAATTTGCAAGAGATTCTTTTGAAATTAAATTGTTTTATGTTTTAGGTTGTAACGAGAAGCGGTACTGGTATCAGAGGACATTGTATAGGATTCGTCCAAGCGTTTGACAATCAATGGAATCTGGCATTATCTGACGTTATCGAAGTATGGACGAGAAAACGGAAGAAAAAAGTAATTGCAGGATTCGGTAAGACCGCATGCAATAAGAAAATTATCTTATTTTTATTACTATTGCTGATAATTGTATATTACGTTGCAGATGATCTCAAATTTGAAAATTTGAGCTTAAACGAAGTCAGAGAATTGGGTAAAAATATTCCTCCAGTGCAAATAACACCGCACACCAAAGGAATAGAGAAATGCGAAAGACACATTCCACAACTAATGATGCGCGGCGAACACGTTGTACTCATTGTGTTGCTGGATTCATCATGACATCAGTATTAATTTTTAGAATATTTAAGACTTGAAGTGCTAATTCTTTGATATACTATGTATATTAAAAATAAATCAAATATTTTGTATTAAATTTTGTTGATGTTTCTTTTTTTTAAACTCTTCTCCAAAAAGGCTCAGCTTTCCAGATTCATGATCAATGTTTCATAGTTCATTCGCAACACCGATATCTCAAACGACCTTACGATTCTTCTAATATTAAACACAATAAAACTACACGCTCATTCTTTCTTCTACTGTCATCTAAATCCAAGATAAAAATATATTTCTATCTTGGCACAATATAATTTTGACGCATTCCCGATAGAATAAAAAAAATAATTAAATCCATTTTTCACGATTTTTCCAACTTGAAATTTAAATGTTGAATAAACAATTGAGTTGAACAAAAGACATAAGAATGTAAAAAATGACAAAATTACACTTAGTATCCATATAAAAGTAAAAAAAGAGGTCCAGAAGTACAATTTATAATATTAACCCATTTTTGCCTGATTTTTTTCACAAAATTCATGATAATTTCAATTAAACATAATGACATATGACACAACAAGATATATTTTCTTTTTCTTTACATTTGTATTGGTTTTACGCGTGTTTAAAAAAATACAAAATTAGAACAATGGGGATATTATGGGGTAAAAGTTTGAAAACTAAAATAACAGTTTATTTCAATACAATAAATAACGAATTTACAATCAACTCCAATTGAGACCCCAAGTTTTTGATTTTTCTAAAATACATGTTATACACGTGACAAACCTTTTGTATTTGTCTAAAAAAGTCTAAAGAATAAATATTATAAATATTCATTGTTAGCAATTGCGAAAAAAAATTGAAAACAACAATATGATCGATGTTTTTCTCGCTCGCATCCTTTATGATGTGCCAAGTGCGAGTGAAACCGTGCGGCGAGAACTCACCGAGTGCGCGTATCATTTACGCCTCATATTGTTTAGTTAAAAAATCTGAATGATAATCATAAATAACTATTTTTATATTCAGATTAATCCATCTTTAAAAAAAAAATTATTGTTGAATGCAATTATGATTTTAAAAAATCAATCCTTACTCTCACAAGTTCAAACTTGAAAATTTACTGCACCAAACGCTCCCCACGCTTGTCAGCTATCGACTGATGCAATCTCCGTTTATATTTGTCAATGGATAAAAAACAAAATGTTCCAATATTGGAACACTAGGCAAAAATGAGTTAAAATTAAACGAAAAATATTATTAAAAAAAATGCATACCTTTGATGTTCGTTTCCGCCCCTTCACAGTAGAGGACGGATGGTGTTAAGCGATAAAATCTGCAATTATTAAAAAAATATATATGAATTCAATATAACAATAATAATAATTTACAATTTGTATGACTGTGTTCAATTTTAGATCCAGTCACACTCGCTTATTGAAATTTTTAGAGATGAATCGCAATATTATGCCATTTGCACTTCGTATTGCGCAATATTACCGTTGTGTGAAAGTGAACGTGTTTCGCCGATTCGTCAAAAATGCTGAAATGACTCATCTCCTGTAATCATATTAATTTATGAATGCGTCAAAGAAAATTGGAACGCCGTTTTTTATTAGGACGAGACCCCGATCGATTGTTTCGTATCAAGGTCGCGAATTCGCGATCGATCGCGAAAATGTGCAACCGTGATTTTTTGCGACACATTGATTTTTACTAGTTCGTCATTGTAAAAGTATGCGGGTGTAGTAGAGGAAGCGAATCGACGAGACGATAAATATTCGCCTTGAGAACGAAACAAAATCCGTTAAAATTTTAATTTACCAGTAAACGTGTGCTTTGTCGTCTAAAAAACATCATAATATGATTTGAGCGTACGAGTATGGCTTCCCTGCAGATTATTTTCGGTGAAAATTTCGAGAAAAAATCGTTTCCATCACGGCAAATATCGCGATTTAAAAATTAGAAAAATTCTAACAACGAAAGGCCATGTCTAATGATCTAAATCAATTTCTCCACTAGATAACCGACCAGCGAATTTTCTTTTTTTTCCATTCACTCTCGGTTATAAAGGAACGTTGTTATCAAATGTTAAATATCACATTTACATCTAACACATAATCGATTCATGATTCATTCATTTTATTATACAACATCTGGGCAATAATACAATCTATCGAAATAAGAAGAATACATATATATATATAAAAAACATTTATTACCAAACAGAATTATGTGTGAATTGCCCGCCTAATGTGCAACATTACGAACTGGTCATTTTTGATGATGGACATGAAAAGCCCATTAGTATTTTTGTATACTTATTTTATTTACTTGTAAATAGATGTGTATGATGATTTTTTTAACGTTGGACATGGTTTGAACTTTTTTTTTGAAAATGATTTTCCTCCAAATTAAATTTCTCCAAGTTAAGCCTATTCTTAAATTATCAATTATATTAATATGTTAAAGCAAAAACTGAAGAGTTACGCTATAAATAATTAATTATTTAAGATAAAAAAATATCAATAATTACTATCTTTAAAAATCATGTAAAATAAAATAACACGTAAATCTTACGTAAAGATAAAGTCGAGTATAATCCAGAACAGATTATTGATGTTTGGAGTAGATTATAGTGGCCCTGCTAATTAGAAGGAGCGATAGAGGGAAATATAAAGAAGACGAACTACCAAAGACTCAGCAGTGAATCTTTATATCAGAAGTTACGAATTGATTAATGATCGTAGATATTGTATAGGTCAATATGTTATTATTGAAAATTTCATTTTAATCTAGTCAATTATCTATATTATTATTAATTCATATTATGATAAATTAACACGTATTGTGTCCAAAAAAAGGCCCATTGTATAATTTATATTTTTCACTTCAAATTAACTGGTAATACTATTTATATTTCACTCGATATGAAACGGAGTGACTTTATTTTAGTCCTAGAAATTCTAGTCCATAAATATTTAAAATAATGACCGACACAAATAATATTTTCCCAGTTACTAAGCCATTCATTTCGGATCAGTTGATGAGTGCCTCTATTGAGACGACATCCAATCGGTCTCTTCAATTAATATTTATTTAATGAAACACTTAGTGTTTGTCATCATTTATTTAACGTAGCCTTAAAACATAAATTTTCATTTCTCGTCATTTAGTATAGATAGTCCAGAAATCGCAAGCTTATTATTTACTTTGAGTCTCATGCAGATTTTATTCTGCGAAATCTATCAACGACATAAATCGAGATGCCCTAACAATGTGCATTATTTTTTAAATCTAATCAATAAAGACTTGTTTATGAGAGAGTGTTTTAATATTTGTAAGTATGAACATTCATAATTTGTTGATCTTGGTAAATGTATAGAAGAGTAATTTATTTAGGTCACAGAGGAGAATGTAGATTTGCAGCAATACACATTGACGAAAGTAAACTCTCAACATTGATGGATCATCTCAGTGCAACTTACTTACGTCGATATTTCAAATATGTATTTATTTAATTTTAATTTTATATTAAGAAAGTGTAAAACTATAAAAAAAAATGACGATAGAGATGTAATAAATATTACAACATACCAAAATCAAGATTGCCAAAGTAGCAGTCGTAGCTAGATGATCGTATCAAGAGCATAAAGGTCTATCTAGATTTTGTTTAAGAAATCAATCAAAAAATTCGCATCCAATCTTCGTCTGTTCGCCTTGAAAGTCTAGATATTCATGATACGATTTTCCAAATTAATTACGTCAGATATTTGCTTGACTTGAAAATTTTCCGCTTAAAAGTTGATTCAACCTATAGTTGGTGTTCAATAATGTGAGGTGGAAGAGCCGAGGAAAAATATTTGAGCGACTTGTGGAATGTTTTGTAGAAATTACGGTATTTCTTGAGGATACGGATCTGGAAAACTTTCCTCGGCTCGACGTTCAAAAGTCGGTCAACACGCTGACGTTTTTTTTACAGATCCCTCTGTTCATATGAATGAACTGAATTTAAAATTAAAAAACTGGAAAATATTGCGAACAAAAAATATGAAGTGCTTGGAACCGATTGTCGGACATTTTAAACATCCTGAAATTTAGCGATAGATTTATTTCCAATTTTCCATCGGCGTTAAATAATATTAAAACAATAAAGAAAAATAGTATGAAATCGGCTAATTCAAACGTCGAATCAGCTGAAAATATTCAAGAGTTTCGTGAAATTGAGGAAAGGGTAAATTATTCACCAAATTTTATTTTTAATGAAGACGAGACGGCACTTTATTGGAAACGAATGTCAACACGCCCGTTTATTTCCACAGAGAGGACTGCTACTCGATTTAAGGCAGCAAAGAATTGACCATTTTTCTGGCCGTAAATGCATATGCAGAATTAAATTTGAAACCATTGTCGATCTATTAATCAGATACTCCTCGTGACATAAAATGTTATTTAAAAACTATTTAGTAGTTTTCTGCGAAGTGAGCGTAACTGTGTCTATGGACTGGTTCAAAACTTGATTTTGCCCTGCAATAAAAAATGACAAGATATTGGAATTGAACCTCGAGCTTTTATGATTATGGACAATGCATCAAGTCATTCACTGAAGTTTTAGACCTAGTCCAATAGGTGCGGCTCATTCAAAACCTATTATTTAAGAAAAACAATGCCCCAACTCATTTAAGAAACTGATAGATGTGATGAGATGCCATGGTGGCTTGGTGGAAACAATATTATATTATGAAGGCCATCAAAAATATTGACGAGCCTTGGAATGAAGGGTGTTAAGATAAAGTTATTACAAAAAAAAATCGAATTAACTTTGACATAAACTTTGTAAATGACATTCAAAATATAATAAAAGAGAAAATCATTCAGGCATTTTTAGAGGGACCGAAGTCGATGTAAATCAATAGCAGCTAACCTTTTACATACCATGGACCAATTTTATCACATACGAATTAAGCAGCGTCATACAACTCAAGGACCTTTTCTACATTTATACGTTCATGGTTAGAAAATAGGGATAGGGGTAGAATTTATTCCCATTAAGCTCCATATGTATATTACTAGGCATCTCAATTACGTTTTGTTTGCCAAGTAAAAATGGGTTTATAAAAGCGAGCATGCAGATTTCTTCTTTAGCCAAATCATAAAAACGACATTCAAATTGTGCTAGTAATGATTTTTTAAAGATATTTAATCCAATTGCTATTATACAAAGCACGTTCATTCTGCTCTTTCGAGTGTGGAAATTGACTTGAATACTAATTTTCTAACTTAGAGATGAACATTTTTAATTTTATTTTAAATAAATTGATTTACTAATACTAAGTTAAGAAATAATTCTTTCTTGCCTCGTAGTTTCGAATTTAAGATCATTGAGATGGCTAGTAACATCAAATGAAAATAAAATCAAATAGCCAGTTGTTATATTATAATAGCTTTTTTCATCAGGTGGTTCATTTTCCTGTTCTATAAAATTATAAATGTCATTTTTCAATTTCCAAAACCTATTAAGAAACTTTACTCTAGAAAGCCAGCACACATCGCAATGAAATACAAGTTTTCGTCTGTTTAATACTCTCTTGTTCTATTTTATTCACAAATTTCACAATTGATAACATAATGCATATTTAAAGTTTTTCCACACAGTGCTTCTTGGTGTATAATGAAGTGATATTTTAGTACAGGACGATTTAAAAAAAATCCAGCAAGGTTGTAGTGACTTTACTTATCAGTGCACACACTGATGGCCGTCAGTACACCTATAGATTTTACTTTATCAAATATGTCTGATCCTCATTTTTACCATCTTCTAATGCGCCATGTTTAACGAATACGTCATAGATTGGCTACCCAATATACATTCACACGGCGAATCATTAATTATTAAAGAGCTGCTAGAAATGAAATCCCACACTATGTCCCAGGAAAATGACGTCTCGGAACCTGTTTCTATGCAATAGTTGAGTGTCAAAATCATTGAAGAGGTGCATTCGTTCGCAATCATTGCGTGCAGTTGTAACGGGGGTTGCCTGTATATCATCTAGGTTTTTTTTAACGTGAAGGATAGTTTAATTTTTGCACGGGGGTCTAACATTTGTAGCTGGATCTAGGCACCGCAGCCATCCCGGTCACGGTGCACGCGCTGCACGTGCAGTCGGGCGCGATGAGTCAGCCTGAATGGCTCGGAGCCGCCGCTGACGTCTATTTCAGGAGGCGCGTCACGAGCGCGAGCACGTCACGGGGTCGGCGTCCGCCACCAGCCGGCGAGCACGCCAGCGCGCTTAACGGAATATTACCCTTTGCGAATGTAAAACAAACCAGCACACTTCCGACGTTATGCAAGGATCTGACCCGACCTCAGCTCAGCATCGTCAATCAGAGACACGATGATGGAAAATTATACTAAATTACTGACGCATCGGCCGTTCTTCGGAGGACACGCAACAGAAAATTCAACAATTCCACAAAAGCCGTATTATACTGACGTCACATTATTTTTTTTTAATTAAATATAAATCAATCATAAGCCATTACACCAAAAGATCGAATATTACTATATATAAAATAAAACAACAAGGTGTTCGCAATGAAATTTGCGATGCAGCATGGAGAAAATGTTTATTGAAACACTCTGCGATGGGTCAACGCACGGAAGAAAACCAAGGAGAGAGAGATCAATGGAAAGGCATTTCATAAAGTTGACCACGCATTTTTTTTTAATTCCCGATATACAAAATTAATTGTTCCGCGAATCGAATCAAAAATTGCGATTAAAAATAACACGATTTTTATTCCATCGACGCGTGCATTATGCACCCAATCCGGTGGATCGACGGCGACGACGTTTTTAATTTTATTTTCGGTGATATAGAATATGCGATGCATCTCCGGAATATCTAGAAGCGCTAATGGTCACATCGGAATTCTTAGACGAGCATGCGAATAGCCACCGAGTTGTAGGAGCGGCGGAGCAACAAAGTTCAACGGAATAGACGTGCATACGTACCTAGGCGAAACGCATTTGTTGCACGTTGTAAACACTATAAATAAAAGTTGTATCAATGCAGTTGACCAATTCCGAATATAACAGCACGTGCGCTCGGAATTAATACTATTCGTGTCCGATAACGTTTTAATTTGATCGATAAGTCTTTTAATGTGACATTTTATATGTCCTCTACTTATTTTAAACACCGCTTGAATAGACTTTTTTTGCAGCTCATTATTTGATCCTTTCGTAGTAGCTGCGATGCGGGATGCAGAATACAGAGAATCCTGAAGAGACAAAATCAAGAACTTTCGGAACGAGAATGATCACAATCCTCAGATATGAGGGTGCCGACCAAAGAAGAAGATTTGATCCTTTCGCTATCGTTTCGGATATTAAATAGTTTTCCATTATTATACGATTATTGAACATGTTTATTAATCATTACTAGCAAAAAAAATCATTTTTCTATTTTTTTATTAATTAAAACGAGTATTACAAGAGAAATTGATAGATTTATTCATAGTAATGTGTTATTAGCAAAATCTGCAAAAAAAGTACCGTAAAATCGATACCGGAAATATGAATAATATAAAGGACAAATGACGACTCTTCAACGGAGCCAAAATATCAAAATAGTTTATATTATTTTTATAAAATTCGTCACAATTTGGAAAAACTGCAACATTGATATGTCGAAGCTTGTAAACAATCTTGATATGTATCGAAAAATCATTTAAAATGTAAATAATTCATAAACTAGGACAGAAATAGGACAAGAGTTTAGATCTCTTCACAAAATTTATCATATATTTAGTAGAAAAAATAATATTAATTTAAACGTAATATCCGATTTTCAGTATCGTATTTTTTCGAGATACAGCAAGATATCTTTATAGCGTTGATATGTTAACTGAAAGCGCAAAATCCCTTTAAAATGTTTAATCTGTCTATCAAGACTAAGTTATGAGAAAATAAGAAAGGACCACCTGACCAAATAAAGAAACCTAAATTAGGTTTTTTTCTAATAATGCAAAAGACATTTTTTTTTTATTGCAAAGGGTTAGAATTTTACTATCAATACGCCTGATAAACTAAGATTTTATATTAATACAAAAGCTTTTTACAATTTTAGCCCATTCAGCGATTCCGTATTTATCTTCTTATTTTTAAAAAAATGTCGTTATTTTATGTTTTTTTTTTATTTTCATAAAATGCAGAAGACGCAGGGTGCTAAATCTGGCAAATAGCAGGCGGATGTATTGCTTCGACCAAAAATCCCTCATATTTTAATAAAGCCTGCGAAATTTAAATGTGCATATATATTTTAGTAAAATTCAAAAATTTACATTCATATTTAACAGACTTTTGACTTTAACGCCCCTCGCACTCATTAATTTCTTATATCGAGGTTTTGCTTTACAACATACCTTTTTTACAGAGAAGATTGGTTCCAATAATGTACCCATAAAATAAAACCACGCGAAAAATATCAGAAATTTATTAAAATTAATTCCTTCGTGGGAAAATTGTGATTATTTTTTCGTATAAAAATATAAAATAATTAAATACAGTATATTTTCACTGGAGAAATCTAAGCAACTCTATCTCGTTAGATAACATATAATATAATAATAAAATTAGATAAAATATAATATAAAGACAATTTAAATAATATTTTTTATTTACTATTAATAAACTAGCAAAAAAGCGTGATCGAAATTATGTGTTTCCAGAACTGTTCAGAACGTGGCAGTTCTTCTCCTTCCTCGTTGCTGTTATCATCTGATTCGATAATCGCTGAAGTTATTTAAATTATCATCGTGTAGCACGAAAAAGACACCTCATGTTATCGCTGACTCCGAAAATCAGTCTTCGAACTCTGCTACGTGTGGTCTGTACTTGTGTATGGTTACGAGAAATGCGTGTTGCTAATAGCGAAAAATAACTGACATTTTAAATGTGGTATTATCGAATAATGTTAAAGATTCCATGAACAAACACGTTAATAATAAAACCGTACTTAAACTTCTTCACAAGGAGTGGGAACTTCTGGACACCATAAAAAAAATATACATAGACCAAAGTATCGCCACTTGCAAACCATGGGTGGAAAAGTGAAGATTAAATAGCGGTTAAGAATAAGTCTCCATTATATTCGCAACTGGATCGGATTGGGAGCTCCGGAACTGTTCCAGCTCGGCAAAAATCGACAATTGTATGAAGAAAAAACAAAAACGTGGATGTTCGAAAACGGACAAGGTTCCTGAAGAAGTGTAGCGTTTATTCGAAAAGCTTCTTGTATATATCTTTAAATTTTTCGGCGAATCGCATCATGCTGTACTAGATATCGGTGTACACTCGATTAGTGAGCAATACGAGTAGCGGTCCACATCAATAAGCTGGACGATTAAAGGCCGAGCGCGCGTATACTATCTAGCCGACGGCCGGAAGCGCGGAGTTTTCCGGCGATCGGCGTCGGCGGCCGGCAGAGGACCGGAAAATGAATGATTAGAGAGTGTCGCATATCGCACGAGCCGCCATGACAAAACGTATTGCATGACGATGACAACGATCGGCGGCCGCGCAGATATAATGTATTACGGTCGGTTACGTCCGCACAATGGCGCGAGTGTTAGCTCATTAGAGCAACGCGCCAGTAGTCGCCGCGGTGCCAATCACCTCCACGATTCTCTCCAGCCGGCACAGTATTGTTTGCGTTGTTTTCTCGTTTTTATTTTTATATTGCATTTCTTTATTGTTGTTCTATCCGAGCATTGTGGCCGGCACCGTTCACTTTCGCGCCGGCCTGAGCGTGACGGTCGCCGCGAGCTGCTCGGAGAAATTCGTAATGGCTCGGGATCGTGATCGGGGAAACTGTTATGCAACTGCAGACGCGCAGGAAAAGCCATCGAGAAGCTAAGTATCGCGCTTGGATATCCATAGTATAGTTCCCCAAAATGGTCATTGCGAAAAACAAATCGCATTACCTCAATCAAAATTTATTTTAATGATCTGAATAATAATAGCAAAATCATAATGAATTCGAGTGCCGATATTATAATATATGCATAGACAGATCATCGCGGCGATGAACCTCTCAGCATAATTAGAATATTGATAGATACTCGAGTGTTGTTCTATCATAAACAAATAAAACGCCGCTGACAGATGCGGAATCCAACGTAGACAAATTAGTTGAAGAACATTAGACTCGACCTCTTCATTGGTGTTTATTTATAATCGCTAATCTACTCTATCTGAGGACAATATAATTTATGAGATGAAGTCGTCAGCCCCACGCCCACCCCACTGCAGATCAGTAACACTAAGCGCTCTAGTATAATCGTTCGAACGAGTACAGACCGCGCCCTAATATTTGTTGACTGCAATATGAATGAAGCAATGGTTCTATTCATATTTACATACAAGATGTTGTTTTTGCATGATATTTTCTCTAAATAGAGAAAATATCAACATTATCATAAATAAAGCTGTAATAACACTGTAAGCCAGTGGTCGCCAACCTTATACATACAATGCGCTTTTTTTTAACGCAAAATTGAATTGACATCCTGATTGAATTGATGTTATTTCCTAAGCTAGGAAATGATTTATTTAAGTCATGTATTAAAAGTTTCGAATCTGGATAATTGGGATGGCTAGTAACATCAACTAAGAATGCCAATAGCCAGTTGTTATCTAATAATAAGGTTCTTTTATCGGGTAGTTCATATTCCTATTTTCAAATTTTTAAATC
Organism: Philopotamus ludificatus; assembly: GCA_022495035.1. Taxonomy (NCBI): domain Eukaryota; kingdom Metazoa; phylum Arthropoda; class Insecta; order Trichoptera; family Philopotamidae; genus Philopotamus; species Philopotamus ludificatus. The sequence goes on along the minus strand of JAGXCT010037222.1, from coordinate 33,883 downwards.
TATTCAGAATTCAAAATCTATTAGAAATCTAACGACTCAACAATCTCTAAATTCTTGTTTGTTTTATTGCTCTTGCTCTAATTTTAATCACAAATTTCACAACTGATAACATAATGCATATTTAAAGTTTTTCCACACAGTACCCCTTGTATAAAATACAGTGATAGTACAGGACGATTTAAAATAAAAAAAATAGTAAGTATTCAATATGACGCGTAAATGACACACGTACTCGGCGATGTCTCGATGCCGACTGAGCTCTCGCAGCATGTGTCACTCGTACGTTTCACGCGCACTTGTCAATAAAAGACAAGGATTATTTTTAATAATTATTCTTCACACTTTTTTGATAAATACAAAAAGTTTGTGCCATGTAGGATTTATATTAAAAGAGTTATTCGAGAAAAATCCAAAACTTGGGGTACTCAATTGGTAGGTTAAGAGAATATAAATTTTCTTATACAACAATACTTTCAGCCAAGTAAATATCATTGTTCTTTTTCGTTTCAACTATATATCATTTTATTGAGGAGCTTTATCATACATTAACGCATCATATGTACATAATCCTCGTTAAATATTTTTCTAAATCAATTTATTTTATCTTAATAAATGTCTGCATATAATAATTACTATAATATAACCATAATTTAAACGCATTATTGATTTTAATTAATTAATTTATTAAATACAGCGAGTGAAAGTTTTATTTCGCTGTTAAATTATGTCAATTTTTAAGAATATAGAAATTATTTTGACAAATTGCTTGTAAATTTAAATTAAACATCAATATAAAAATGTCAAGAATAGCATTTAGGTGTCGCGTGTGGAGAAAGTAACTTTTTTACAATGACATAATATTAATAACCTTTGTTATAATTAATTGCAGCTTTTGAACATGTATATTTATAAACATGCATAATCGTACGATTTTTTAATAAAAAACGCGCAGAATCTATTCATCAATTTTAATCATGTCCTGTTGAAGTAGGTAGTCTCCATCAGATTCATCATCCCTCTGAACTAACGCTTATTTCAATATTAGAAGCAATTTTCGGTATGGCGTATAGATCATTCATCGATTCTGTATTTATCTCATCAATATTTGCAAAATGTCGAACTTTCATAACTTTTTTCGACTTTAAAAATAGGAAAATGCCCCAAAAATTAATTTCATTCACACATAAAGTAAGTGTAGCTATCAATATCAAGATACGTCAGGGATAAGTTAATGAGGACAACAAAAATAAATTATTGATGCGGTATAAAAATATATGTATAAAATGGTTTATAATAAATTACCAAGAAACGAAATGCTAATGATTCATTCAAGTTATTGCCTTATATCAAGGCCAATCATCATATTTCCTTATGCAGTTTCCAAGTAGCTGTCGGCAATATTAATGTGCTAATATTTTGCAGCAAGGATAATATTTTAAGCATATAATAACATAGCAATTTACATTTTTTTCATCAATTTACAATACATACAAAAAAAATCAAGGATTCTAATGTACGAATACAGCTGCTGTGTGTAAAAAGCAGTTAAATTGATTTTTTTTTAAATGAAATTACTAATGTTTATTGCTCAATACGTACGCGATTAGATAGGAAAACATTATTATATACAAAACGACCGTTATTGTAAGAGTTACCGTTGACTTTCACCTTCATAAAAGATCTAGTTGATTTTTTTACGGATTCAATAAAACAAATGACAAATTACAAACGGTCCGCTTGAGATTCACGGTGCGAATCGATGCAATTAAATTCGGTTGCAATTTTTTTAAACGATTTTAGCGATCTGATTCGTCGCGGATTTACGGTTCAGCAAAGAAGAAATTATAGAAGCGATTTAATTGGAAGATTTCGAAATCGCTAAATAATTTAAATAATATTTTTAAAATAAAAAAAAATGTATATAAAATACTATTGCTTTATGATCACTCGATATAACTTGGGGACAATTCGTACTACCGAACGAACCATGAAATTATGCCAAATGCATAATTTTTTAAACATTCAGAAGGTCCCCTCGTGTCTGCTAGATCGACCTCGTTGCGATGGTGATCTGGCAGGACTCCAAAATGTGTGGATGTATTTTCTTTGTCCGAGTACATTTTGGATCACAATTAAATCTTAAAATCACATTTTAAAAAAATGTACTTGCAAAAAATCGTCTCCTCGAAAATTTGTATAACAAATAATTGTTTTTTTGTTATTTTCAAGCTTTATAATGGCGAGTATTTTATCTACGAAACGTAACGCTAATAATTAAAAAAAAATAACAATCGAACAAAGAAAGATTTTTAAGATAATAATCATTATGTTTAATATCAACTATAGGAAGTGTGTGTATAGAATACGTAGAAACGTGAATTTTCACATTTGCGGAAATGAGTTTTGAATGGCAATTCGTGGTTCTTTACAGCGTGATATTCTTTAAATTTCTTTAATTTTATTATGTATAAGAACTATTAGAAATAATATGTTCTGCTCAATAAAATATTTTTTATCTGATGGCAAACTCTAATTATCATAATACATAGACAAAATAAACCATTATTTTTTTGCATTTCATTTAAAATAAAAAGAAATAGCAATGATTGTGCAAAAGTAAGCAAAATAAAGAGTTAAATGTTATAATTTTAATATAGTTTTAAATAATATTCGTAATAATTTGGTGATGATGTATTCCCCGAATTCCGACAAGTTATTTCAGTGGCTTCATAATTTTTAGCAGAAAAAGTATGCTTAAAACGAAGACTTGAAAGAGATGTATAATATAAACATAATGTATTTACATGTCGGGTGTAAAATTGGCATTTTACGATTTAATTAAATAATATATTTATATATATTCAGATTTTTTAACTTTCATGTGTAATGGATGTGGAGATTAAATATAACATCTAAAACGTGTTAAAAGTGAAACACAGTAAATTAAAACACACGTCAACAATAACATATAGTAAGCTTTCGTTTGTATGTATTAATACATAGGCCACAGAACGAACCTCATTACGTTTAACGACCCGTAAAATGTTAATTTGCCATCATGTGTCGTTCACATCTTCCCGATGTGTGTGTACAAATATAAATCAGGGTGTGAGCATAGGAGCGGATTCGCAGAACTGTTATGTCATTGCGCGAGGGTCAACGCACCAACCCCCGAAGAGTCCGCCCCTACTCCTCCGCGGCACAAACAAGCCGAAACACGGCCAACACAATTACAATGGCGTCTTCGCGCAGACAAAATTCGCTCGTAAACTTTCAGTCATTAAACGGCATTACGTAAGGTTTTCGCTTTCGTTGCATCACAGGTTCAACGGACGCGGGGATCAATCACCTGGCCGACACGAAAATGTTGGCCACGGAAAATGCGGCATAAAAAAAAAGATTTTCGCTCGCAACGTTGCATTCGCGCGCGCGACGAGAAGGCCGCACGCGATTTGTCGCGGAAAATTGTTTGTGTCAACAGTTTTCCGCGCGGGGGGCGGTGGATGGGGGGTAGCAACGATCGTCCTTGAACTTACGCGCGAACTCGGAGAATACGAGCAAATGAGGGTGGCGGGAGACATTCATCCTTGCGGGGGTCAGATTGTGAGGTGAAAATATTATGTCGGTTGCGATGGTTATAATGGAAAGTGACGTAGGGTCGTTATCGTCAACAAGCTCAATACAAAAGTGACCTTTCGGAAAATCTAAATGTAAATGATACCGCAAACAGGGATGATCAGAATTTTTGCAAATAACGATTCTTTTTAAAAATATATCTATACGTGCATAACAATAGTTTTATGTTAGTTTCTATTATGACATATTTAAATATATGTTTTAGTACTAATCCTCTTTGAAATTTCCCCCCAAAAATTGTTTTTCTAGCGGAGTCATACATGATTAAAATGAATAACCACAATACTCCGATATAAAAACGGAATATATTATAATTTTAGGCCTCTTGTAATCAATCGCAGAAATGAAGGCAATGTTTGTTATAAGCGGCCAGCTTTTAATCAAAATTTGAGACGATTGGACTGCGTACTCTTCATTGTTAACGTATTAAGAAAAGGTAAAGTCAATCGTCATATAGCACTCCCTGCTATAGAAGTGCGTGCGCGGCAGTCCCTCCCATAGCACTATAGCACCATAGCTATTTCGTAAATATGTAATACATTACCGCGTTAAATAAAGGCAAATGGCCAAAAATGACAACAAAATATAAAACGTGCTTGTGAAAAAATTAAAAATAGAATAAGATAATTTATAATATGTGAAAGAAAAAAAATTAGGTGTTGATTTCGTTCAATTGACAAAATACAATTAAAAGAAACCTCACTTTAAAGTTTGTATAGGTGTCTAGTCTTCTATATGGTGGCTTTCGATAGCATGGACTCTATGCCGGCGCTATAGAAAGGTTTGCTGTATTATTATTTAATAGCAGAAATTGTTTTTAGCGTTGTAGCAAATATATACTCGTGACGGATTGATTTCGCGCATCGTAGATATTTTTTAGGCACGTTTTTTGAGAATCTATTTTTTACCCCATGATTTATTTTATATTAATTAAACCTTTTCAATTTATTAGTATTTCATATAAATTAATAAAGCGGTAATCGTGATAGTTGTTTGACTACTTATGTGAATGGAAAATGAAAAATGAAAATTTACGCAATATAATTAAAAATGAATTTCTAGAGAGCTAATTTATATAGTGTGGTCCCTATCTCAGCGCTATAAGAAGGTTGACTGTATACATGCGGTATTCGACTCAATGCAATTTCCTATTTCGCGTATATTTCAAAAATAAACTGCGTCTTTCTTTCGGGAATATATGGTACTAAAAAAATATACAATTATTATTTGTGAATGTATCAAAAGAGGATGAAAGCCACGGAGAAAATTAAATCGAAATAGGGAATCCGCCTTTGTTTATATGTGAAAATTAAGATTAAAAAAAAAAGTAAGATCTTGACAAAATTTAAACCATTATGTTATGGAATAGTGTGATTGAAATTGAGAATGTACATATTTAGTACATGGGACAATAAAAAAAATACACAATGTGTTAAACTTGGTTTGAGGAAAAGTAAAAGAGAGGTAGCATTTAACTATCTCTTTAAATATAATAAAATATAACGAAACAACATACGCCTCTTGTATGTATACATTGATCTACTTACGTATTCATTTTAAAAAAAAAATACGTACGAAAATTGAGAAACATTTGTAATCAAAACCGTGAATTTATATATAGAATAATTTAATATCGCTAAAATTGTTGACATTTTTTATCTTATATTTGGATATCTGAATAGTTTAATTTTAAAATCTTGCAAGACCTTGAATCAACTAAAATATGTGTGAAGATTTAGATTCAAAATTAATAGAAATAAAATGTATAATATTACCGCAATTAAACATTATGATTTTTAATTCAATTGACTGTATTGTGTTCAAATAAATACGTTAATATTTCGTTACGTTTTATTTAATACGATTATAATGAAATAAATATAAATTTTCCATTACTAGAAAAGCTTCTTGGAATATAACGTGAAAATGTGGCGGGATTTCTGAGCTGAAAACACAATCTAACGAATACGAAATGTACGTATTGAAGGCAATTCTAGGATAGTAACAATTCCGTCGATTTACATATTCGTATATAAAATTATTGCTTCCCGGAAAATCAAAATGATATTATGCGACAACAGGTTTTCCGCGTTGCTATACGACGGAGAGGAAGACGACAGGGAAACGGGTGGGAGAGTCAGGGCGAGGAAAATTTATCAGGAAACGATGGTTAAAAACGGTGTGGGTTAGGCTGGTCTAGGAGTAGAAGGGTGGCGAGGGTGGCTGTCGGCTGTCGATGGCGTAGGAAAGAGCAGTTCAATGGCAGCGGAACCGTGGCAACGCGTGGAGGGTGATTGAACGGTATAACAGCCATCTATACAAACAACAATTTGTGGCTGGAATCATTTTAAGGGTATTTATAACTTGAAACTTATCTGTACAGTGTGGGCTATAGTTCAAGGCTGTTCAAAATTCTATGGAAACTTTGTGCTTATGTTTTGTACATTAGAAGCGAACTTGGACGACGTACAAAAAATGTTTTTTGTTCCTTCGTTTCAGCTATATTATGTACATAAATATGTTTTTAGTAAAAATAAATGATGCTTACATTTGAATTAGAGCTGTGTCATGTTTTAATCATATATCTGCGGTCATATGACGCTTCAAATTCTCTGAGACTGGAAAATCCAGGAGAATTATTTATATATCACTACATGAAGCGTTTATATTTGGTAGAACAAAACAGATATATACATATTTCAAATGATTATAATGAAACTATTGGAAATTTATATGCATATATATTATTAGTAATACCAAAAAAAGCATGATTTTTATATTTCGCATTCGTGAAATAAAATATGCTATATTCTTTTCTATTAAGGCTAGAACAACTACAAAAACTATTGTCTAAGTTTATGGGTAGTTTTCGCAGTATAAATGTATCAACTTTGGCTTCAGCGATTTAAATCAGATGATAGAAATTTAACCCTTTGGTTGCCAAGAGCCGCTTTAATCGTCTCTTGTAGCTGGTTGTCATTGTACGAATTAAATAGCCCTATTTGTACGCAAAAATGTTTCCTCTCCATGGCTAGCCGGTCCCTAATTACTAAATTGTACTCGATAATAAGGAATTCCTCATCGCAGGTATAATTTCATTAAAAAAATGAGTCCCAAAAAACATGTTTTGTTTATGCACGTGTACAATTGTGCCGAATTTGGTAACAATGAAACCGCCCTCCCCCCTACAATCACGCCGGGGACGAAATATTTTTACACTGTTTACAAATTATAGAACACATTTTACAACTTTATTTTTTATGATAGAATCGCGGTAATTCTGGCAAGTTCATAAAAAACGTCGTGGCATCCAAAGAGTTAAAAACCATCAAAATTCTAGATAAAGCATTGAGAAATCGGTAAAATAATAGTATTATTAATCGATCCGTCACGGCGGCTCAATACCAACCGCGTCCGAAGGGGCTTTATTTATAAGGTAAATGTTTTATTTTAATAAAAATAGCTATTCATGGTGAGCTTCAAAATTTGGCGAACTTTTGGATTTTTCTAATAATCAATGTGTCGCGTAAATGACATGCACACCCGGCAATGACCCATCGCAGACTAAGAACACGCCGCCGGTAGACCGACTGCCGAATTCTCGCGGCACGTGTCACTAGTATACGTTTCCCTCGCGCTTGGCACATCGTACCGGATGCGAGCGAGAAAAAACATCACGCGCTAAACTGCAGAAGCGAAATTTTATGTATTTTATGAATTATAAATGACATAGGTGAACTTGATAATAAATGATGCATGTTAAATGTCAAAATATTGTTATTTGATTTATCTATTCTAAAAAAAATTAAATTTAAAACCACAATCTCAATGCTATATCACAAATTATGAATAATTTAATTTATTTAATTATGGACTAATTATTACCAGACATGTCAACTGACTAAGTTTAATGTTTTTATTTGAAATGGAAAATTTATTCCATGTATTATTGAAAAAATATTGAGATGTGTTTCTTATGATATTTATTATAAATATTCATAGATTTCTGATTAATTGTAACAGTCTTCATTGTCAGTGCCCAACATGGAAAGCTGGTCACCTCATGGCAATTTTACAAAATAAACTTTTTATCGACTATGCAAATCATCAAATGTTAACCTTCTGAATTGAACGAGAGAAACTACCTATTTAATCTGGTTTCAATTTTATATTCATCTACTATATACCATTCTTCGGCAAAATTGTCTTCAAGCTGGTATTTCTTAATACCCCGAGTTTCTATTGCGATTATCATCGGACACAAGGCAGAATGTTAATGTTTAACTTTTCCCAACTCATGGAACAGTAAGCGCGTTTCATATGAATGTTCAGATTAATCTATCCGTAAAATACTGATGAGTGTTTATCTTAAAATATGCATAAGATCTAGAACATCATTATAATTTTCAAACGAATGATCCATATCGTATCGATTTTCAAATTTTAAATCGGACGATTTCGTAATTGAAGCCAATTTACATAGCTCGTCTTCAATGTCACAGTCATTAATCTACCCTAATGTCATTATCGCGTGCTGATAAGATAAATCGCATCTAACCTCTACGCGGTATAGCCTGCCAAGGTTGTAAGCCGGAAAAATCAGCGATTGTCACCGTTGCGCGTTATCGTCTAATTGCGTTATTGCTTTGTCGAGTGGATTGCCCATTTTTTAAGCATAACTGTATTTTCCGAAATTATAATTAAGCAAATAAATGCAATTATAATTAATTATTCTATTCGTTTTGTTATCCAAGTATTTAAACGCGTAAAAACTCGCTGATTATTGAAGGGGTCAGCATTCAGCACATGTATTATTGGTCAGTTCATCAAAATTAAATAACAATTCAAGTCAAAGACCCGAACAATATCCCAATTAGCCACCTGAGTCACAATTATAGATTGCAACCTTGCATATTATGTGCATTGTGTTTATTTATATTGTCGAGGTCTTCAATAATCTATTATGACTCTGTACATATTCAAATCATTTCCTGGTGGATTGCATATTGCATAGAAATGAATTTGAACGATTATCATGAATAATTCCAATACAAAAAAATAATATGACAAAAATACATTAAGGGGATGACTAAATAAAATCTTACATTTAATAAACATGATGAAATAATAATAAATACACATTTCGTTATTTTTTACGGGATAAAATATCATTTATACTGTAAAAAACCTTAATTTTGATTAGATGGAATATTTGGCGAATATGAAAGATCTGGCACAACCTTCTAGATTAACCCCTAAATTATTTATCGTGACGGTAGGGATGTACACATGTATCTTCAAATATTTTGAGATACTTCACCTGGTATCTAAAACCATTTTATTTGATTTTCGAAAGCATTTAATATGTAACCATACTTGCGGATGTGGTTAATTAAGGATACCAGATGGATTAAACCAGAGATTTCTATACGACACTCCTTAAATTTATATTACCGGATATAAATAATAGGAATCAAAATTGATACGTACTGTTAATATTAATATTTGATGTGAGAGATGTGCCCGAAAAAGTTGGTTAATCATGAGCAACATGGAAAATAAAAACACCGGTTTGATTGACTGATTGCTGATTCTAAGGATACTGATGTCATCATACCACGTACTAGCGAGCCTAAAGATTTTTGTTTGAGTCACTAATAAAATCCGCCGCAGCCTTGATAAAAAGTCGCATTTACACTTTCAATGAGTCCTTCGTCAGTTTTGTAGTTGAACATCGTATCACTTGTTTCGTTATCCGTTTTAATGCAGCTGCTTCGTGCCTTCAGCAGGATGATAATTCTTCTTATCAAACATTCGATGTGTACCCGAAATATTCGATGAAGACTTAAATAATCCCTTTCCCTATCTCAAGCAAAATTCCAAAATTCAAAATTAAAAAAATAAAAAACTCTCAGCCTCGCGCACCTTACACAAAACAGTCATAGAGAGATAGTTTTTATACTTCAACTACAAATCTCTTTCAATACAACGACTGATTGCCTTCTATCTTGTATGATATTATCAGTTCCTGAAGGCGATATTCTGGACTGTAAACCTTTTATTCGAAATTTTAAATTTTTCGATGGTTCACGATAACTAGAATTTATAGGTCCTTTTATAGAAGCTATAGAACTTAATTATTTGTCACATGCTCTAAATTTTGGTAATAGCTTTGTTCAGCTGGCTTGTGGGTTTTTTTAACATTTCCGACCCCAAAACTCAATCAAAATCAATTTTTAAGTTGCACATCTTAATCTTTTCCACTTTGGATATTTTTGGTCGAAATTACGTTTTAATCTAAATAATTGTATTTTACAAATATATAAAAAAAGATTTTCATTAGTCAAATGAATAAGAAACATCGGTGAAGGTTTGATCTAATATTCGTATAAAAAAACGTAGTTCAATTTTTTTTCTAAAAAATCTTTTCGGCTAATCACAGATTGGAAAAGGTTAATAAATTTAAATTTACATATTTAGATATGCGAACGATACTACATTGATAGCCACCAGCGAAGAAGTAATGGCCGAAGTGCCCAAAAGAGAAAAATGAGAAACTGGTACTCGATATTTCCAAAACAAAGCTGAATTTGATAGAACCCATAAACTATCTAGATCAGCTAATCTTCCGGATCAGGAAAAGGAGAAAGAATTTTTATATCTCAAATCTCTAATTGTGAGCTAAAGAAGCGATTTTAAAGCTGTCGATAATTTGGAAAAACAGAAGCAATCCAAAAGACAAAAAAATGTCTGGTGCAGAGGCCGATATTCTTTATGATTACATACGCCGTAGAAACCTCAACCGTAAAGAAAAATATGAGGTAAAAAATTGACGCTTTTGAAATGTGTTGCTGGTCACAGCTGCTGAAAATAACATGAACCGCTGTTGAAAAAATGGGAAACGAAAAATACAGACAGACGTTTAACTACATGTCTCAAAAGGATTCGTTGCTACTTTGACATCTCGATAGAAGACGATAGCCTGCAGAAGCTCGTCGCGTTTGGTAACGTGCAGGTAAGCAGGGGAAAGGCGTCCATCCTCTGGGGCGACCAACTGAAGACCGCCACGGACTACACCGTAGTAGTTGCGATGCGAGATGCGGCATGTAGAGAATCCCGGAGAGCTACGATCAAGGGGATTCGGGCCAAAAATGGTAACGATTCTCTTGACATGAGGGTGTCGACTCAAAAACAAAAAAACATCTTAATACTTCACAATAAAATGTCAATTGGCGTGATGTTAAATGAAGTCTATTGTCGTGATTTTGACACTAACTGACCTTAGACATCTATTAAAAAAATTCGCGATATCTTTACGGTCTTCTTAATACACGTGATATAAAGAATAAGGTAAATATTTACATTTCTTCTTAAAAATCATCCTATATTAGATAATTATCTTTTTATTTTTGTATACTGGGTTAACGAACACGTGTGACCTATTATACCTATAGACAACCCACCCACAATCCGGGTAAATTTTCAAAATTTTGGAATGATTCCACAAAACAAACAATAATAATAATAAAAAAGACTCGTGGGATTCTGTAGCGATTTGCACGCGGAAGCATGTCAACCCTGATTCGACGCCGTCGCAAAAGAAATTCATTGTGGAAAAGCGCGCGCCGCGGAACCGGAACCGAACAAGACGAAACCCGAACGATCATCACACATTCGCAATCAACTGTCAACGGCAAATCTGTGCGTCAATCACGCGACCGGCCTTCAGACCCGCGTCGGACAGACGCGGGCCTGAACGACCGGGATCGCTGACGTAACAGCGGTAGACCGAGCGTCGGTTTCATCACCAGTTGTAATGATGATTGGGCAAGGTCGAGCGATATCGCACGCCGACTGTACACCGACACACTTACGATAGAGGCACACGGCCATTTCAAAATGTAGTGCCAATGTCAAACTTCAATGCCCACCAGGGATTCCTGCACCGCGGAACAAAATTCCGTAGTCGCATAACCCTATGACACTGCGAAAAAAAAACCCGAAAACAACGACGGACTGCGACAAAGAGAATAACACTTTTTTGCAACGAATTTCGCCGCTGAATATATTCTAATTATAATATCCGAGTATTTTGAGCGTTTCGAAAATATCATCCGACGACGTCACGGTGCAGCAATGACGACGGAAAATATGAAGAATAGCGCGAATTAAAATGCAAACCTTTTGCGATATTAAAAGCTGTTTATTAGTTTAAAATTATATAAGTGCGGCTAGGGAGCAAGGTCGCACAATTTATATCGCATACAGTTATCTCTGTAGTCGAGTGATAAAAACATTTTTTTGAAACTATTCATTTTTGCATTTATAGTCAAATAGCAAGAGGTCGATGAGATGAAGGCCGCGACGAGAAGGTCGAGCGATAAACATCAAATACACGAGCAGGGCAAATATTCGCATTTTTTTCATAATACACAACAAATACATACGCGTTTTAAACAATATTTTATTATTTATTCTTAATTATAATAATATATTATCACAAGGTTGCAGTCGTATCATATCATTGCCATTGTATTACGTCATTACATCGAATATTCCATGGATGTAATCATTGCTTTTCAACTATTATATATTCAGCATGGTGCAAAATATAAATGGCAGAAAAATAAAATATCTATGTATTTATTATTGGAGAGGACCGCGTTGCGATCGCGGGCCGTGGATGTAATACCCCATATGTTTCGTATACAACCACCGCGGTTTGTTTCTACAGCAGAAGCAAAGTCGAAGGCCCCGCAACGGAACGCTACGCGCTTTTCCGAGTCGGAAAAGCGCAATTTTCCACAACGGATGCATCACGACTAGTGACGCAACACGCGCGATGCGACGTGACGTGGCGTGCTTGCGATCTGAAACTGTGTCAAGGGGTAACCGGAGAGGGCCGCGCTGGCCACGGCCAATGTCGCGGCCCTTGCTTGGTAACTCCTGACCCAGTGATCTTGAAACCAAGCCGCGCGCTACGCCGAAAACCTTCGGCCCGCGCTTACTGCGCAACTGGTAGCGGCCCGCGGAAACTCTCGTGAAAACTGCCGGAAAATTCGCATACAGATACGCACAACGCAAAATTTATATATATCGTAATATCTCTATATATATATTTATACTGTATAACATATAAAAAAAGTTTACCCAAAAACACGTGCTCCACCATGCAATGCGTAATATTATTTCAGTATGAGCCCACGAAAATCCGTCTAAAATTTTTGTATCAAAACGCTATATTTAAATAACCTATTTTATGAAAGATATATCAAATATTAAAATAGCCTTTGATGATCCGGAATATTATAGAAACGCGAGTATATATTACTATCATAATGGACAAATGTTAATCCACCCACGACTTGATTTATTCAAAACATGTCTGCAAACAATAAGAATTAAAATCATAGTATATTGCCTTATCACTGCAGAATCAGGATGTGAAACCAGAAACATTACATTAAACATATTCATTTATTTAAATGTTATAATCATGTGCGTTAAGCGCAATAAGAGCTCTTATCAATAAATCATTAATAAGATATTTAACCCTGTCCTGACCCATTTTATAAATCGATAAACCACGATATTATCCAAACAAAAAGAGTTTCGCAAGTGTTCGTTGGAGACATTCTTCGATACATACAATGTGTTTCAAAATTTCTATGCCCCCGCGTTTGTAAATATATCTAAAAATATATTTATGTGTTCGGAGCAGATCAGTAGGTCAGGATAATATATAAAGGAAGACCTTGGCGATCTGAAATAACCAATATGTTTATTTGAAAATATCCACACATACACAGTGTGATTTATACGCGGAATATGCTGGCTGCTGGTTCACGGCCAAAATTGATTAAAAAAATCCGCAATAGAGTCCAGTCCTGGATCTATGAATCAATCTTGTCGCCGTTCAATTTATTATGTTAAAAAATCAATTGTCGAACCAGGTACGGTGACCTTTATGGCATATATGGTAAACGATCTTACTCCACGAGTGCAGATTGGCCGTGGCACAGTTTCAGTTCATTTGCTTGCAGTACCATGGCCAATGCCGTTTGCATTCAAAAACTATTCCTGGTCGCACGAATAAAAAACGAAAGTGCCATTAAAAATACGCGACAAAAAAAATGTTATACATAATTTCACAATTTTAAGCAAATTATGTGACTTATGCGAGTATTAAGAATCAGAAGAAATATAAAATCGTCGAAAAAATCGTTATATAACATAATTTATGTATATATTATATTTTAAACCAATATTTTTATATATTTAAATTTCAAAATAAATCTCACAATAGTCCGATTTACTGATTTAATTTCAACAGCCTTGCAAAGCCCCACAATCCAAGGTTTTCGTTGTAAATGCGAGGTTAGATTTGGCTACAACTTAGGTGCCTCTTACTTCCATATCAATCAGTACTCTAAATCAAATATCAAACACCACAAAAAAATAATGATCATGTACCAATATCATTAATTAAATGATACACTTCCGCTTTGTTATTTTCATTATTTTTTTTTATTTAATCAATTCAGAATAAAAATATCGGATATGCCAAAATCTGAACGATCTCATCAGGAAATTTTACAATTCGCAGTGGTGCGCTAAAAATATATAATGAATAGCACATGGAGCTGAAGTCTGTCCGTCTATTACGTGTTGGCAAGGTTGTGACGAAACTTTCGGGTATACCAAGGTTAGTTTCGCAATGTTGTACTACAGACTGCGACACAGACTTCGCATGCATGCGAATTTAGGCATGCCTATTTGGCAGTTTTCGAAAATACGACAAGGTTCATTGCGTGTAAAGAGTTAGTTTTTTTTAATGAAAACGCCAAACACCTTTAAAACATAATTAACTTACTAATTAAACACGGCTGGTACATGTAGCGGTGATATTGATCAATAAACTGGTGAGTAATCACATTACAACACCGAGTGGTAACAATACGCAATGAAACGCTGAAAATATTTTAAATATCTGAGTAAAATAAATGATTTTCATCCCTCCATTTTTTATTTTTTTATTTAAGTGATCAGAAGATCACTTAAATAAAAAAAATAGGGATAAGTATTACCATTAGAAAATTCCAGCGATGATTAAAAAGAATCGCAATGGATATTACGACCAGCACAAGGATAAATGTTCAGAGTAGATCTAAAAAATTATTCGGATTTGTTGGTAACAAAAATTGAAAATAATTCTCAATAGATCATCAAAATGCTACACAATTTGAGAGCTTCTTGATCAAGTCTAAGTTACTAGACAAAGATAATAATCTCATTTTTATAATTGGAATGAAATGTTATCCACTACAGACCGTATTTATTAGATCTGGCCTCATATTAATCTTTCAACGCGGCGCGCTAGACATTCATGACCCCACGAATAGGACCGACAACGCGACGCGATTGACATTCATGACTTCGATTTTAACATATGTTTACGAGTAAATAAAGAGAATTAAGTCTTGGTTCTTGAAAAAATTATATTATTATAGTTAACGTTTGCTTATTGGTTATATTTAACGTTTGCGATTTTATTTTTATTTTATTATTTTGGAACAAAGCCCTATTCTCATTATGATCTGAGTACGCACACACGCGTGGGTCTCCATTAGTGAGGGTCGGCCGGCCGCGCTTGACATTTTAATACTTCGATCTTTTGTTTCTTTTTTTCAGTGAAGATGAAAGAATATATTTTAGTTCACACTTTGTCGTAGCTTTAGCGTAACTTTTGCGAGTAAAACGATGTAAAAAATAATGTTCGAAATTAAATGCGTGATTGATCTATTTCTTGAATTTAAGAGAATCATTATATTATTACGAAATAATAAAAAATATAAGTTTTACATTTTTAATATAAGTTTTTATTTGAAAACTTTCGCGTCGTAAATCATATTTTCTAGTACTAGCTAGTAATGTCAATAGAATATCTAAAAACGGCGATGCAAAATGCAATACAGCGGCCATATTTAAACAATAGAGATAGATACTGATTATTCTGAATTAAATCTGTCAAATTCGCGCGGCCATGACACCCCAAATTCGCCGTTTGACTCCCATAAGGATACGCAAATTCAATACGTGCCGGTGCGCACGCGCAGGTCACCGCGCGCAATCGTAGACGGCGCGCGATCGCCTTGATTCGCAATCGTTTAAACTTAACCCAGTGATAATGACACAGTTTTCCAGATGATTTTTTCTACTCCGCATTCTCGTCCGTGCGATCGGATCGGCCGTCGCGGCCGCCTATTGCCGATTGCGTTATATACAATGGTTTGCGCTTGCGCAACCCGCTGCCGAACCCATAGACCACGGCCCGCCTCTATGCAGACACGAGAGCCTCGATATTTAATAATTAGCACTAAAATCATTTGCGATAATTTGGCAGCAAAAAAGGTGTCGTTTCAACGATTGCATTCAATCTTTTGTTCAATGATGAATGACATAAGGTTGAAGTAATAAATTAATTTGTCAATACACATGTTTGCGCTCTAGACGGGCAAACATCGCCATGAAAATACGTAATAAACTATCTATCTAGAATATCTAATAAATAATTATGTATTTCTCATTTTGTGATACCATACGTGGAGTATTTGATAGCGTCTGATTTATCTTCAATATTGCATATCACGTTTCTTCGGCTGATTAAAACAAAATCGCGCGTGGATAAAAATGATATTTGCATGATCTCAATAATGCGTAGTGTAAATATGTATTTCAAAATGTATCAGTATGAAATAAGCACAAGTTTGCCCTGATAATGCGAGCAGTTAATAATGCGCTCTACTTTTTATATGTACCTAAATGACGTTTAAAGTATACAAAGCATCATCATTAAGCTATATAACATATGTCATTGTAAAAATTATCCTCTTACGATGAGATACACTTTCGAATATAATGGTAATTAAAACAATAGTAAAGGCATTCGTTGGATGGAGGGGCGTTGGCGTTGACGCGCTATGGCACAAGGACAGCAGGCCGGTGTGCGATATTTGGCGAGGCCCTGACCCGGTTTCGCGGCCCGCTTTTTGGAGCTGTACTGCTAACTAGCTAAACTCTTTCCCGTTAGCCACATAGACGCACAACATGGGGACCGCCACCTCCGGCGTCCAGGCCATCACCACTGTGCGATAGAGCGTGACAGCCGATGATAGAGAGACGATGACGAACAATTTTCTAAAATTGTATCTAAATTTAAAAGAAAAATAATTTTAAACACACCAAAATGCGTTGGCTAGGTTAAGTCATAATATAGCTACCAAAAAAAGACAATTATGATAATCGTAACAATGATCTTTGTTCAGCGCGTTCTTCTAAAGCGCTCGGTTTGGTTTATTTCATTATTATACAACTATTTTTATGGAAAAGTATTGCAATAGATATAATCAGGGGCGGCTTGGCCATATATATTGTGGAGCTGCAGCACCCGCAATCAAATTGAGGAAAAATATATTTTTATATATATGTATATGTATTATGTATATTAAAATAATTTATATCAATATTAATCTGGTCGGTGCCTACGCGGGTAGTGTTACGCTACGGGGTGTAGTGCAAGAGCGCTGCCTGCTTGTCAGCGCTGCCGGCGTCATGTATCCGATGGATGCGGGCCGGTAGCGGAGTACGGGGGAGGGTCTCGCTACTAAGCGCCGTGTCGCACTGCGACTCGGTGCAGTCATACTGACTCACAGTACCGTAGTCATACAACTCACAGCTTCTTTAAGCCACGTACCGCTTGTTGTTTATTTTATTGTTGTTAATATTATTTAAAATTTTGACCTTAACTTAGATTTTTACATAATTTTCATATAAATGTATTATTGTTATATTTTTAATTAAATTACAATCATCCATCCATACTCTTCTTCGTGCTTAGATAATTATACTTATTCTTTCAGCACCGCTATGTTAATGAGATATTCTTATCTGTATCTAGTTTGACATGGCTCGCCATTCGATTAAGGACAAAGAGAAGTAGAAGAAGAACGTAGTTGCAATGAAGAAGATTCGTTTTTATTCTTAAGTCAAATTCGAGAATCAATGCGAATTCAAAATTACGCTGCAAATTACTGTTGTCTTTTACGTAGTTAGAGAGAAGACATAAACACTGATAATTCGAGACATGAGAATAAAAATAAAACATTGCGAAATAAACAGTGGTAAAAATATATATTAGTTCATTATTGTCGCAATATTGTATCAACTCGATGATTTAGCTTTATTTTACGATCTTTGACATGTTCAACGTATCTGAGATTCAAAGAAACACGCCAAAGACAGGTTACGTGATCCCAGGCACACGTCGATTCGCAAACCTGAAGAGAGACGGGCGCCATATTGACGAAAGAACAGCGACCAGGATGATGATATTGCTTGCAACCGAACAAGTTACTTTGTTGTCCCATGCGAGGACGAGCATATTTGTGAAATCACATTTGTAAAATGTTATATATAAGGGAGAGCGTGTAAAAGAAGTGTGCAGACATCTGAATTGTCAATGATAATGATTACTTTGTCATAAAAAAAATGTGTGATAGATAACACGATCCGCGATAGTTTACGCAGAATTTTCACAGACTCCTATTGATCTTTGCCGCGCCACGCGTTATACCTGATATGACTAATTTATTGAAAACGTTTACATTAGGTTTTGTACATAGAATACATGTTTTTTAAAACATACAATAAAAAAATTACATTTACGATTCTGAGATTTAGACATGAGCTGACTCAGTGATTAGCAATTTATATCATATGTATATAAATTGTTAATAAATACGTGTATTCTCAATGTCATTAATTAAATACTAAACCTGAGAAGGTCATTTTTTTTATTTATTTCAATACAATTAGTTAATCATCAATAAGCTAATTTTACCGTGTATCAATCGCTGTTAAAAAAAATAATTGGTTGAGCTCGATGCCGAATCGGTGAAGGATTATCGAGAAAATTAGTTGTTTGAGGCTGTTCACACATCTAATCCATATCATCACAAATTATATCGCGGCGATAAAATATGCAATCAACATTTTAAAACGCAATTTTACATAAGCCGAACGAAATGGAAATTGTACGAGTATATTTTTTTTGGGCCAAAACTCGTTCTCAGTCATAATCTGTGGCTGCGCGCGAGCTCGCCTGCTACGCACGCCGACTGCGAGATTTGAGAAAGCTAAAAACGAAAGTGATTTTTTGTCCCAGAGCAGTGAGTCGGAGCGGCAAATGCCGTGAACCAGCTATCGCATAATGACGCAGATGTAACTGCCGCTGACTGCTGTTACATCCGTGCAGAGTTACTGCATCCAGCTGAGCTCGCGGAAGACGGGAAGAGATCTTTCAAGGGCGTCGAGAGGAAATAAACGAGTTTCTAATCGAATCGAATTTTTGACTTAAACCAGAATATTAGGTGCTCATAAAATATAAATCAAATTATCTCTACAGTATCTCTCTGTTCAACGCGAAACTGTTGAATGCGGATTCGTTATTATGAAATATTTTTTTTAATCAAAAAAATATTTCGAGGATATTGGGGTTGAGCCTCAAATTTTTTGGTATTAGATGAGCTAAGGTAATTTCCTATTTTTCGTTTTCAGTGACATTCTTATCTCTAAATATCACTTCTATCTTACAACATGTGGACCACGGTACAATAGTAGCATTCAACCCTTATTTATTTAAGAAAAACGATGCGCCAACTAATTGAAGAAACGGATGTTAGCGATAGATATTCCATGCAGGTTTGGTGGAAACAATTTAATATTATGAAAGCTATCAGAATCATCGACGAAGCGTAGAATAAAATCACCCGGTGGTGTATGAAGGGTGTTTAGAAAAGTTTATTTAAATAAATTGTTGAAGAAAGATAATAAAGAGCTGCAAGAAATAGAATGCTATCCTGGATGTCCCAAAGAAATGACGTCTCGGGATCTGTTCCCGTGCGAAAGTCAATCGACAAATTTATTGAAAAGGCCCTTTTAGTTCACAATCGTTCCATGGAGTCGTTATAGCTGGAGAAAATGACAAAGATTGCGAGTTATCGGCAATTTTTATATAATAAACGTAGAGAGGGAATCTGAACAAGGGTATCTAGATTATTTTTTGCAATGCGGAACAAAATGAAAGAATTTATAATTACGTGTTTATTTATTGTTATTAATTTACTGTATTTAGAATTTTAATATAATGAAGTTGATTGTGAAATTTCTCTAATCGCAATTATTTTTAAAACGTATCTTCCGCGTTTAACCTGTACTGATACAATTAACCCTCCTCATAGCGCAGAGAAAAGGATCACGCTATAGAAACCCACCCTATATAAGACTAAAAACCTATACAAAAATTATGATTGGGTTTATTTTTAATTTTATATTGTAAATATAACGAAATCAATATATCAAAAATGGTTTAAATGACGTTTAATTTATTTAGCGCGTCAATATTTACGAAATATATAATTGGTCCTTCTAGGGGTGAGCAACCTTTATTTTACAACGGGCCAGCTACAAATTGTTTTGGGCCGCATATAAGAAACTTATGATAATACAAACTCTGAATGATGATCTCAAATTATCTCTTTATTAACAAAATAAACCTAGTATAAAAATTACAGAGATAAAACACGTATTAATAGAAATACTATTAAAAAAACGGCGAAAGATATATATTTGGGAAAAGATTATGATTGAGTCTAGGGTACAATAAGATTGCGAGACACTAGAATTTTTTAAAAGTCCCCGCGGGTAGCGGGTTGCTCATCCCTGTTCTAAGCGATTTAAAATGAAGCACTATAGGAGGAATCGCTATATGAGGTTTGAATGTAACATGTTGAAGATATCCTCTTGAAGGCAGATACTAGGATGACAATGCCTAGATTATGCTTTTCTAAAAATCAAGGTCTGCGTCTAAATTTATTTTTTTAACACTTTTAGAACAATACAATCATCAAAAAAAATCATTATAGTTTTCCAGAATCGCTTAATATTCGTTCCAGCATTGTAAATAACGTACTTTCTCAGATCACACAGATCTTTGACTGTAAAATGAGTCAACATAATGAAGTATATTATCCATTCATCAGAAATTGATTTAAATTATGATGCAATAAATCGTTGATACGTCTATTATAATTCTTTCAATTTGATTTATCATTAATCTTAAATTAATGATGACAAAAAAATGCATAATAACCAATCAAATAATTATCCACGAGATTAAATATGATTTAAGCGACACATCGTATCACCGACATCAATATAATCAAAGCCGTCTGCAAATCATACTTGAATCGATTACCGGTTAAAAAAAATTTTTTTTTTAATACTCGTATAGGAAAATATTTTTATTGGACATCTCCGAGTGTTAACACGCATTGTATGCGGAAGCTTCCTTCACCTTGTGGCGTGGTGGGTGTACTACGCAGATTATACATCTTGGAGGTTAGTATTACTTCTAACAATCACCATGATTAATATTGAAAAGCTCAGATCTCGCATATTTAACAAGTGGAAATATACACGTCGACATTTCGAGTCGTCGATAAGGAGCACATTTAAAAATATACAGTTGGAAATCTCCACTAACGCGTTTCACTAATGTTTACGGCTTTAGTCATGTGGTTATCTCATAGTATTCCGTTGATAAGAGCGGGCACGGCTCATCATCACATTTGTCAACTAACGGTAACATATTTACCAGGTAATTGAAGCGGATTGCGTTGTCTTAATCTCCCACGAGCATACGTTCCTAATGCCAAGGCAACGATTTTATATTGAAAAAAAAAATAAAATAAAAACGTAAGGCAACGTAATACCGAGGCCGTTCGGTATAAAAAAATGTCTCTACGACTAACGATGCGATTTTGTTCAGTTACAATGATATAAAATAGATAGAATAATAATCATTATTCGTGCAAAAATATATCTAAAAAAAATATCCAGTGAAAGGTTTCGTGGAAATAAATTTGGTACGCAAAATTGTTGCGAAAAAATGTAGGAGTGCAACGTAAGACGATTATCAAAATTGTATAACATTACAAAAATCAATTGAAATTCAACGACATTATATGTGAATATTTTAAGATTTTCTCTCGCATCGACCGCGCCCTTTATGAAAATCGAAAACGGCCAACGGTGCACGAACGCACATAGTTTTTAATCAGGTAGGGTCATCGCACAGGTGACAATGTGAACAGTTAAAGGTCGGCGACCCATTTGTTTACATCAACGGTGGTTCACGATGGGAATGTTAAATTAATGAAAAAAAAATAAAGATTTTCCTAATTTTCCATAATAAATGGCATCTCGTACGCGGCGAAGAATCGACCGCTAATATTATGCAGGATCGTTAAAACTCGCACATTCGAGGTCGTTGTAGCGACAAAAAAGTGAAAAGCCATTCTTGTCTTACACCAAAATCACTATTGACAATGGCCGATGGTCATTAAATCGGCGACCCCTATATTAAAACAAGAATCTGTAACCTTCGCGCGGATTATCGCTTAATTTATTTATAAAAAAAAATGATAACAAATGTGTCCAAACAAAATTGATTCCGTGGACATGAATTAATTCAGAGCTGGGATCCATTAAATCTGATCTGTATGCGGTATTATGTATAATTTTTCTATTAGAAGCGCAATACACGTGATTCTTTCACGAGGTCATCGTCAGATAGGACATATCGTAGAGTACAATGTGAAGCACGCATGCATCATATTGATATAATAAACAATTAACAATAAATGAACCTTGTGATATATAAATCGACATTTAATTCGTCAAATATTTAAAATCGTAAATAATAATTTAAAGATATAATTTACGTTTTAATAATAATACGTATTAATCACGTAATAATAATCGTTCAGTCCATTTCGTGATCTCCCAGAGCGGGGGGTCGGAAACCTTTTTTTACTATGAAGACGTTTCATTCATTGCAGTTACTAATGTTTGTTGTTCAAATATCTAAAATTCAAAATTGAAATTTTACAGGCAATTCAAAATTGCTTTGAGAGCACGCGTTGTCGACCCCTGAACTAGAGATAAAAATCATATGGAGAATGTGGTTCAAGCTCGAAAATTAGGTTTTCTTATATTTGTTCTTGTATCGTTGTATATACACTTTTTTTACACGATTTTGAAATAACACGGTCCACTAAAAACAACAAATACTATATTTTTACACGAATTATTTATTTAAACACGTCCCGTTGTTCATTTTCGCAAAAGGACATACTTTTAAGTCGTAATAGCCGATGATCAATGGGAGTAAAAGTAAACAAAATGGTGAGCCTGACGAAAATTCAAGATTGCAATTTTCTAAGAGTATCTATATTTTTTTTATCAAGTTCAACGTTATTCCGGTTAAAGTGGTTTCCATCTAATAAATCATACAAGTGTAATAGCGTTTCTGTTTTTCTCTTCTCAATGATGGAAAAATGTCGTCTTTTTATGTTTCTTTTCATCTTCGGGAAAATTCGAAAAGAACAAAAACATAGAAGTGGATAACAATACAGGACAGTATTATGAAACAAAAAGCTTCATTAGATTCTAATGCATCAGATGCGACGTTAGTATTATTTAGTATGAATAATATTTTGTATAAATTATTTATTGAGTTTTCATTATTATCCCTTTTACACGATTTTCTATACAACAATGCGGTTATTTTTTAAAATAACACGGTTTTTTAATTATGGTGACCAATCCACATTTTTTTTCAATCTAAGCTTATGATGGAAGGTAATTCTAGCATAATCTTATGCAAATTTATTTTAAAACTGTTTATTAATTACAATTTTATCATTGATTCGTTTAAAAAAGGGTCGTTTTTGTTCAGAGCGAGGTGACTTGTTTCTGTTGCCGACTTAACCGAAAATCCAAATTTTTTGACCTTCCCGAAATGTGGTTGATTGTACGGATTCAAGGTTGTCTGCTAATTGACATGTTGTATAACGTGGAGTTCGTTCCACTAATTTAATTAAAACGTCTCCATCAAAGTCTGCAGGACATACATACATCATCTTTCAAATACATGTCTCCAAACTGAAATTTATATTCCTATCAACGTAGATTTAATAAAAATAGATTTTTCTCAAAAAATCTTTTGTCAAATCTTGTCTTTTCTAAAAGGCGTGCAGTTGGTAGGCGGGGATTCCGTTAATGTTAGAAATATGTCGTCGTTTCAAATTTAATTTCATCTTCAGAAATTGGAAAAAGGCACGGGAAGCTAATTCTTGCGACTACGGAAGCTGAGGAATCATAACAGTGTTATTTTTTATCCAAAAATTTAAAAAGTAAATAAATCTTATGGACGGTCAACATTAAATTGAGCATCCAATACGTCAGGGATATATTTTGAAACGCCTTTTTGCGATAATGCACATCCAAATCAACAGAATTAGATACCAATATGGAAATATGCCTCTCGGAGATAATAACGCAATAGTTAGTGGAAATTATATATGACTCGACCTAATATATAATAAAAAATAAAGATAGGCGACGACAGACTGCAATCTATATACATAATTGCGAATTTCGACATATCTAGGTTGTTTTTCAACGATATTGAAATATATGTTTCTCAATCGCTTGCGACAACGTTTAGCGAAAAACTCGTTAAGGGCACTGGGTCGGCAAATTATCGCTCTAATTATAATTAGATCATCCGAATAACAAATGTGCAATTTTGCACAAAAGCGACGCCGTGGAAAAACAAGCATAGCCATAACCTTACACAATACGTGACACATTGACACAGCTGCATTGTGCATCAGCTATCGATTGTTTTTAAATATTGGCCAATTTTAATAATCGGAATCGTTGCGCAAGTCGCGGGAAAATTAAAAAAATAAATTTTGACTCACCGCTATCGAGTCGCGAATTTCTGCAAATTGTTATCCAAAATCCATGTTTTCCGTTCCATAGTCACAAAACGTCACTTTTCGACCGTCGGCGGAGTAAATATCACAACAACCAAAAATGCACAAGGATCACAACCGCGAGTCCCGCGAAGCGCCGTCGGAAAAGTGTCGGAAAATTCAAATGGCGAAAAGCGCGCGAAAGTTTACGCAACACAACGTAAAAACTTCACAGTCACAGTCGTCGGGCGACGCGATAAAAATAAACGTCCAACGTCGTTTTAAAATCAAAAGTGCTTCTAACGGCAGAAGAAAGCTAGATTCACTTTCACATCGCCTCGCCGGCGTTCACTCGCACACAACTGTTATCGAACACACAATGCCGATCTATCTCGCACAGAACAACAACCGTCCGCATCGGCCGAATCGCGATTCGCACATGACCGATTACTGTCAAACTGTGGACCGGTCGAACGTCATATTTTTTTTTCGCGCCTATATTCAAATGTGACGATGGTCGGGCGCCGGCCGATGTCCGGCGTTCGTTTTCGGCGGTGTTGCTTGTCGTTCAGTCGCGAGGATTTGCGTGTCGCGGATCGCGGTTCGCGGATCGCGGATCGCTTTGCGGAGCGGAGAGCGGAGAGCGGAGAGCGACGAGCGACGAGCGCGACACAGCTGGCCGGGCGGCGGCCGCGGAGTCACTGACTCGCCGCCGCCGCCCCCCGCCCGCCGCTGCACCGCTGCACCACCCGCCACCCGCCACCCGCCACCGCAACACCCCTACTCGCTTTCAATCTCAAACAAATGAATAGCAACATTTTCCGAACAAAATAACATTTAAACGAATTATAACGGATTTCGCCACAACAGGCAATATTTTACATTATTTATTTTAGATAAACGCATTATTCAGTATCTTGTATTATTTAATATTAGTACGAATTAGTTATGAATGACGTATACGTCCATCCATCGATTAACGCAGTAGATCCGTCCTTTAAAAAACCGCCTATAAAACGTGTGTATGAAATACAGGTTTTTTACTTTAAATACACCCTTTTGCATTTCAAATTAACCCCTTTTCAACAGACATTTCAATAGAAATTGGGTGTATTTCAGGGGTTCCCAAAGGTGTTGCCATAAGGGCGCCGCGAAATATTCTATTAAACAATTCGGCAAACTTGTTGGGATTCACAATTCTCGCGCTCGCTTTTCTCAAGAAAGTCAAAAATCTGATAAAAAAAAATGAGAATGAAAATGATTGTATTTGAATACAATTTTTTGTGCAATTTGCAATGGAATACTTAAATTTTAGGTTGAGTAATTCATAATTATTAAAATAAATGATAATAAAACACCCATTGTTTATGTAGATAATTATTTTTAATAAATATTTTAAAATATGAATTATCGAAGCTCCTTATTACTGATGATTTTGAGCCCGCGAAATGGACATGTCGAATTGAATTCTCATACCTGCAATGGTGTTGAGCCTGTTCTTACACTTTGACTTTGTTGCAGCATCCTAAGAAAATTCAATCTCGCATAAATACGCCTTTGCCTCGTATAACACAGGTTTATACAACACGATTTAAAAAAAAATCGTCCATCAGTATAAAAAATACTGCGCTTAGTAATATTAGAGAAGATGGAGAGGAAAAGTCTGCAATGACAAAATCATACCTACAGACAGAAACATTATTCAAGATCAACAATCACAATTTTCCTGCTAGTAACGAATGGTTTGACAATTTTAAGAAGCGTTTCTCACTACATAATATAAAAAAATAAAGAAATATTGAGTCGGCTGACATGATTTTCCAAAAAATTTACTTCAGAATTCGTCGAAATTATAAACACTCACAATCGGTCTCGAAAAAAGGTCGAACATATAGAATTGTTAGTTATAGCGATGATGTAGGAATGATCTATTATATGTATGTTATTCAAGTTTTTTCAATAAATATAAAAATGTATATTTTGACGATAGTTTAATAAGAAAAAATAAGGATTTGAAAAATTAACAAACTTCGATATTTTTTTGAAATTACTTCAAAGTGGGTTATGCGTATCATGAGGGCATCGCAGAAAATTCTCGGGGGTACGCCACATTTCTCATCAAAATACTTTATGTCTATAAAATTATAACAGAAAAACAAAATTTATAAAAAGGGTTTACTACAAGTAGGTTCACGATCCCTTCCGAACATATTCGACAGCTCCTCAATTATTTTATGATATAGGGAGTACAATTAAGATTATTTTCGTCATAAGGGTCAAAAGAGTTTGGAGATCGCTGTATTACATGACATTTTTGGGGAGCCATATGACCATATTATACGAGGCAAAGGTTTGTAGAAAACGGTAAAGTAAAACAATAATAACATGTTTTGATACATTTGCATACTTTTGAAAAACTCGCCTAAAAATCATAAAAGAACGAATCATACAAATAATTCATGTAATAGAAAAAAATATTCTAAGTAAAAAACATAAATATCAAAAGAAAAAATACATAATTTAAAAAAATATTATATAAACTCCTATTCTATAAAATCTTCTACACTATATTTTTCTGAATGGACAAATAATTCAGTCTCGTTTCATATATTAATATACCAATCTGTATATATTTTTTATAAATGTAAATGTACAAAAAGCTCTTTCAGCCTCATAGATTGTAAATTATTTTTTAGAATAATATACAAATTTCTAAAAATGTCTATGAGATTTAATTATAGATTAAATTTAATATATTAAATCTGGACATTTTAAAAAATCGTTTTTATTTGTATGTTCTTTGAGTCGGTGACATTCGTTTTTTAATCCGTCTCCTATGTCAACACTATAATGATCTGAGACGTATTTAATAATAGTTCGTAAACTTTTCCTTGTCTACTTAGTTCTGATGTTAAATAATCTAACGATACATTTACTACAGAAACACGAAATATATTTTGTCTTACAAGTGAAGTTGAAACTGAAGCTCATAAAATAAACAAAACTAAACTCTATAAAATAATTAAGAAGGTCTAGGTAAGGACATAGGCATCCCTATAAATCCGCCACTGTATGTAGATGATCTAAAACTACTTTGGAAACTTCTTTATCTACTTTAAAATTTAATTCATGTAAGGCAGGTAATAATTAAAATCTCACTTGGTTCATAAATTAAATAATGACTTTCTTCTGGACTCTCAATAGAGATTTATGTTTACTACCCATTTAATCGCACAAAATTTGTAATAAGCTGGATTGCAGTGGTCTAATTTTTTTATAGTTTATCACTTTCACTGCTTCATCCAAAACATTTTTTAAACTTTTTAGTTCGATTTTAATTTCCGCATCAATTTCTATTAAAACGCTCCGCCTGTACCTAAATACCTGACGTCATAAACACCAGTGGAGATTATCCATCACTCACCTTTCAGTATGAAGTAGAAGATGTTTTAATGAAGCATAATAAAACCCACGGATAACCAGTGTTCTGCGGAACATAGTTTAAGAAACTCTGTATTATAGTAATCGTAAAAATTAAAGACATACAAAGGTATATTATAATAATATTATATTCACACGCATGAATTATTTTATTTTGAAGTTTCCCTGTTGTCTTCCAAAGCAAAAGTTTTCTTTTTCATTAAAGTTAGTTGGAAATTGCTATAATTATCCATAGAAATATTACGAAATTCTAATTCCTTCAAAGTATTTATTTATCCCGCTTATTACTTTTAATAGAAAATCATTTTTGGGAACATTTTTTATGATTATATTTCGGATGCTTTTAACATTGTGGTGTATATTTAGCACCATATTTTCCACTAGTTTTCCAAATTAATCGATATCTTGAAAATAATTAAATCTGACTGTTCTGAATCACGGATTGTTTTCTATTAAATTTCAGTATTATAAATCAATTGTAGTACGTTGTTCTCGATCATTGATCTTTAATACAATTTTTCTTCGAATAATAATATTCTCTCAATATTATGGCTATACAAATCTTGGATAATATTTCCGAATAAATTCGTTTTACTTATAATATCATTTTATTTTTGGGTATAATGATTTGCAACAAGAATTTTATGTTGAATTTTAGCAGAAAATCGTATTTAATTAAATAATAATATGCTTCCGTGCCGATGGGGTCTATTTGGGAAATTTTCATCGCATATATCACATCGCATATAGACAAATACAAACTTTTTGTATTTGTCTAAAAAAGTGTAAAATATAAATATTATTCTATTGCCACGGGCGCGATGTTTTTACAAGTGAACTCGTACGTGGGACGTCGCCGAGTTCGCGCGCAATTACGCGCCATATTGGTAAGTAAAAAAATCCAAAATATCGACCAAATTATGGAGCATATCATGAATAGCTATTTTTATTCTTAGAATAATCCATTTTTTAGCATTTTCAGTCAAGATTTCTGATGATTATGTAAAACGTCTTAGAAAATGATATTTTGACGTAATTTACGACCATTTTATTTAGAAAAATGGTAAAATTAACTTATTTACTTTGTCTTTGACTCCAAGGGTGTGAGATTAACCTCCTTCCCTTTCCATCAAAGTTTTAATCTCATTTTATATTTAAGATACGTGCCTTTTTGTTATTTATGGTGATTAAAGGGTAAGGAAAGTGGTAAAATTAAAAAGGTTTGTTTACCTGGGGGATAATTTACTGAGAATTGATTTTGGGAGTCGAGAATTGTAGATATTTTTGTGAGTAGTCAGGATGGTATTGAGATAGATTAGAAATTTTAATATAATTATTTGAAGGTTGGATTTAAAATCTTTTCGTACATCAGCATTCCGGATGAACAACAGGGTGGCAATCATTTGTCTAAGAAATACGTTAATTTTAACTTACATTTTAAAAAGAAGGTGTGGTGACCCTTTACACCTATTCAATCTGAGGTTCCAGATTAAAAAGGTGTAAAGGATTTGTGAAAGGATAATTGTATTTCTATATGATTTTTCCACCGAAGATGACTATCAAATATTACTTCGAGGTATTTCGTTTCGATTTTCCACGGTATTGATATATTATTAATTTGAATCGAAAATTTAGATAGATTTTTGTGGGGGTTTAAAAAGAAATGGCTTAGAATCTTAGCTTAATTAAAAAAATATTTACTTTTGAAAATATATGTATGTATTTTGGAAAAAAAAATATTTTTTCTATTGATTTTTTGTAAAAATAATTTGGATATATAAAAATGATTAGTAAAGATGCAATAAACGTATTATTAGATAAATCCGCATAAACATTTAGATATTGAATACTAAATTTATTCTTAAGCAAAATAACCATCATATTTTATACCAATATTTAATGATTATTTTGTATCGTAATTTATAGGAAAAATGGATCGATTTATATAATATGTAAAAAGAAATGGATACATTTAAAACTAAATAAACCGTTTTCCTATCACTGGAATGTTAACAAGTTTCAAAAGACAAAAAGAAGAAACAAGAAATCAAAAATGTTATAAAATACATTCAGTTAATATATTAATATTTATTAATTATTAACAAACCACGAGAATGTAATTAAAATTCTGCTTTTTTGTATTAAAATTTTTCAAAGCATTTCTTCCCACATAAAATTCCAAATGAAATCGTGAAATTTTCCGCCCCTGTGACTCTTTATATATAAATAGGACCAGTTTTCACATGATTACGCGTGGGGTTAGCCTAAAAAACATACATTGTCTAGAGGGCCACGTCAGAGCAGGTTCATGCCAGTTTTCAAACTAATAATCTGCCTAATTCTATTAAAAAATATTTTTTTATGCTTATAATAAATCTTAATTTTTTCATCTAATCAGTGAATTATAAAAAAATATTTTTTTTATTAAATTCTAGTAATAAACTTAGATAGTGTTTGTTAAATTAAAACATGTTTGTATTATACATTAAATATATATGCATAATTATATTATGCACATTGCATTAATATTATCAAGTAAAATAATTTATGTCCATAATATTAATAGCTGTTGTTTCTTATTGTCATTAAAACTATATTACATGAACCTTTAATATCATGTGGCATATTTCATATTTTAAATGATTTAATATCCTTAGTTTATGAATACTGCACTATTCCTACATTTCCTACAAATCCATCACAATCTAACCCATATACATTTTTATATAATCGACTCTTATGCGCTTTAATTATCGATATCCAAAATATCATTGAGCATAATATTCTGATGTATGAACAAATGCATAAGCTAAACGCAAATGATATTGCAATATTTATTTGCAAATTCATCCTGGCAATTCTTCAATATGATTATGCAAAACGAAAATGGTAAAAGTTATTTTAAAAACGAATTTTGTCGGAACATTTTTTTAAATTAAAAATTAATCGTTTTGCTCACGTATTATTTGCATTATTGAAATGTGTGTGAATTCCATCGATTGAAATAATTCACGTCTTCTGGATGAAATATCGTCGGTCGTGGCGACACTCAGCGGAATACCTACGGCAATCTGATTCGGCTCGCCATCCCGAGCTTGACCACGGCTGATATATAGTATTGTGGGTGTCATGTTGTGCTAGGTAAGTTCAGAGAAAGGTCCAAACCGGTACCAGCACCTGTAAGCGTTCGCCGTGACGAACCGACTTCTCACTTTTCCTCTCCGCTCGATCCGTCCGATTTGATAATTAGTTCCATGCCTCGGATCAATCTAAAACTCGAAACCTACTTATTCAATCAAAAATCGCCAAAATCTTACCCGACAAGTTGATAATAGGCGGAATTTTCATTTTTCGCAAAAAAAAATTATAACAATCATCAATATTAATTTAGATCCGGATTGGCGGGAATTGTCCTGGTTGGATGTCAAACTGTTCTGTAATTTCAGAGAAAACTAAAGAATAATATCACTTACACTCCAAGAAAGTTCTTTCTATTGCAACATTTTTTTCATTAAAAAAATAAATGCATTTATGGAATACATATCTCTGTATTTACAAAGTTGCAGCAAGAAGTGAAATATGCGATTAAATCAAACTTCAACTGTCACTTCATGAACTACTGCCTAAAGAAAGGCAACACCTCTTAAGATTCCTTCATTTGCAAAACGAGACGACCAACTAAAACTACTTATATATAGCATATAGAGATATTACGTCATCTAACGAGATGGATCTCTTTTATCAGTTGTTGAGCGGATTGCATATAATTGGCCATCTTTGAATCCATACTTTCATTACAAAGAAAGTGCAGATAGTTCTGAAACAGTTTAAAAGTTTTTCGACAATAACTATTAGGTCGAGTCATAAATAACCGATGTTTTATCATACTTTTATTTTGCTTTAAAATGATTACAAAATTTTATTAATCTATTCTGTATTAACCACTGTTAAATATAATCTTCTCCCATCTTATTGGCAACTTATCGATCCCCTCCTCATAAAATTTGGTGGGTTTGGACTGAAAGAAAGTATCGAGGGCCTGATTG
>JAGXCT010037221.1:8325-89576 GCA_022495035.1 Philopotamus ludificatus | reverse complement strand
TGTTAAAATATCTGTAAGCACGTGGAATCGATGTCAACAGAAAGCCTTATGACATCGTAAGACATTTATCGATAAATGTCCAACATATTGGGAACAGAGAAGTGAAGATTATTTTATATTCTTATTGATTTCATTTATGTCCAAACAAAAAAATATAAGAGATCAATGCAATACTTTTCAAATAATATAAAGTCAATCATAAAAATGGATTATAACATCATCCCCTAATTACCTGATTCACATTCTGTACAGATTTTTTTTTCCAATGGCTACTATGAGTTATGGGATAGCCATAACCTAAATGACACATGCATATTATTTTGATGATGTATGTTAACCGCGACTGAGCTGAGCTAGTAGTCGGATAGGTGTCCGACGAAAACTCTGAATTCAGGTTATAGCACTGGCCAGGTGTGTAGGAGGAAGAGACCCATTACCTCATCATGATTTATAAACATATGTATGTAGATAATTTGGCGCGTTGAAATTAATTAATTTAATGCCATGTATACTTCGGTGAATAAATAATTATAAAAACATAATATAAATTTTAATCCAACTGAAATAATATTTAAAATTAACCAGTGTTGTGGTTTGACACGGGGGGAGGATATTAATGTAAAAAACTAATTCCCCTTGCATCTTAGGATATTTTAAATTATTATCGAATGTTTAATTGGGTTAATGGCCCTTTGGAATCTTTCTGTTATGCCATTCATTCATCATAGTCAAATAAATAAATAAATATATTATTTATTGCTTGGACAAATACTTGGATAGTCGATTTAGCAATCAAAATGACCAACTTTGCCCTGTCCATTGCTGCCCTGAACAGGGAAGTAGCATCTCATCTCCTGCAAAGCAGTGTCATAGATTCTTCAGCCATAATGCCCTTGATCATTCAGGTCCTCATCTTCCTTGAATCTTACCCCGAAGATAGAATTTCCGTATTTGATATGTATCACATTATATAACCGAGTAAGGGAGTATTTTGAAGTTTTTTATAATCTCTCGGTTCTTGTTCATTTGCGACAACACCTCAGCATTTGTTACTATATCCACTGAAGTAATATGGATTCTGCACACCCATCTTTCGAAAGCTTCTATGGTTTAATCGCCTTTTCTACTTTTCTACTATGTACAGAAGGACAGAGAACACAGAGTTCGACTCGTATCATGTCCGCATTTCTTTTCGTCCTTTAATGTCGTCCTACCCTTCTCGATTCAACATTTTATCTCTGTCATCTCAGTTTTGGTCCAGATCGCAACCCAGGTATCTAAATTTATATTTTTCTATTGGGACTTTGTCTACATGGCAAGTTGAGACGTCTGTGGAGTTTTTGCACTCATATTTTTTTTTAAGTTTTTGTTACTTGTTCAATGAGTGTTTGTAATCCCTCTCGACAGACTGCTGCACAGTGTCTTCGGTATACAGCATTGATTAAGGCTCCGTTTATTGTGATCCCCTTCATTTTTATATTTAAGATATACATCAAATTGTATGTGAATATTTATAGATTTCTTGTTCTATCATAAATTCTCTATTCCGGTTGTTTTTAATACATCAATCATTTTTTATGTAAAACTGAGTGAAAAATATTCTCAGAACCAATAAAACCTATGTAGACGTCCACATTGACATTGCGACACCAAATTTTGAAGACTGGATAGAAACTCCCTGGTTCTCAAACCCTTTCAAGAGCCAAACTGAATTACAATAATGTGCTTTTCTATATTTAGGCAGATTTTTTAGTGAAGTACACCTAAAAATATTTAAAAAACTTGGCTCATTAAACTTATTACTCTATTTTCATTCTACTCTTTTGTGTTTATATTTGTTTGTTATAGTTTAAGACTTGATTTTAGCTAGTCTAATGGTAAGAACATTCTCATAGTTTTGAAAATATTTAACAGAGAAACATCTCCGAAAGTTGAATAAAATTAACTTGCGTTTGTTTGTGTCAAATGATTTTTGAATACCGATTCGGAATCACTATCAGTGAATGCATTTTTGTTAATTCCGTGTTTATTTCTTGAAAACGTCTCATATTTTTGATAATTAAAGGTCTTATAAATGATCTTATTGGTTAATTAAAGGTATTATAAATTTAAACTCGTAATTACTAGAACCACTACTTGCTCATAACATCTATAAATTAACTTGTTCTTCAATATATATTAATATTTCGCCCAGTTCTAGATTCCGTATTATCTTTTGTTTTTATATAAAATGAGAATATGTTACATTTTCTTTAACTGTATTATTAATATTTCGAATCCGTGCAAAAAGAGAAATATGTGTAATTTAAAAATAAAAAAATAGATTGATCTAGCTATCAGATTTCATTATAATGTAATCTCTGTACGTTTATTATTTATTCAGTTTAGTGTAAAAATATTGTTGATTTTCAAAGATTATTTAAATAAATAGTTCAGTTAAAATATTTTATTATAATTAATTATTTTAATGATTCATTCAATTTGGAAGGTATCTATTAATTCTATAATTCTAGTCTGAAATTACTTCAAAGAAAATCTCGATCGTTAACCCCAAGCATTTCTATCTTAAATTAAGATTTTTTCATTCAGACACTTCCTCCATACGCCCTATACTTTTACGTGTATTATTATTTGAATACTTTATTATATACGTTGTACTGTTAATACTAATCAACATAATTATATTATTAATATCAAATACAATTAGTATGCATTTTCATAAATATTTTCCTGGTCCTTGACAAGGAAACGAAAACGAAACAAATAATCATTAACCTATATAAATTCATTTCCTTTTCCTCAATATGATAAGGATTTTATCAACAGTCAATTGATTTAAATATTTATAAATGAAAGAATGCAATAAAATATTAATAAATTTATAGAGCAATTTTCATCTAATGAATTTATT
The DNA here is from genome assembly GCA_022495035.1 of Philopotamus ludificatus. Taxonomy (NCBI): domain Eukaryota; kingdom Metazoa; phylum Arthropoda; class Insecta; order Trichoptera; family Philopotamidae; genus Philopotamus; species Philopotamus ludificatus. The sequence goes on along the minus strand of JAGXCT010037221.1, from coordinate 86,665 downwards.
ATACATATATATTTAAATATTTTGTTTTTATTATATCGATACTATTCATTGATAAACCCCTCTTTAACTTATTTTGACGCAATCAAATTAATCCACTTGGAATTTTCGGAATGAGTTTTTCGCAACGTGACTGATCCATTTCCTTGGATATATTAATAGAATTTTCTTTGTCTCGTCAAAGCAATAGGAAACAGCTTGTTCTGTTTATTATTACTCTTTTGAATAAATTACCCAAGCGCCACCGTATCTCTTAAATTTCTTTGATACATAGTTAAACAAGAAAACCAAATTGCTCACATTGTAATCATATACTTTTGATTAGAATGTGAGCAATACGTATCATATAATCATGCATTATCGTTATATACAATATAATATATTTCTTCAAATAATATTTTTTTCAATATTGAATAGGTTTATCTATTTAGACCGATGCAGATAATAAGCAGATACGTTTGGATTGATAAACAAAATAATGTTATTGTAGTATTTCAATTAGCTAATGTCTCAAGGTGTCAATATATATTATTTAATCACAAGAGTTGTCCACTGTGGTTTGCCGCACGTACACAGTCCACCATAAATGGGACACCGAGTACTACCGTTCCATGTAAAAAAGAAATGAATGTCGCAGTTACCATTATAATATTAATTTGTTAATAATCTTATTAACCAGTATTTAACAGTTATTTAAACCAGTGTTATGGCTTATAGATAACATGCATATATTTGGATAATATAAGTTAACGGAGACTAGACTAAGTTAGTGTCGGAAATGTGTCCGACCAAAATTATGAATTTAGGGATTTTTTATAACACTAGCCAGGGGGGTATGTAAGAGGAAGACACCTATTACCTCCAGGTGTTTTATAAAAAAAAATATTTATGTGGGTAGTTTAGCGCGGTGGAATTAATTAATTTAATGCCATCTATCCTGCATAAATAAATAATTATAAAGACAAATAATATAAATTTCAATCTAACTGAAATAATATTAAAATTTACCTGTGTCGTGGTTCGACACTCAGGGGAATATTAGTGTCAGAAACTCATTCCCGTTTCATTTTTAAAGCCTTTAGAATCTTTATCAAGTCTTTATGTGGATGAATGGCGCTTTGGAATCTTTCTGTTATGCCATTCATCTATCGTAGTCAAATAAATTAATTAATTAAATAATGAAATGCATAGTATTCTACCCACATATGACGGCTTGATGTATGTATATATAATCATCATCATTTGCTAGCCACGAGACACTCATTCGCTGAGCATATGATGATGATATGCCAGACTCTTGAATGTTGTTTATTTTGTAAAAATAAAATAATGAAATATATATAATTAAATTTTAAATCATTAATAAACTTTGTTATTATATTAAATTCCTTGATGATATTAATATAATAATATTTTAATAAAATATGTATTTCATTTATTGTTCGAGTATATAGTACGTTACGGAATTACTATCACGCTGCGATCATTCCATGAAAATGCGGACGATCACGTGATCATCCCCATGCAGAATTAACATTCCTTGTACCTCCACCCGAGTATTTAATGATGATCCAATTCTTAGAAATAATTCAAGTATACCAAGCATTAGTTTGGTAAATATAAAAAGGTTTGATAACAAAAAAAATGAAGAATTTCTTAATTTCGCGGAATGCATAAGTCCAATTGTCATAATTATTTTTGATCTATTGGTACACTTATTACAGACGTATCTTGACATTGGTAGCATGATAATGGATGTTTATTTTATCGAGAAATCTTCACGTATTTTAATGTGTCCAGAGATTTTTTGCTAGCTTTAAATGTGAATTGAATTTTTGGCTATAAAAAAAATCGTTGTGATGTGCCAGTCTCTATATTCGCTGAAAAAATACATAAATAGATGACTAAATATTTTGCTAAAACTAAGGAGCTAAGTCATACCGAAATTGCATTAAACAAATGATTTAAAGATTAGAAAGACTGTTATTAAGTGTGTATGATGTATTAGAAGGAAGACTATTGAAGGCTAGAAAACTATTATTAATGAATATATAATATAAAGATTTTTAAAAATAATAGATCGTAGATTATAAAAATTGACATTATCGTATGAAATCTAATGCGAAAAAAAATTACATTATATTTCCTGACCTGTACAAAAATACGAATCATTACAACCTACACATGAAGGTCAAAGTCCATCCTAATGGGCAGAATTTGGCAAGCCATTTTGGCATAATCATAACAAATTATTTTATTTATATATGTAAGGGATGGGAATGTACGAAATATTTGAATATTAATATTTATTTTATGCCAAATATTTATTTACATATTATTGAAACTGGATATTATATTATATTAATTAATGCATTAACAAAAGATTAAGTCGCTAAGTTACTGTCAGTCAGTATAACAAAATTGAGGTTAATTCTTAGTGAAAAATCATTGTCTATGATCTGATGCGTTAATCGTTTTCTTAAGTACTAAATGTGATACCGAAACAGTTCATAAATTATCTAATTTCGAATTTTTAAATAGTGATATTAATTTTAAAAAGCGATAGAAAAATTTATTATTTTATTTATTAAATAAATAATTTTATTATTTTGAGTTCGGTATTATTTTTTTAAATTATTAAATAAAATTTGAAACTATTCATTTTTATTGTAAATATTTTAATTCAATTTAGAGTTAATTTTTTTTTATTTGAGTGAATACATGTTACAAAAAATATTATTTAAATTTATTAGTCAACTTTTCAATAAATAAATAAACTTTGACACTACTTATAATTAAACAAATAACTGATGTTTTCCCTAAACATGTGAGTTAGGATTTTAGACCCGCACTTTTAATTTCTGCCTACATGTTAGGTTTATTTTTATATGCTTGAAACATTTTCGTAAGTGAAACGGAAAATATGATTTAAAGTAATTCAGTTTAGAAAGTTATACAATTTTAGAAAAAAAATATAAAATTTTGATTATTTTTTTCCAATATTAAAAAAAATTAAAAAAATTATAGGTAATAAATGAAATTAAAGAAAATCTACTAGTTAATCATTAGTTAATAATTAAGAATGACACGTCATTGCATTTGCTATTCAGTATAAAAAATCATTGCTGTGCAGAGGGCAACGGGAAACCACTGCACTATATATTCCCATGAAAACCATGCCCATGGTCCTCCATAAGGAAAATCATGCACATGGTTTCGTTCCTCAGATATGAGGGAAAGCGGATTAATAGTTTACAAAAATTATAACAATAATGATATTTAATTTCGTCAAGACTTTAAATAAAATTATCTGTAAGTTTTATCATTTTTTATAAAAAGTATTTTTCTATTTTGCAAGAAAAAAATTAATTCGTATGCGTTTTAAATTCGAGTAGTTTTGAGTCCGAAGTTATGTTAATGAAATTCATAGGGTCTTATTATTATTTCATAGCTTTATTTATTAAAAATAAAAAAGGCATTTGTATGTTAATAACTTCATATAAGTTTATATATATATATAATATACCCGTCATAGCTTGGAGGTAATTATAATCAAATTATGATTGTTAAAGTTAATTGCCAATAAGCGCAGATAGTATTCAGATGGGTGACCATTCTGAATACTTCTGAGTGACGCTGGTCAACAGAGGGGTGGGATGAAGGCTGACGACCTTCATATCACAAAAAAACAATTGTCAAAAAAATAAGCTTAAAAAAATCACTGCGGTGTTGAAGGCAACGGGAAAAACACTGCACTATATATTCCCATGTAAACCATGTCCATGGTCCTCCATAAGGGGAATCATGCACATGGTCACGATTCTTAGAAATGAGGGAAAGTGGATTAATATCTTATATAAAAATATAATAATATGTAATCGCTTCACGACTTAAAAAAAAAAAGTTTATTATAAATATATTTAAGCGTTCGGGGTCTCTAATAGTTTATATTTAAAATTCGTTTTATGTCTCAAAAGTTAAACTAGTTACACTCTTTGAAAAATAAATTATCCGCCACATTCTTTGAAAATTACAATTCGAGTGTTAAATATTTCATCTAATTGATCATCCCTGGGTTTGCATCATGTAAATTAAGCACTGGTACTTGTTTGATTAATATAATAGTTAAGCAACGACCTCTCTTTGACTATTTTCTGTGACAAATAATTCAACCGACTATTATATTTGACCTCAGACATCATTACTGAAACTGTCTTACCGCACAAATACATCAAATAAAAATACACTCATTTATTCCTTCTTATACAACATTCATCATAACATCGTGATTATAATCGTTCGATGACATACATAAATCATATTCATATATATGTATTAATCCACACATGTATACTAAATCAAAATATTTTATTATTATTCTACTAAAATCTAGATACGTTTATGAAACACTTGCTTTAAATTAAATCAGGTTATTTGTATATTTTGATTAATTTTACTCTTGTAATATGTGTTTTACATAATTTGTACGCCAATAGGTCGAATTATTATTTGGCGAATAAATAAAATATCCTATTTAACCTTCTCAATCATTGTTCGACCTTCTTTAATTATATTATTTACAACACAGTGGGATACCTTATACAAATTTCTAAAGGCTCATTCTTTCCAATATTGCGATTGGTCGGGAAAATAATCAGAAAATTCGACAAATTATTATGGATATATAAATACAATTACATCATAGAATATATTTATTACGCTGTATCGCATATTAGCAAATCTACGTTCAATCAATAAAGAATTTGATTTGTTTGTGTTAACCAATAATTTTCAGAACATTGCATAATATCGCTGACATTTTGATTAGTCTGAATTGATGTTTAAACCTTTAAAGGTTAAAGGTTGACTGTCCAATAAATATTTCCTTCATAAAATGCATTTAGATTGGAAATTATTTGATATTCGATCATGCCAAATGCCAAATCTGTACGTATACATATAACAAGATATAATATGCTTTTCATTAGAATTATAACAATGTCTTCTACAATATTGATATTATATTCTATGATATTATATCTCAATTTTTCTTAAATAATCAAATATTGCGTTTGACACGTATCATTATGATAAAGCAATTTATTTTTGCGAAATTATATTATATCAACATTGTCTATGATGATAATTTGCAAACCAAATCGTTAAAACAAATTGTTTGCCGAATTTTTCATATGAAAGATCACGTTTTCAAACAAATAAAACAAATATTAATTTATTTATTCAAAATCCACCGTTATTCGATATCAAATTGAACACGTGTCGACGTGTTGCATTTAATGCAGTGCAATACGGAATTTGCACGTCCTCACGATTCCTTTACACCGCAGTGTAAATACACGTTACCAAACCGATAAAACATGATTTTCCCATCGACAATATTCGTAAACGACCTTGATAATTAATATTTTTGCACGACAGTTTATACGTGATTATAATTTAGAAAAAAAATCAAAAAATATTAATATAATTTAAAATGGAGTGTTGAGTGTGGAGTGTGGCATTACAGAAAAACCCAGGTCGCCAATCACGCGTAAAAACATACGTAGATAGTGAAAAAAAATGCATAATTAAAAATTTAAAATACAAATAAGAAACATGTAAAAGTATAAATGTAAAAAATAACAACAACAACCAAAATGAAAAGAAAATTCATTAAAATGCAGATATATATGTATATGCGAGTCAGCAAGAGGTTGAGCAGGTATTAGCTTTGGTTACCAGAGTTCCGAAGACACTCCTCCATTTGGCAGAAAACAAACGAACGGCTCGATGGTATAAGTTGGCTTAAGGGCAATGCCAAAGCAAAGTTGTACTGCTTAACCAACTGCTTGAAGAGTGCTTTGGTAGGTCGACCTTCTTCTCCGTATTACATACCCAGGCGGCCTTGTACCCGTGCGCTGGTATAAACTCGTTGGAATCTGGCTCTCTCATGTAGAGATATCTTGAAATTTCTTCAGATTTTTCGAATCAGAGGGAAACAAGGGGCGTCAGATTCGCTGGAGAACCTGATTCAGGGCAAACCCCAAACTATAGACTCTCGTAACTAAGTGCTATACTGATGCAAATTTCAAACCAGAGTCCCACTTTTGATGATCCCGCCACACATCTGATGCAGTAAACTGTTTTGGCAGAAATAAGAACAAAATGCATCTTTGTGGGTTTTCTTAGTGGAATGTTGCGTTTCAAGTCTGTAATTAAAGATGGTGGGTCTTGATCTAGAAAGTATCATTGTTTGACATTTTCCAATGCTAATGGAAAACGGTTTATTTTTCATCCGCAAAAGGTTCAACTGCGGCAGAGGCATGCCGTTTGAATTAATCGACGAATGATTAATTCAACGGGTCAAATATTTTAAATTGTCTGCAAAAAAAGAAAATGTAGTGTGATTTATTATTTATTTGTCGTATGAGCAGGTACATAGTATATATAGATAACAATCATGGGCAAAAATAATAATGCCTAATAACAATTCTATAATAATAATAATAATAATATAGTCTATAATAATAATAATAATAATGGAATAAATAATAGTAATAATAATAATTGTGAAAATAATTAGCCCGATGAATATCATTTATAAATAAAATAATTAATAAAGGTACTTAATTTAACCTCTGTGAAATACCAGAAGGTGTATTGTAAGCATACAACATTTGGGAGTCGCATGTCACATATTGTTTCCTTTCTGTAAGGTAGCTCGAGAAGAAGCGCACGTGATAATCCAAGAACCCAAAACTATTTAGTTTCAAAATGAGTATAACATGATCGACTTTATCAAACGCCTTTTCAGTCGTTATACGTCGACTTATCCAGTGACTTAGACACAAAAATTGAAAAACCAAGGCCCGTGTGACTGTTGAGCGTCCAGGCCGAAATCCATGTTGCTCAGCGATAATTCTACACACAATATGGTTAAATATGTATTTATGCAGAATTATCTCGAGCAACTTGGCAGGTCCGGATAGAACAACCACAGGTATTGATTGATATGATAATATTCGATTTATCTCCATTTTTTAAAATTTGGGAGAAACTTTCGAAAGTTCCTCTCCTTAAGAGGCTCTGTTAATCCATCTGGACATGCTTTAAGATCGAAAGTAGGTATAAGATAGGGTCTGGCCGATCGTTTCGAAATTAATTTTCTACGAGTCGAGTGTTGTCGCATGCCGGTATCAGACCTGGCGGCGATAGCGGTTGGGCGCAATCATGGTTTCGTAGATTCTACGGAGCTTTGAGGAGTCAGGCCGCTATCCAGGCCAATTCAGTGTCGTGTGTGCTTCAGGAGGTGCCCGTAGCACCCGATCAAATACGAAAATTCTTTAAATAAAATACGAATTGGCCTAACCTCATCTGATTATTATTGTTTCATTCCACACGTGACTGCTCGGCTCCTAAGCTTGTGGCTGGCGACCTGACCCGTATTCGAAGAGCCAAGATAACCTGGAGAACGTCCATCACAGTCATGACATCATGGTTGAGATGTCAATATGCTGTCGCTTGATCGATATGATGGATAATTAAATTTTTACATACTTCTAGAAACGGGCGAGGCTTCGCTCAAGGTAAATAGGGCGGTAAATTTTCTTCTGAGAAACAACGAAATGATTATAATCATCTGAGGGTTGGGGTCAAATGTGTTGATACTTTTTTTTGAAATGTACGGCCCCCGACAGTTGTGTCAATACGTGGACCATTCGTGACAGCAATGTGTTGATTCAAACAGAACAAATATATACTGAACGCCCGAAACATGCCCACCGACGGATTATAATTTGAATTATTTTTTATTTAATAATAATATTAAAAAATGGAATATATGATTAAGTTATAATATCTCATCTTATCTAAAACCATTATTTATTACAATTCAAATCCATATCGCTGCAAAAAAATGAAACTAAAGATTTATAAAATACAATGATAAAGAAGTAAATCTCATTAGTTGATAAAAAATTGTTTCAATTTTCCCTCAATATTATAATGTCTCGAAAACTAATGAGAGTGATGAAAACATCTCAGTTGATTTGAAGAAAAAATATGATAGAAAACTAAGAGAACTTATCAGTTGAGCACCCTCGTAAAAATATGTCGATAGAATTTTCGATTGAAGTGGGTCTGCAGTAGAGTTTTACCCATTATTATTGATCTGGCAGCTAGACACTATTTTGAGAGCTGCAGCAAAGCATGTATTCATCCTATTTATTTTTTGAGGATTTTGTTCTCGCAAGTGTCAATATGATTGAGTTGAAAAGCTGGAGAGGTCTCTTGGAAGCCCATGGGTTCTAACTAAGCAGAGACAATACATGCACTATGTCTTTTCAATGAGCTCAGACGAACCAAACTCAAAGTTATAAAGGTGAATAGTTTAACAAACGGAACATTTTAAATACCAATCTTCCTATTTGTTGGCGAAGGTTCAAACGAATCAAATATAGCGTATTGAATTGATGCCAACTGGCTGAAATGATGACAAGCCAAAGTGGTGTGCAAAATCCCCTGCAAATAGAAAAAGAAGATATTATATAGGAGGTTCATTCGTTCATCATGAGCGATGAAAATGAGGCGCAAAGCTTCATAGCGAAGAAATGATAACGATTTGGTGCTAAAAAATATGGATTTTTATCTTAATAACAAGTTTCTTCCACTTGATTCCGCTTAGACATACCTTCGAATCTCACATCAACACTTTTCAGTGAACAATTATTATATTTAATAAAAAAATGAATCAAATTTTACAAAATCAAAATATACTCGAATCTCTCTTTGCGCAGGGATACGTTCTAAAGACCACCGTGCAAAAATTATATTACTTAAAATCGATTCAAAATATGTCATCTTTTAACTAAAAAAACATTGATCAATATGTATGTTTTAATATACATATTAATATGCAAGATACGGACACAAATAACGAAGAAAATCTACATTGATCTGAATTTAAATTAAATTTATCGGATATAAATATTTTTTTCTAAAAAATAATTTTAGCCTTATTAAGGCTGATTTTTTTTCAGCACTATTTTATTCCTTTTTTGACAATTATAGCGTGTTATTATATTTATGATTGTCATTTAAAACCGCCTGCAAGAAAAATATGCGCAGCTTTTATCGAATGTTATTGATATTATTTTAATTATTTGGAATTATCAAATATTATATAGAGTCAGTTCTCGACTTACGATGGAGTTCCGTTCCGCTAACTTGATCGTAAGTCGAAATGTTCAAAAGTATGTATGTTTGAATGTCAGAAATCATAGACAGAAAAGGCATTTAGTAAAATTACTAACTATACACAATATATTCGTGAAATTATTCTAGATTATTTTCATCTGTGCTATTTATAACCATTAGTGACTTCCTGCGATTTTTCAACGATTGCGGTGATGGCGTTTTATATACTTGTACTTGCTGGATCAGGTGCAGTGAAGATTTATCAATATCCGAGTCCATATTTTCAATGTTTTAAATTTAATTACTGCACAAAAGATGTAGCCAGTGTTTATAGATCTTTCAATCATCTTATATTTTCTGTAACTCCTGGTTTGTGATCTCTTTAACATCATTTTCTAAAAAAATAATTGCATCATCGTTGTTAACTTCGAGATTAAGTTGTTTAGCTTATCGTATCTCTTTAAGAGTTTTAGGAGTTTTAAGAATTTGTTCCATATCTCATACATACATAAAGTCGGTACACTCTATAGTCCTTTTGAGATATTTTTTTATTACATGATAGTTGATTTTAATATCTAATCCTTCTCTGTTCCTGCAATTGAATCAATTGTAAAAAAGTTATACTTTTTTCAAAATAATCATTAATTATAGCTATAATGATAATCCAATCGACTGTATCATCTTATTTGCGCTATATTTTGACGCACGTAAAAAATATTTGAAAAATACCAAAATAAAAAGATTTTCCCTTTTCATCGTAAATGCGAATGGTCTTAAGTAGAGAACTGACTGTATTTTATCCATCATTTAAAACGACATGTAATGTGTTTTTTAAAAAATACCTATTTTTAATTATTTTAAAACATATCACACAAACAATCAATAAAACAAAAAAATCCATGTAAAAAAATAAAACTGACAATTTTATAGAGCCGCGTTGTTTAAAACCGCGTAAGAACAGAATAGAATGTTCATCATTTTCCGATAACATTTTATATTCCCTCAATAAGCAATTTATTTATTCATCCTCATGTGCCTGCTTTCGTGGAATTAAACAAATAAAAGTTGGAAGATTCAACAAGTAAGCAACATTACAATGAGATGCTTACTGAAGTATTTTTATTATTTTAATATATGTATATATTTTTTTATATTAATATTTTATGGTGGTATAACTTGAGTTGTCAGTGAACATCGATGAATTCGACAGATGAATGAGACGTAGCTCCAAGTAAAATAAATACCCACGTTGAAGGAACGTGTCATTTTACATAAAAACAAGTGGTCGGCCACGAGAGTTGTCCCATGCAGGCGGATACTTCTACCCCAACCCCTACTCTCACATCGATACACCTCTACACAATACTAACAATATTTCATAATGACCTTCCATGTACAAATTGACAGAATGGTGCAGAAAAATATATTATTTCAAACGTTTTTATTATTTTTAAATTAATATATATATTATATAGAAAAAAAAATTAAACGTATTATATTTGGATATAGTTTAAGAAACAGTATCAGAATCATTGCTATGGTTTATATTCAATCTTGACTTGAATTGTCAATTCATAAATGACGGAACTATTTTTCTGTTTCATCAAAATGAATTCTTAACAACAACAAGTCAGAACTTTCTATGTTTATAATTTGAGAGGCGAAGGACGAATTCTTCGTTCAATTATTTAGTTTCCTCTGAAATGTTATAATCTTTCCGGATGGTAGATTGCTGACGATTATTTTAGAAACTTGATAATTTATAAATCCTTGCATTTTATTAGTATGTTTATATTGGAATACGTTAGAAATCGATTTAATGATATTTTAATATATTGACTGGAATTAAAAAAAAAGGTATAGGTGAAATAAAACGATCTTTGTTTATAATATAAAATATATTTTATTAAATAACATATATATCTATAATGTAGATACAGTCTTTCGAGAATTATGTTAATACAGTCAATTTTATCACTATTCAATAAATTAATCATAAATATTAGTTGTTGAATAATTAAAATTATTAGGATATTTAATACATATAGCATCGAGATGAGCATGGCAACCAATGACTTGCTTCATACAAATTCTTATCGTTGATTAACATAGAATCATCCAAATATAAATCAGGTGGGTTATTACTTTTTTCTAATTCCTTTTTAAAAAAAAATAGAAAGAATCGGTTTGCCTTTTCTGCCAACTCCTTAATTACTGATGGACATTTTGAGTTTGATTCAAATTCAGGCTTTTCCGGATGAAATTGGAAACCGTAAAAAGGATATCTGAAATAAAAAATAAAAAAAATATTTAAAAAAATAGTTTTTAAAATAAATATATCGAAATCATTACTTTTTAGATTCCAATGATGTAACTATCATTTTCTTTTCATTCTCAGAGATTATTTCTTCTCTATACGAAATGATGTTCCAATCATCATTTGATTTAAGACCCTATATATTTTTAGAAAATAAAATTTAATGTATATCATAATATAGATAATAAATATAATACAAATATTTATATGAAAATTAATATTTCTTACCTCCACTGTATAACACCATCTATGATGAAACTCACAAACATTTTTCTTAAATATTTCCATGTCATCTTCGATGGCGTCACAAAATATTTTGCTATTTCTATAATCTGAAAAAGTAATATTTCGTACATCTAATAAGTCCATAATCTAATCAATAAAATAAGATAAGATAAAATGTATCGATATTACAATGTTAGTTAATAAATACCTTTAGTAAAAAATAATTGTTCCATTTTATACGTTTTTTCACACTCTTCGCGATCTATATCAGTTGATATCCAAATTATCAATTGCATTCCTAAACATATTCCGAATATTGGTAGATAAATACCATTGTCGTTCATTTTCTTGACAATATTAAATATACGTCGTCCAGCATTGGCGTAACCATTTGTCTCGTTTGGATTATTGAAATAAGTCGCTCCTCCAGGAAATATAACTCTATATAAATAAATCCATTATTATTTTAAGAAAAATATATATATAATAATGTGATATTTACCCATTTACTTTTTTTAATACATCATTATAGTAATTTTCATCTTTCTCTATACTAAAAAAAAAATATATTTGATATAAAATGATGTATATATTTATAATGAAGATAAATTAAAACTACTTACAAGATAGGAATTATTTTTGCGCCCATAGATTTTGCAAATTCGACATAAGCAGATGAAATATAACATTGAAACGTTACATCCGGATGATTTATACGAATCCCAGTTGTCTCTTGAGCCAATATACCGACAATAATTACTTTTTTATAAATACTATTACTGGAATCTTCCATAGCTCTCTGAAATTAAAAAAAAAATCAATATAAATTTCAATAATTTTCGATGTTATCACAACAGACTCTTGTTACCTGCAAGCCACGACAATGATTAATAATATTAGCCAGTGACATTATATATGTTATCATATTGACTTAACATGATAACATATTCTAGTTAGTTAGTTTAATTAGGATACAAAATAAAGATTGGTATACAAATCCAATAGCTAATAATTCATATTGATGACAAGTTGAGTCGTATTTCAATTTTAAATGAGATACTATGCACTTGTGTAAATATTTTTTTTATTAAAACAAATAACTAAGGCTTAGATATTACAGCAGGTTCCAAATATTTAAATACGCTAATTGGGTATTTTATTTTTTTCCATGATTCACTATAAGATCATTAAATAAATACATGTAAATGTTATATACCTTTGTAACAGTAGCCAATGCAATACGTTTGATCCATTCTCCAGTTTCGATGTATTGAACAAAAATCATCTTATGTGTATTAATTTAGGTATATAAAAAATGTTTGTTAAATCAGACAGACGTCAATAATAGATTGGAAGAGGTTAGGAAAATTCTGACATCTACCCTTATGCGCATGCCTGAGATATAAAGCTCAGAATCTATGACCATACATGTAGATTCAATAACTATGATAATAATTATTTAGTTAACATATTAGGTTATCCGGACGAAGAAAACGTATTTTAAATAAAAGAGTTAAATCGAAAAAAAAAATATTTTCTTAATACATTGATATTATATTATATATTCTCTCTTGTTAGAAACAACCTTATTCCATATATTTAATGAGTTTTATATGCCATTGGAATAAAATTTATTCGGTTAAGAAATAAAATATTTTTCAAATCCTTTTGTCATTTTTTTTTAAAAAATAATGTTGCACAGATCGAAACAAATAATAATCTGAAAAAGCTGAACCGGAATTATACGGCGGGTGAAGAATAGTATATCATCCAGGCTCCATTATTTTATTTTCACTCATCTTCATTGAAATTAAAAATTGATTTTCGATTGAAAATACCAGGTCTCTTTAACCTTAAGCTGCATTAAATTTGTTTGGTTAGACCCAGTATACTTTACTTATAACTGTTTTACCGTGAGTAAAGACTTTGTGATAAATTATGGCTCTTGTATCCCACCACAAACTCAAAAGCACATTTTTTATTAGTAAACTCGGCCTAGAGATTGTTTTTGCTATCTGCCCCTTTGAATATCATTGTGGTTTACGTTTTTGAATCGTACAGTTTTCTCCCTCATTCACCAAATAGTGTAAAAACGGAGTTTTTGTGACTACTGTGATTAATTGTGCACATATGCGTTTGCGCACCCCTTTGGTCTCGCTCATTGATCGTACAGTATCCATACCCCTTCTTTTACAATCTTACCGATTTTTTCCAGATGTTCTACCGCACTAGATTTTGAGTATCCAAGCTGTCAGCTAATTTTCGCACAGTCGGTATTGGATTTTATTTGATTTCTGCACGTAATACGTCGCCATCCACTTTCACTACTTTTTCACTTCGAGGATTGTTTATCAAATTAAAATTACCACTTTTAAATTGTTTAAACATTCTCCATATGTGTTACAAATGTTTTTAGTTGGAGTTGTTTGATTATTTTTTCGCCAGGATTAAAAAAACATGCAATAACGAATAAATTGTTTGTCAGGTATAAAGATCTCCATCATGAGCGAGGATAAAAAAAATCTTTCACTAAAATAATGTTCTCCAGATGTCAACTGATGAATAGGACACAAAAAACACTTCTTATAGGATCAAAGGCTGGAACACAACTGATTCCCATAACACAATTTTCGGTTTACAACGGATTAAATCAATACTTTACTTTTGTACTTAGGATAAAGCTGTGTCAGAACGATTCGACACAGTTTCATCCCTTACCATCCACCCACACCGCATATACCGGCTTGGGGCCGAATCAATCGGTGCAACAAAAGCTGTTTTTTTAAATGCGTGATTTTAAAAATAAAACTAACATTTCTCATGAAAATGCAGATGTGGCAGAGAAAGTAGCCTTGCACAACACTCCAAAAGTCGATGCAAAGCAAGCAAATGCATTGTAGCAAATTACATTGCTGACTAGATCCATGTGTCCAATTGGGCCCTCCACCGGAAAGCCCATAGGGGAAATGCCGCATAAGTCATGACACGCAACGTCCAGGTAAAGAAAGGACTACAGAACCTGACTGCAATCCTGCCAGATGAACCCACACCAAGAGTACGAAGATGCTACTAGGCCAAACTTTTTAAGTTTAGCCTTGAAATTACCGTGGCCAGTCAGGAATCGAATAGCTCTGATATCAGGAAAGAAGAACTAGGTGGTCCGCCCTTTAGGCGAAGAATCCCACCTCTCCTGCCACTGTATCAAGATCCGATTGGCGGACGTGTGACTTTAGATTTGCCAAAGATTCGCCATCGAGAGGACAAATTGTAGTGGCGCCGACTATAACGGGGCTGTTTTTTTTAAATAAAATCTGACGACCCTCAGCCGGATTTCAAGGTGAAGTCAAAAGGATGCCAGCACTAATTAAAAATGATACTGTTGACGATGTACGATAAGCGCAAGTGAGATTAAGGAAAGGCGGACGCTTCCCCGACAAAAGGATTCTATTAACATATGGCAACGAACAGCGGTGAGCAAAACAGCATGTAACAAAAATTACCATGTTCATCCAGCAAACTTATTTTTAAAAGAAAAATGGGGAGGACGTGAAAGACTGAGCCGACCCTTGAGGAGGATTGCCTCATTCTTGTTTAAAGCAAATGAAAGCCAAATGGCTTAGAATGCGATATCGGCTTTGCTCCCCAGTAAGACTCGAGAGTCAGCCTCGACAATCATAGTAATATTTAATAATAATAATATAGTAAAAAAAAAAATGAGGAAATCGTCACAGTGGGCATTACACAACAAAGGCAACAACACAAACCCTTGCGGGCATACAATTGAATTGAGTTAATACTATGCAGTTGGGCTTCATCTATTACATTTTTACAGATTTCTTTCCCAAACACGGCTATAAAAAATATAAACAAAAAAAATATGTTTTGCACTTTTCGTAAGCATTTACTGCGAGACAGCGACAATTAAATAATATTTTTTTATCAACTTTAATCGAAAACCATGAAAATATATAACTGGAGAAAATTTTCATAGTCACAGAAAATTCGACAGTAAAGAAAATTATAACAATTACTGGAAATTTAATTTGAAAAAATATTTTCATGAAAATACACGTGGTGCAAATTAAATCATCTTATAATAATATATTCACTTACCTAAATTTAAATTGTTTCGGCAACACTATCGTTAATCTGTGCAGAATTCGGAATGCGACTGCACATTTATTTGATTGAAAATACAAACGGTTTTCTGAGTCACATATCCAACCCATTTTCATCATCATCTATGTATATCCAATATATACGTATGGTCCAAGTGTGTAATGCTAATTGGGTGCAGTCCAATATTTTGTGATAATGTGTCTACATCACTCGCTCTCTGCATTAGTACTATTCTAATATACCACATTACTTAAATAAATATATACATATCTATTGATTTTCTAAACTGTTTTCTAATGTTGATTGATTTTTATATTAGTTATTGGCATACATATTTTTAAACAAACATCAACTTCAAAATAGAATACTCTTTATAAAAAGCCGCATACCAAGAGGGGTTTAGTCACCACCGTATCGACCGAAAAATGGAGCCCTCACGTCATGTTTGACATTAGAGAGGCTTGTGAGGATCATACGTTCAGCAAATGTCTGACAAATGATTTTCTACTTTATTTTAAAAATTAAGTATCTTCAATATATTTTTAGAAAACATGACAAAAAACTTAGAGAAATGACTTGTAATGTTTGTATTATAGGTCATTTATAAAATATTATAAATACCTATGCAAATATTAATAATCGTATTATAATTATACAATTAATGTTCCCATATAATTAATAAAAAAATATAGTTTTTGTAAATTGCTATAATTTAAATCAACAATAAAATCCTGATGTATTTTTTATTATTATATTTATATACATTGCATAATATATCATAAATTATAACAATAATTTTTTTATCGTATTTGAATTTATAATATTTAAATAATAATCAGTAATAGTAATTCATAATAATCACAAATAAAATATGAATTAATGCGGTCAATTTATTTACGTAATCATTTACAGATCATAGAACCATTTAAACATAATATCACCATCGGAATAAATAGCTTTGAACGAAAAGACTTCCATTTATTCCCGTGTACGTTGCTGGATAATTATATATTAATGCTAATTGTTCTTCTTTTTCATCACTGAATTTATGAAAACTTTTACGTGCTTCGCCGATGAAAAATTCTCCAAAATAGCTATTCGATTTAACTGCATTGCGTGTATGTGACATATTTCGATTTTCCGCCCATTCATAAATATTTTTCTCGGGATGAAATTGAACACCATAGAATGGATAACTGAAATTTTAATTTAAATATAATTATCAACCATACCATAAATATTTAAGATCAGATAATACATACTGTTTGGACTCAATTATTGAAATAAACTCTAAACCATCCCAATCGTGATTGACAGAAACAACTTTCCATTCGTTATCAATGTCATATTTGGTCATATTCTGAAATAATACACAGTTGATATATATTCCAATGTATGTTTCTATTATTCATATAAATATTATATGCGTGATGCGTCGAAACTAGAATCAATTCGTTCGGTTTTATAAGATACAGTACATTTTTTTCCGTGGTCAATTTACAGAAAATATTTAAAAATGCAGGTTCCTATCCTTACAATTCGACTAATCAACGGTGGTCACTGATATCGCACAGCTTTGTGTATTTATTCGAATGGGATGCTAAGATATGTCTAATACAGAAGAATTAATAATTTTAGCGATGAAGGAACAAACGACAGCTCGAGACACATATAATTCATTTAAGTTTTTTTATTAATAAAATATAATTTTCCATACATAAACTGGTGTCGACTGCGACTGATGGAACTCTTGCTATGGTTGGGAAGCATAATGGTTTATAACTCTTTGTACAAAATGATGATGATATTCTAAGTTTTGCCAACTATCATTTCATTGTCCACCAGCAGGTTGTGTGCTCAAAGATATTAAATTCGGACGATATGATGAATGTAGCATTCAAAGTAGTTAATTCTATTCGTGGAAGCAGTTTGCAAAGACCAAAATTCAGATCTTTACTAGAAGAATATGAATCTGTCATGAGGAATTATTATTGCACACCGATGTAAGATGGCGGAGCCGTGGCAAGTTTTTAAAAAGATTCTTGGGTATTTTATTTTAAATAGAGGACTTTATGACTACAGCTAACTAATCATTCAAGGAGTAACTTTCTCTTCCAGAAGCGCAATTGCGGAGAAGGGATTTAAAACAATTTGAAAATATGTCAGCTAAATGTAAATATATTACGAAATACATTTCCATTCAAAAATGAAATACAAATTAAATAAATTTTAGGATATATTCACATACTATTGTTATGTTTGTGTGAAGTCTTAATTAATTGCTGTTATTAAAATAACTTGATATTGGTATTATCAATATTTATTTTCAATTTAAACGTATTTTTGAATTTAAGTTACTACTTTTAGTGTTGGTAGTCCGCGGCCAAAAAATTCCAAAGCAGGTCGTCGGCAGTGAATAAAAGTTTGGCTACCCATGACATACACCATGCGTTTCTCCTAGCCTTTTTTAACTTCATTGAAGACATTTTAAAGTTTTGGCAAAAAACTCGATCCACAAAAACTAGTAAAATCTTTTTGATAACCAACAGAAAAGTAATCAATCAATGTTAACAACAACACAATATTCAACAATATTTTTAGATCAAACAAATAGAGTTATACCTCTTCAGTTACGCAATAGCTATGAAAATTGGATGTGACATGTTCCCTTGAAAGTATTGAAATGACTTCGTCCGACGCGTCTCTGAACATCCTGCTTGTTTTGAAATCTAAAAAAAATATAAATATTTATAATGTCGATTGGCAAAATAATAAATATTTGCATACCTTTTTTAAACTCCAACGGCAATGCTTGTTTACTAGATTGGCACCTTATGCGATGTTCATTCCTGTTTGCCGATAAATATGTAAGGAGTTCAAATCCCAAGCATGTCCCCCATAATGGGAAGAAGTCGCCTTGATCGTTCATCGTCTTAGCGATTTTATAAATATGCTCGCCGGCATCTGCATAACCATCGGTCTCATTAAACCATGTTCCTCCACCAGGGAATAAAACTCCATTTATTTTGCTCATAATATTTTCATAATAACTCTTTTCTTTTCCAATCCTAAAATATGAATTAAAAATATATATTATTTTAGCATTTAATATTAATATGTATAATATTTTTTTATTATTTGAATGATTATATTTTAAGATGACATAATAGATGTAGATATTAATTTCATTACCAAATTGGTATAGCCCTTGCTCCCGCACCTTCCACAAACTTGACATAAGAAGCGGCTATATAACTGTTATAAACTCCGGGATATATACTTTCAAAGGCAAATGATTCTTGCGATAATATTCCAATGATCGGTCGTTCATTGCTGATGGTTTCCAATGTGACGGTGGTCTTGCATGATGCGTAAATCGTCAATGAAAACAGCACACCCAGAAGCAACGCCAATCCTGACGCACGATATGTGAACCACATCTCGGCTTGAGGTGCAAAGTCTGATCTGCGCAGACAGATTTCACATGTATCATTTAGCCATTGATCTTGTTATTATGTAATGAATATACACAGTGGTGTAGTGCGGTCGCCTCACACTAAGTTCATTTTATAATCTTGCACATTGAGACAGATCACTGAGGCGGGGCCCGTTCGCAGAAATTTGGTGAAATGTCGTTTTTTACAAAAAAATCATAACTCTTTTACTAATCAAGATATTGAGCCAAAAATTTAATTACTTGAACTTCGATATTTACTGGATAGTTAAAGCAAAACAATGTTTTAACTTATAGCATCGTCGAGTGTTGTAACGTGTCAGTATCGGACGTGGCGACGATGGCGGTTGGCACAATCATGGTTTCGTAGATTCTACGGAGCTATGAGGAGCCAGGCCGCTATTCAGGCCAATTCTGTGACGTGTGTGCTACAGGAGGTAGCACCCGATCAGACCGTAAATTAAATACGAATTGGCCCTAACCTCGTCTGATTATTATTGTTACGATCCGCGCGTTGACAGCTCGGCTCCCGGGCTCATGGCTGGCGACCTGACCAAGACCTGAAAAGTCTAGATAACCTGGTGGACGACCGTCATAGTCCTGACATCAGGGTTGGGACGACCGTGTCTCTGCTGGAGATAGTATAGAGTAATCCAGGTGGCTAAGACCCGCCTCAGAGTGTGCGAAATTTTAAGGTCATCAGCCGTTGGGTCACTGAGATAGGCCAAAATTTGTTATTATCCACAACAGCTGTTTTTATAGCTCTGAATGTTGAGGTATGTCATAAATAAAAGAGAACAATTACGATAAGATATCAGTAAGAATTTATTCATCAAAAATAAAACCAACTATCTAAAACGGTTTTGACGTGGAATCCAAGACCCCCGTAGGCAATGTGTTAAAATCACAAGGTTGCAGTATTTCGAAAGAATGAAGAATAATATAGTATTCTATAAATATAGTCAGAAGAATAATATAGTATTCTATACTAATATGAGATTCTATCCATAATACATCCAAGCTTTTCGAAAAATATGAAGTTGGTATTTAAACTGTTCACGATATAATTAAACAAAAAATAAAGGAGACGTTTTCATGAAGTTATGATACTAATGCAGATCCCTCTGCACGAAAATCTATGAAAGTGCCATAGTTTTTCATACGTAGTTTTAGTTAGACACTTGAATAATTCAATCAAAAACGAATAGAAGGAATGCCAATCAACGGTCCAAAATGTACAAATAAAGCAAAATTATTTCACGATGCATTGGATTTAAACGCAACCTTTAACGCCTCATCTGGGTGGCTAACCAGATTTATGCGACGATATGGTATTCTGGAACTTACAATGTAAGGGGATCATCTCTGTGGTAATATCAAAGAGGCTGATAAATTTCGCATCGAATTTCAAGAATATCTATCAAACCGATAATGCAGATGGGACAGACTTGTATCGGAAGAGGTTGCTTATAAAAACATCACCCTCTAAAAAACATTCACTTCAGTTCATAAAGCAACTAAATAACGTACCAAAGTCATGTTTGATGCAGTGTGAATAATAGTTTTAGATTCAAGTTCCATTATTTTATTTTCAATCATCTGTACCGGCAACAAAATGAAATGTTGGTTGAAAAAAATCGGCCGTATTGTTGCTTTCAGATTTTTTAGTTGTACAAAGAATATCAAAATTATATAAAAAAAAATATAGGGCAACCTCGTTTTAGTTTATTAAGCCCTACACCACTATATAATAAAATAATAATACATACACTTATATGAATATACGTACAAAGTGACAATAAACACTATCTGTACGCCTGTCGTGTAGTATTTCGTCAAAAAAAACAATGGTGTTGTCGAGATGTTACATGTTCATATAAAGATTTATGTGATTTACATTATTTGTCACTTAAAGTGTCACAATATTAATTTATTTTAAGTGTAATTATATATTAATGTCTATCGTTAGTTTATCACTTTAATCAGTCATTATATAATGGTCTAATAATGCTGTGTAATGTTTATTTTTTAATAATTTGAATGAAATTATTAAAAAACTTTTACTTAATCTTATATTATAAATATATATTTATTCATTTTTATTTATGTACAAGAACATACCTCAATTCTATATTATTTTCATTTCTTGCCATTTTTTGTTTTAAGTATATAATTGTGACAAATTTTGTATTTGCATGACGTATAAATGTGAAATAAATTTATGAAAAAACAAAAGAATATAATTATAATTCAGGGTTATTAAATAGAATTGTGTTATTTTAAAATATATAAAAATATATGTTCACATACATCCACATGTATGTGTATTCAAAAATTTAATATTCTAAAGAAAAGAGATATACATTATATAATTCATATTCATATTGACTTGAAAATTAATTAAAATGGTTTTATTAATATTTATTACAAAATACTTGATTTAAATTATTTTAATCATCATTTTAAAATATTATACCTAATTATAAAATATAAACTCAAAAAGAAGAATATTACATTTTAATTATTTATTTGCCCAGTCCGATTTATCTGGTGGACTACTATGTGATTATTAAAATTATACATCGACGAAATAAAGAAGAGGAAGGCATGTCTTGCAATATCCGGCGCAAATCCAAATAAATTGCAAAATTTCAAGATGAATTTTGGCAGAAGTGAATCATATTTTTTAAATATGTATTACATATAATATGACATTATAATATAAATATATAAGATATTATATTTAATATATTATATATCTATTCGGCATTTTTTTTTATATTAATTTCCATTTCAAGTTATTTCCATTATTGTTCCATATACCTTCTGTTTTAGAGTCTACTGTGCAGCTAATAAAAAAATACTATATATTAACAATAAATTAATATGGATGACAATCTAAAATAGCTTTATAAATGTGGGATTTAATGATTTTATTATTATATAGGTTGCAATATATATTTTTTAGTAATGGTCATATTATAAGGTGTTAAGATAACGCAGAACAGCAACTTGACGGCGGCTCCGGCTGGCGAGGCGGCTGTCAAGATGCCGATGCCGATGCAGAGTATGCTGCTGCCCAGCGCGCTGGAGCCCATGCAGGTAGATGCGATGCCGGAGGACAATGAGAACCACGAGGCCCCCGAAGCCTACTGCGTGGAGAGCGCCAGCCTGGACGTGGAGGCCTATGGGGCACAGTACGCCGGCTTAGCCAAATTGCACCGGCTCGCCTTCGTAGCCGACCACTGCCCCGCGCTGCGCGTGGACGCCCTCAAGATGGCTATCACCAGCGTCATGGCCACCTACAACGTGCAGCTCTACACGCAACTGCACAAGAAGCTGGCCGAAGCCACAGCGCCTGCACTACCAGACGTGGCGGCGCAACTGGCGCCCGACGAACCGCAACTCGACGCTGTTTGGCTCGAGGCCAAAGCGAAGCGAGCCGCGCTCAAGCTCGAGAAGCTCGACTCTGACCTGAAGAACTACAAAACCAACTCCATCAAGGAAAGCATTCGTCGCGGGCACGACGATCTTGGCGACCACTACCTCGATTGTGGCGATCTCTCCAATGCGCTCAAGTGTTACTCTCGTGCACGAGATTACTGCACCAGTGGCAAACACGTGGTCAACATGTGCCTCAACGTCATCAAGGTTTCTATATATTTACAAAATTGGTCGCACGTGATCAGCTACGTTTCGAAAGCTGAGAGCACCCCGGACTTTACCGAAGCTCATGGCAAAGAATCCAATCAAACTGTCCTCACTAAACTGAAATGTGCGGCTGGTTTGGCAGAATTGGCTACCAAAAAATATAAATCGGCCGCTAAACATTTTCTCGTAGCAAGCTTGGATCACACAGATTTCCCCGAGCTACTGAGCGCCAACAATGTCGCTTACTATGGAGGATTGTGTGCCTTGGCCACCTTCGACCGAACGGAACTTCAAAAGCAAGTCATATTCAGTAGCTCTTTTAAATTATTTTTAGAGCTGGAACCTCAGCTGAGAGATATCATATTTAGATTTTACGAATCTAAATACGCTTCTTGCCTGAAACTCCTCGACGAGATCCGAGACAATCTATTGTTGGATATGTATTTGGCTCCGCATCTGTCCGCGCTCTACACTATGATTAGAAACAGGGCATTGATCCAATATTTTAGCCCTTACTTATCTGCGGATATGAAAAAGATGGCCGTAGCGTTCAATAGGACCGTTGGAGCTCTCGAGGATGAGCTTATGCAACTTATATTGGATGGACAAATACAAGCTCGCATAGACTCTCATAACAAAATTCTATATGCGAAGGATGTCGATCAAAGAAGCACGACTTTCGAGAGAAGTCTCACAGTCGGAAAAGAATATCAGAGACGTACGTCCATGTTGATATTGCGCGCTGCTATGCTCAAAAACCAAATACACGTAAAGGTAAATTTAATTGATTTTACATTAATGAATTGATTACTAATTATTTTGAAGAATTATTATTATTAAATAATTGTTAAATTTGTATTTAATCCGATAACCGAGTCAGAATTTCAACATTGACTTATACAAATAGAATTGTTATTCAAATTAAAAGAGATATAATTTTATCCTCGATATTGTTGGTATATTTATATTCAAAAATCATTAAAAATTTAGCAAAGTTTTACTAATAATATATCCAATAATATATTGGAACATTTTTTCTCCTGAACTAAAATATTTTTATATATTAATACATTTATAATTATATTTTTTAACATATTAGATTTGTGGACCCTTAAATTAATTTAGTTTTTCGAGTTTTATTTAATCGAGTGTTCTAATTGATTTTTTTAAGAGTTTTAACAATTATTTATAATAGAAAATGAGTCATCAAAAACCTATTTAATAATAATTTATTTATTAATTTAAATTTGCGAAACTTTGTGCTTTTTTTATGTTTGCAAACGGTGTATCCTATCGAACTAATTCAATGCAACTTCAAAACCTCAAGGCAGCGTCACTGTAATTTCATGACGTCCAGACCAAAATCTAATGCAATATTGAAAAATCTACCTAACCATTACATTTCTTTCCTGGGCTTAGACCCTAAGGTAAATAAATACTGCATTAAAAATAAATAATATTTCTTAATATATTTAATGTGTACATAATTTGATTACAGAATACATCTCGGGATTCTGGACCGCAAGTTGGCGAAGCCCCAGGTTCCAGTACTTGTATACCTCCGATGCCACAATAATTGTTTGATGTATTTTTTAAAATTCAACAATAAAATTTATGTATATGTACATTATAAATTAAATACGAGAGGAATAGTATATAATTATTTGTACTAAAGTACTGATATTTTTAATTTTTTTTAATGCTTAGTTATAATTATCGTAGAGCTAAATTACATACATTTTTATTTGCTCTTTTTCAAAGAAAATTAATTTAATTGTGTTTTAATATTTTTTTCATTCGTTTTTTGAAAATCGCTATGATGAAGTTATCTTCCCCAATATGAAGTGTTTAATAAATTAATCTTGAAATATGTATTGTATATAATTTTCATACGGCATTAAAATGGATAATTTGATTATCTCTAGTATATAATTTTACAGATTTTTTAAAGCAATTAATTTTTGTTTAGTACTTTGTTATACTTTTTTTTCAATTTACGTAGTTCCTACATTGAGATAATGAAAATATTAAATAAATTTACAAATAGTGTAATTTCTAAATAAAGACGAGCATTAAAATATAACGCAATATTAAATCTGCTGCACACAAAAGTAGAGAAATTATCAATAGTTAAGATGAATCAAATCCAACTATCTTCGCCAATAATATAGGATTCATTTAAATTATGCGATATTGTATACAATATTAATATTTTATAATTTTTTGTACTAGATTATATTACATAACTTCAAGGAAATACATTTGTATTTATTTATTCTGATTTATCATTTATCCTAATAATTTCTTATGTTCACTCAAAAATCAAATATTAAATATAAAATAACTTGATTACTTTAAATTACAAAGAATACATTAGATTATATAGAAAACTAAATAAATTAGCTTATAATAAATTTAACATAAATAATTATCATCGTACCAGTTCAACTAGTGGAAGTCTTATGAGTAATAACTTACCTCGGGATATATGTCACTTACGAGTGTAAGAAAAACATAATTTCCCAACCGTTAATAGCAGATTTGCTCAGGCGGGAAGGAACATCAAGTCAATTACAGGTAAGATTGGACATCGTGTAATTATTAAATTATGGTAACTCATATTTATATGCCGATAATTATCTCCAGCTAAGTTTATGAACTTGGTTATATATGTTTGGAATTAGAGATGATATTATTTTTATACGTACCAATATGATGATGTTGATCATAGCCACAACAGCGGCCTCATCCAACACCCTTCTCCATTTTATCTACGTCGCTTCATCTTCCGGTAAGTTTCAATGATGCAGTGTCCCTTTGTACACAGTCTTACCACTTCAGCCCTGGCCTTCCTTTCCTCCGGGGACTGGAAGGCTTGTTAGCCATAAGTTAATATCAGTGATTGACTGTCTGGCATCCTTGACACGTGACCGGCTCACTGGAGTCTGACGACAGCTGTATCCGGTACAGGCCTGTACAGCTCCTTCGGATACACCATTCCCTGTCGTCGAATACGGCTCCAAATATTCCATTGCCGCTCATCTTATTTTGTCAAAGCCCAATATTCTTACCTATATGTTAGGACGGAGCTGATGAGGGTCATGTAGAGCTTGACTTTAGTCCTTTAAGAGGAATCTCGACTGTAGATGCTTTTGAAGACAAAGTAGCAACGGTTTACCAGCATGGTTCTTTTTCGTCCTTCCGAATTAGTTTCATTGTTATTTGTAATAAGTCAGCTGAGATATGTGAATTCTTGGACGGCCTCGATGCTGTACTCTTCGACTCTCGGGGGTTCAAGGATTCATCCTTGGCATATGGGCGTGTATTTTATTATTAATAAATAAATAATTGCTTATATTATTCCAAATATCAAATTATTATATAATATGAGATTAAATTTTCAATCATCTGAATAAGACGAGTAATTTCACGGACTGATGAAAATAAATTGTGTCCATAGTATATAATACATCAAGTTTAGCAGGAGGAAATAGATATATTTCAAATAGGGTTGGGGATTATTTCAAAAGTGCATGGCCGTAATTTGTGTTGTTGAGAGCGACTAGTCCTGTGGCCGCGGTTCGGTTGGTGAGCCTGCCCGTAGCCTGTCTGCTGTTCACGATGGCCTGCGCCGGGAAGCTGCCCCTGCTACGCGCCGCCGCCGTGAGTCTCACCTACTTCCCACGCCTCGCCCTCGCTGCTCGTCCCCACCTTTGCCCCGTAATCAACTCGCCATCTGCCTGTTACATAAACCCATCTGACGTTTGACGTTCAACTTACTCCACTCTCGTACTTCGATTCAGCTGGACGTTTCATCTCTTAGATCAAAAATATTATTAATTTTAACGATGTCAATCATATACATTAGAATACATTATTTTAATTTCGTTTTAATTTTTTCTTATATTAATAATGATACCCAAAATAGGTCTCAAAAAGTACTTTTCATATCAAAAACTATATATTTTTTTGCTCATTTATTTTCTTTACAATAAAAACTTGGTTATAAAACATATATATTGAATTTTCATTCAAACTTTAATACATTATGTAAAATTAAATGTATGTATTTTTAAATTAAATAAACATTACATAAGTTTAATTCATTAGACTCGGTCAAAATATACATTCGCCTTTTATTCGTCCTTCTGACAGCATTGTAGCACAGCAGTGTAGGTCATGATTACTTGTTCACGTTACCAGGGCACAAGAAATTTTATCTCGATCATAATCACATGAATCGTTATATTAATTATATACGAAATAAAAAAATCATTATACTAATCTGACAAGAAATATTTTATTAGATTTATATTAAATTTCTTAACATTGTTCAATTCTTATGTAATAAAAAAGCCTTTTTTGTGGCTGTTCCATCTCCATACCTCTCATCGATCGTCAACAAATAACTCGTGATAGTCAATAGTTGGTGTATTATTAATTTCCAGGCCAGAACATTCTCATCTGCTCAACCGAGTCCGGCATCATCGTTTGCCAAAAAGCATCCTGGCTTTGTTTCGACTGTTTTACCAAATAAGATATTTGTGGCCAGCTTAGATAATGGATCGCCATCTGCCCGTATCACGGTTGCATACAAGTTAGTTAAATAAATTTATGATTATTTTTTATAGGTTTATTTTTATATCGCTCATAATAAAATGAATTTTAGGGCAGGTTCACGAAATGAACCCGATGGTGAATCAGGATTGACTCATGTATTGCGCATTGCTGCCGGCAATACAACCGAAGGAGCAACAAACTTTGCCATCATTCGCAACTTGCAGCAAATCGGAGCTAACCTCACCGTGACATGTGATAGAGAAACTATTCTATACACTCTTGAGGTATGTGTTAAACTACTTACGTATTTTATTCGCTGTAATTTCTCATAAATGTATTGCATTCGCAGGCCAGCAAATATAAATTGGAAGATGCTGTTAAATATTTAAATGACGTTGCCTCGAGACAAACATTCAAACCTTGGGAGCTCGAAGATAACATGGCGAGAGTTAAATATGAAATCGGAGGACTGTCTCCTCAGGTTAATATTATTGCATTTAAATAATATTTCAATGCCAATGATGTATTTATTTTTAAACTTTGATATTTAAGGTGAGGGCTATTGATCTCCTCCACAAAGCTGCTTATAGACGTGGTCTTGGAAATTCCGCCTTCTGTCCACCGCGTCGCATCGGAAAAATTTCATCCGAATCATTACAGCACTTTGTATCTTCTAACTTTACATCAAATCGTTGCGCAGTAGGAGCAGTCGGTATTTCACTGGAAAGAGCAGTGGCCGTAGCTCAAACATTGAGCCTTTCCGAAGGAAATAAACAAGATAATCCTTCCCCTTACAAGGGCGGAGAATTGAGGTATATCATTTGATTATTTCAGCATTTGCGTTTATACGTTTGTGTATGTTGCGAGTTATATCAATTTTTATTTATTACTCAGGAAAGAAATGGGCGGAGAACTTACCCACATTGCAATGGCCCTCGAAGGAGTGAGTTTATCCAGCTTTAAAGAAGCAGTGGCTTTGGCTATTCTTTCAAGAGGTAGTGTTTCAATTTGTATTTATGTTTTTATTTCGTAATATTCACGATTAGTATAATTATTCAATCTAATCGTTTTAGCTATCGCTAGCGGCCCTAAAACTAAATGGGGCGGTGATAACTCGCCTCTTGTAAAAGCAATTGCTGCTGAAGTATCTGGAGCTCCTTTTGCCGTAAATGGCCTGAACATTTCTTATTCAGACACTGGTTTATTCGGCGCTTTATTATCCATCACAAGTGATCAAGCTGGAAAGGTTAAAATATTTTCATTTCCTAAATACACGTATTATATATGTTATTATATTTTATTATTAGTATAGTATAATAAATAACGTTAGAGTTTTATTATTGTTTCAGGCTGCGCAAGTAATCGGAAAGGTGCTGAAAGGCGGCATTTCCTCAATAGGAAGTGACGCACTCAAAAAAGGACGTGCCCAACTGCTAATAGAAGTATTGTGCGGTGGTGATACAGCCTCTGTACTTTCTGAATCGCTCGCCGCACAAGGCGTATTGATTGGTGCAATGAAAACTCCAGCAGAAACCGCGGAAGAAATCAACAAAATCACCGACAGTGACATCTTAAGTGTCAGTATATTAATTTTATGTCATCATCAGTTCTAATTACAATTCACGTATATTTATTTAATGTTTGAACCAATATTTTAGGTGGCTGGAAAAATTACAAGAGGCAAAATTTCCATGGGCGCCGCAGGAGCTCTCGTTAATGTTCCATATGTAGATGAATTGCAATAAATTAGAAATATCACAATGAAAATTTTACATCCTTATTTATTAAGTGTACAAATGAAAATACACAAAAATTAGATAATTTATTACTGTTACACGCTAATGTAAACTATTCACTTGCAAAATAATTCGAGAATTTCTGCAGCATATTATACTCTCTGAGGTTATTACATAAGTTGGACACGACGGGAGTCTGGGTGTATTTATGAATAAATGGATGTGATGCTACAAAGACAACATGCTGCAAAGATTCAGTATTTAATGTAACCATGTGATATCATTTTTTTATTGTTAATTTTTACCAATTATCTTCAATTCAATTATTAGCCGTGAAGTGTAATGAACGTTAACAATAAAGAAATTAATTGAATATTTTTTTTTCATTTTCTTCATATTCACGTCACGTACATCAAAAATATGAATATGAAATACGCCTGACATAATAAATACTCTTTTACATATATTTAATGTTAATAGTCAATATCTACATATTCATCATTTTTCCGTTTATAGGTTATGGTGAATTTTTCTGAATTGACTGCTTTGATAGCTGGTTGTTTGTGAAGTTATTTATGCAGTCATGTGAGAATATATTCGAGAACTTAGTTATTGTCGAAAGCACTAGTTTAGTATTTTTCATGGAAAACATAGAAATAAGGTTTACAATTTACACCTGTTAAGATAAAATGGTTTTTCGGCTTATATTATTGCTTGGATATGAAGGATCAAGCTGAATAAGTAGATATAAATAAAAAAAATGACTTAACAATAAATAAATTTATTAAAAGATACATAAAAGAGTGTGTTAGAGAGATAGTTAGACTTCGGCTTCGGTGAGCAACATGTTGGGAATTCCTCTGGAGATTGGAAAAGCGCGGCCGGTCTCGGGGCATACGAGCTGTCCTTCCACCACCTCGAGCTCTAGCAAGGCGCCATGGGCGGCACGCAGGAATTCGTTGTCGGCCTCGTAGTCTAGCGGTGCTGAAGCTGGCAACTCGGCGTGACCCAGCGAGCTGGCGGCCGCCACGAGCACGGCCCAGTCCACTTTGGGGATGAGGCGCGTCACAAACTCCGCATCGAAATCCACCGGTACGCGTCGCAACTCAGTGGCCGACAACGCTAGTGGATAGCCATGGACTACGCCCTTAACGCACTTCGACGTCAGCATGTTGTGCGTGATCAGCTTCATGGCGCGTTCCAACCTAGCGCACGAGAATACAAAACCAGTGTTGCTAGCCCTTGCAAACA
The DNA here is from genome assembly GCA_022495035.1 of Philopotamus ludificatus. Taxonomy (NCBI): domain Eukaryota; kingdom Metazoa; phylum Arthropoda; class Insecta; order Trichoptera; family Philopotamidae; genus Philopotamus; species Philopotamus ludificatus. Next base: position 56,160 of record JAGXCT010037221.1, on the reverse strand, counting down.
CTGACAGCTCGATCGATGTTCGCTCACTGTGGATGCTTTGCTCGTTTTTATAAAATCCATTGTCCATTATTTATTAACATTTTCATATCACTACGTTGTCGTTTTTATTTGTATCAAATAATTTTATATGAAAATAAATGAATTTATTCTCATCAAATTTAAAAAATAATAATTCTCACACCTATCGATTTTTTATAAAGAATTGTATATTAATAATACGTTCATATTTTTTTTTTATTTCTTTAATGCAGAGTTATGTGTTATAAAGTCAAATTAATGAATTTATATTTAGTATATTGATAATAAAGACTATACGTGTTTGCAAACTCTTCAGTGGTGCACACTCTGCTGTCAGTTGTCAACAAGTGACAACGATTTTTTTTCTCGTAAGTATGTTATTTATATGTAATGATCTTTTAGAATATTAAATTATATCCCAGTGTCGAATTCAATATTTTATCGATAAATACATATATTTCCTCGCTAAATACCATTTTCAAATGTCAATGTGTAAATAATTATGGAATAATAACTGAAATTGAGTTTGCTAGAATATTTTTTAATAACATTGCGAATATTTCAAATCCAACAAAAATGATTTCATCTTAATACTTATTGGACTGGGTGTACCGTTCGGTATGTTCAATGTTGCACATCTTTCGTCAAAATGAATATGTTAAATTTACAATAAGGAGTGCTGAAAAATGTCTCGATAAACGGAAATAACATTTTTAAATACGTTTACTCCTTTTTACAAATTAATTGAAAATTCAATGCTATATAACAATCCGTTATATTTATTTTAGTGGGACCTTGGTCCATCTTTAGTGTCATGCCAAAAGTGTGAAGATGCACACTTGCGCATCTCTTTTTATTATCATTTTGTGTTTATATGTGATGATTAAATTTATCCCACCTATATTATTAAAGGTTTAAAACATAAAAATTCTTACACATAAAAAACTTAAAAATTCATCACGTTTTGTCATATCTCTCTCTATACATTTCTAATTTTTACGATAAATCATAAAAAAGTATTTATAGCATACAATAAAATTTAATATTTATCACCTTTTTCTTTTATGGGATCATAAATTTGCCTTGACATTAAAATTGTATAGATTTTTTATTATTTATTGGGTAGTTTCATTATCCCAAACCTGATGTAATGTGTGTCAAATATTCAGGACATTTACCCATTGCTATTCTATTATCGTGGTAATCTTGAAACTGGTTTCAAATATTAAAATCAATACAGTGCCCTTTAGCCACTGGAGAAGTTTACATAATTATATCCTGTACGGTAATAAATTAGGAGATGAAAAAATATAGCGAAATAAAAGAAATTAGTGGTTTTCATGAATTGAATGAACACGTTGCTGTCTAAATAACTTTTACACAAAGTTTTCAGTTTGCTAGCGAGTGCGGTGAATAAGCAGTTGTCAGACGGATATGACAATAGCGCTTAAAAGGTTAATAAATAGGTTCAAATATGTGTATCTTAGATACAGTTAATAACAGTTAATAAATTAATAATATGTATTTATTAATAAAATTAATGATGGTATAAGTAATATATTTTATGCCATCAAAAATTATAATTTTTTACATAGTTCTTGTTTTATCAAATCTTATCTTATTTGCGGAAAAACAATGTAAAAAAATATAACAATAATTTCTCATACAATGGTGATTCATAATTGTTTATTTTATTAAATCTATTGTTATATACACGTTTTAATGTAACTTGAAATAAATGTTTTTTTTATCTTAATATTTTTTAGTATATAAAATATGGAGGATACCGATCCAACCGATGATACTGCCGAAAATCTTTATCCGGCACTGGTCCAATGTTTTTCAGTCATAGTCTGCGGGTAAATATGTCTACTTATTATTATTTTTTCATGTATTTTATATAATGTGTGTCATGAAATATTTCAGATATTTGGCAGGGCGCTTCAACTTAATATCTCAGACTGAATCTAAAGGATTGAATACGTTTGTCGGTAATTTTGCTCTCCCATCTTTAATTTTTCAATCTCTCGCACAGTTAAAATTCTCGACGGTAAATTGGATGTTTTTGCTTTCTATGTTGATTGCAAAGACACTTGTATTTTTTGGTGTGTTAATAATATCATTGTTGGTAGCAAGACCGTTGAATTTTGGTAGAGCTGGTTTGTTTGCTATATTTTGCACACAAAGTAATGATTTTGCTATTGGATATCCGATTGGTATGTAAATATAAAATAAATTATTTATGTGAAATTTATTTTAAGATGTTAATGCATTTTTTAATGTACAGTTGATTCAATATATGGAAAGACACATCCGGAATATGCAGATTATCTTTACTTAATGGCTCCAATATCGCTAGCCATACTCAATCCAATAGCATTTGTATTTATGGAAATCGGAAAGGATAGGCAAAATAGTCTAAGCTATAGAAATACAGAATCGCAGTCCAAAATTAAAGCTCATTTTAAATTAGCCGTAAGTGTTATCAAAGGAATTGTAACGAATCCCATCGTTTTTATGACAAGTCTTGGCATTATTGGAAATGCAATATTCAAAGGAGCTCTTCCTGTATTTTTATCTAAAATATTGACGGTAAGTAGATTATTTTACAAATAAATTATACATATAACGGCATATTAAACTATTCTTATAATATGTAGGTGTTCGGATCTGCGTTTTCCGGTACAGCATTATTTCTATTGGGTCTCCGAATGGTCGGTAAACTTCATCAATTACGTGGACCAGCATTAATTCTACCATTCGTATTGATAATAATAAAATTGTAAGTATTTTTTTACAATAATTACTTATTTATTATTCTTTCGTTATCTGAACATAATTTAAAATGTCACACAGATTAGTTTTACCTATTGTGATGCGTGAAACCGTTAGTTTATTCAATGCCGGAGTAAATCTCAATGATACTAAGGAACTATCGTCATATGGATTTTTATATGGGACTTTCCCAACTGCACCGGCTGTATTTGTCTTCGCCACTCAATACTCTCTGGATATTGATCTGGTAATAAAAATAAACGAATATTATATTATTATCTATAACATATTTAATATAAAAATAATTTACTTCATAGATTGCATCGTGTATGGTAGCATGTACGTTTGTATCGGCACCGTTGATGTTTATTTCTGCTCGTATGACGTCCATAACGAAGGATTATGCACCTCAACTGTGCATATTCGAATTTGATATTTCTATCGTAGCTATTGCTGCCTCTATATGGATGATAATATTTTTTATAGCCACAAAAAAATACAATCGTATGCCTCATCGAATAACATTCTGCCTAGCAATATCTCAGGTGTGTATTTAAATGCTTTTCGTTGCATTATTTTAAAATGACTTTACCCTCGGCTTCCTCTGAGTGAACAAGTTACTCTTCGTATTATTCAGAAGCTCTGTTTAATGTTTTGTATCAGGTAACCTTAGTAAAAATGTTAAAGGCGAAAATTGAGGAGAATCATCTGTGACATTTTATTCTGCTTTACAAGGAATTGAAATCAAAAAAGCATTTGCAAAACTTACGACATCTTGAATATTCAAAAATGTCAATGATGGTTTAAACAATTTAATAGAATACTGAAGGATTAGTGGAAATCTAGGTGACCTCTAAAAGGAAATGATGATTCTAATTCTAACCAAATTCATTAATGGAATTGGATCTCCTAAAACCACCAAGGAATTATCTCAAGACAGCTAAAAAAATAGACAAGGAATTTGAGTTCCGTATGGATTGTTATTTTGAGGACCCCCTCAAAATATTTTCACTACACCCTACACCCTAAAATAATTACAAATCCAGTTTTGCCAACCTTAGGAGAAATCCAATTCTGCCAATCTTAGGAGGAATCCAATCCTGGCAATCTCAGGAGGAACCCAGTTCTTGGAAATCCAATCACCGCTTTAAGATTAAAGACTAGTAGTATTTATTAATTATTATCGATCGATCGTCCGTCGAGAGTCATGGCAACTGGCAACCATGAGACTTGCAAGGCTGATCATCGATCGTAGACGATAGTGAACGTGAAGATTCACTTTGTACGCATGCTGCTCCTGATAGTCTCCACATAAAACTCTCAGGCAGTGACAGTTGTAGTGAATGTCTTAAATATCGTGTTATTAAGTGACGGAAATAAATTTCTAGAGCTGTCATGGTGGCATCCATGCGTAGTACGTTAAAATAGCCACCACGCCTTATGATGGAGTTAAATACGGGAGCATGTTAACTTTTCGACCTCTGGTCAAAAAGAGCGAGTAGATGAAGCGTAACGGACTTCTTAATCTTTGAGAGTGTACGACTGACGAGTAAAGCTACAGTCAAGACTACCATCTGCACAAGACTCTTGCAGGAAGCCCAAAATAGCTTCCTCTTTGATTGAGGCTCGTCTCCTCGTAACGATTTTAATTTTCTGGTCTGCATAGGAAACTTTGAAATCTACTATTTTGTCTGTCAAATAAATAAATATCTGCAAAATATTCTTAGAAATATGATTATTTTTACTGCATTTATCTTGAAATATTATAAAATTAGTATTTCGCTATTTACTTCATCAGTTGGGAATTTAAGCAATGGAACAAAGGTCCTGTAAAGATATGGAAAACGTGGAAGAAGGATTCGTAACTCGGACCATGGCGAACCATATATTAAACCATAATATCCTGGCACCCTCTAGTTGGCAACCTCTGGCAGTGACGGCACTCGTGGCGGTCCAGTGTCTAGAGTATCGACAGAGAGGTATCGTTCCCGATGATCCTTGAGGCCGGTTGGGGGCTCCAAGCTAGCATGCTAATCTGTGGTCTCAAGTCGGGGATGCTGGGGCGGAAAGTCTGTGAACAACCTCGGTGGCTGATGGTTGACTGGTCTGTTACGATGATAATAAACAAGTTCGGTGTCGATTATGGTTGCCATAGAAAGGACGAGAGGAGAGTCTCCAGAGTCGTCATGGCAGAGTAACGCATTAATCAGCGGCGTTAATCAAAATAATTAGTGGAATAACCACCACAGTCCCTCGGCCAGTCTAGGCTAGCGTTATTATATCCATGAAATTAACCATTAATTAATAAAGGCTGCGAGAATGTCTTGATCTGCGTAGTAATGTGACAGAATCGGTTTCATTCTGCTAAGCTTTGTTGTCTATAATCAAGGCATCCATGCATGCGCGCGAGTTCGGAAACATATCTTAAGTATTTTTCTTCTCGCGTAAAAAAATGACTTTCCCCGTTACCCAATAGTTTGTATATTTTTATAAAATGTTAAAATGTAATAAATATTTTATTTTATAGTTAATAATGTCGATTGGCGTTATTTGGGAAGGTGCTTCATTAAAAGATGTCAATCCATGGATTGTAGTCGTATACGAATCTATAAAATATTTCGGAATTATGTCATGTCGTTTATGGACGGCAATATTAGCCGTGGCTATTGTATATCTACAAGTAAGTTGTTATTTTTAAAAATCATACGTTATTTATTAAAAAGAATTTAAAAAAATGTATATATATATTTATAGAGTCGTGGACCGTGTTTTGTTTTGAAAATGTTCCCATGGTTATGTATTGCCGCATGGGGCACTCCGGCATTAATTATTTTTATTCTTATTTTGACAAATGGACCGACACCTACCGCACAAAGCGAACACGTTATGTACAAAATATCCGTTGCTATACTTTCTACATGTTTACTTGGTACGTCTAATTAATTTTACACTCTTAATAAATATATCATAGCCGTTATTTAATTATTATATTTATTACAAAAATATTCCGTTGCAGTTTCCGTTATTAGTCTTGTTTTGTATGTCCGTTACCGCAAACGCAATGCTCGCTATTTATCATTATCTGCCGATATCGCCGATCCAATCGAGAACGTAGTATCAGGTAATGAAACAACCAGTTTAATTGAAAATCCGGAACAAATTGCCCAAATAGCATCACCTAAAAAAAGTATTAACGGTAATTATAAACATTGTCGCTTATAATATAAATATATTCATTTTTTAATAATATTAAATTTTATAGCGCCATACTACGGTACAATCAGTAAACCTACATCCCCTTCGAAAAATTGTTGCGGTGGAAATTTAAACTGCGATAGTGCAACAAGTCCAAGCACATCCAGAAATGTTGATATCGAAGACTTGGTGCCGTCGAATAATACGTATGTCAAAAAATAATTGAATTTAATTAAAGACGGTAATCAATAAATTGTTTTCATATTTATAGGAACTGTATATGCCCGCAAGATGATGATAATCCATGTAATTCAAATTCTGAGAATGCATGTCCGTACATAGAAGCAGTAGAGAGAGCTGCGGGAGCGTTAGGACTTGAACCTACAGAACAATCGGCAGGTCACGGCGGACAGATTTTGCGCCACACCGTTCTCCTAATCGCTTATGCCGCATCAATGTTTTTGGTATTTATATTATTATATTAAACAAATATAACAAATTGTTTATAAATAACTATTGTACAATTATTTTTACAGGGATTAGGTTTCATAACGTGGAGTTTAGTGTTGGATGAAATGACTGGAATATACTTTGAAATCAAATTCTTGGATATAACGCTGAATTATGGTCAGAGTCTAATTCTTTGGGTGATATTCGGATTGGAAGCGAGTGAATTAATACTTCCTCTAGGAAAATTATGGAGAAGAATTTGGTAAATATTTTTTATATTTTTTTTGTTTAAATCTGTAAAAAAATATTTATATATCCGTAATATTTTAAGGAATGGAGCTGATGCTGTGGCACTAACTCCTCTCGATCAGCTATCTTTTGAGACGAAACATGTCTGCGAACAATTTATTACGCATCATCTAGAAAAGTGCAAGGAATCCATTGCGAAGGATACTAGGTTTATTATCGTTTAAATCTAAATAATTATTTGCATAGATCATCTATATAATATGTTCTTTTAATATTTTAGATGGCGAATTAAGACTTATCATAACGTATTTCGAGGATCTTGCCTCGTTCGTTGGCTCTGTGGCGTTGGTCTTGCTAGAGATAGTGCCGAAGCTGTGACATATGGACGACATTTATTGGAAGGACGATTAATAGCTCACATTAATAACGTACATCATTTTCATGACTCACCATTACTTTATGTATTTATTTAAAGTGGGAAATTAATTTATTATTTTGTATGACAATCGAAGCTTGAATGTTTTTATGCTTTCGAGATTATTATTTTTATATTATGATTGTGATTTAGATCTTTTTTTGTAAACGCTACCGAATACTTTAGATTAGACATGTCAGGGGGGAAATAGTTTTCCGCACAATAATTCATAGGGAAAAATATATATGATATTTCCTAGTGCCAATTTTCATTAAATGGACAAATAATAATATTTAAGGCGTAATTTTTTATCAAAAATATTATGATTTTTAAAATATATTATGTTGACTATCGTTTTTAAATTGACAAACAGTAACGGTCATTGAAATCCACTCAGGTAAATTTTTCAAATAATTCCTTAGAATATCTCAAAGTTTTTCAGCTGCGACAAAAAATAGATGTATTTTGTGCGGTAGATACTCGGGTAAAATTGGATTATAATTTTATCAATATTTCTAAACAATAACATGATTTGATGATTCAGTTTAAATTTACACAAAACATTTATTTACAATGTTTAGAGGAAAAATACTTAAAAATAAGATTAGAAAAAAATATCGTGGTCCCTCCTTTATTTTTTATAACAGCTTGAATCCGGGCCGGCATTGAATCTACCAAGTTCTTTATTGTTTCTGCCTTTGTCTCTTCATTCTTCCCTTCGTTATTGATATAACGAAGAATAATAAGTTTTTCTATTAAATCTTTGAACATTGAAAATAAGAGAGAAAAATAAAATTTTTAACGTTTTAGCCCGATGGCATAGTACAGAATCTTCCTGGATAATGCAGTCGTTTATATCAGATAGGAGTTGTTTTATGGTTGGAACAAGGTTCTCATTAAAATAATTATTTTATAAACTTCTGCATTGGTGGTTTCATCGATGAACACTAAATCTCTAACTCCATAGTACGAAAAAAATCCTGATGCATTTTTCTTCAACCTTTCTCCTGTTTCCTTTCTTAGATGCCGAATGCCATCCAAGCCAAACAATTAAATTTGCTTACATCCTGGAAGATAATTTTCCTACAGTCCTCTTTAGTCCAGGTCCGGTAAACTTTTGCCCATTTGAGTCTTTTGGAGTGCATTTGTTTAAGAAATGGTTCTTTCGCCAGTGATCTTGCCATAAAACCATCTTCCCTGAGCCTTCTCCGTACCGTTTCGACACTGACTGGTTCCTCCACCTCCGATGAAGTCTGTTTTTATATCCACTGCAGTTTTAAATCAGTTGGTTAAACAGAACCTTTTTAAAAGACTATCTTCTGGAGCGGTTGTCTTCAGCTTTTTTGCACTCTATAGACCCAATTTTTTGGAAATGCTGCAATTTCGCGGGTACTTTTATTTACCTTCTAGAAAGTTGCAGTTTTGTTACGTTAGTTTATTTTCTTAAAATTATTTCTGGTAAAGTAGTGAATTAAAACGGCCCTTTATATAAATCATACTCCCTCCCTCTGATCATGAATTTTACTTGAAATCTAAGAGATGGTTCTGTTTTTTGCCTGAGTGGATTTCAATTACCGTTACTGTATGTTATTATTAATATATAGGAAAACTATTTTTTTGATACATCTAATTATATCGTTCACTGACTTGTAAGTTAGAGATATTGTTATTCTATAAAGGGAAATTACTAATCCCAATTTTAATTTTTGATTTAAATTATTTTTTTAGGCTTTTGAAATGATAATTAAATGTTATTCGTTTTTCGCGTTAATAATTATTATTTATTTTAAGATATGATATGTATAATATTTCATGTTTTTTGTTTGTGATTAGATTTAAATCCACAGGTTTAAATTTTGAATGAAATTATAACCATACCTGACGAAGTAAAATCATTTTCCAGCATTATTAAAATTTAAAAATAATTATTTTTGTTCAAACTATTATCAACTTCCAAAAAATAATGATAACATTGAAATATTTACAATCAATGAAAATTTTAAATAATTCTTTGGATTTTAATTGAATTTTTATATTTATTAAAATCAATCCTATTACGATACCAAAAAAATGCGTAAATATTAAACCATTCCCACATAATATCTCTAAAAATAATAACTGTCGGAATTATATGTATATTTATATATCGGTGCTATTTTTCTGTGAATGTACAATACCCACATATTGTAATTTTACTTCATTAATTATTATTCATCGATAAATTTCTTGTTAACTGTGATTACATCTAAATATTTTTTTGTAAATTATATTGTATATATTTGAATAGATTTGTCGATCTCTGCTCAGTATAAACTTAATATATAAAACTAACTTTGCTTAAAGCATGTATATGTATGTATATAAATGAAAATATAGATCCAAATCATTATAAATTCCGTATTCAACCTCATTTTTAAGATACGTGTGATTTTCGCAGGTATTTTAATAAATCGTACCTTAAAGACGATACATATCATTTATGATATACTAATACATACTGAAATTATATTTGTGGCAAGCTGCCTTTAATTAACTTTAAGCAAAGTTTTATTAAATCATTAAAATATGAAGCCGTACAGATTAATTATTTGAAATATATTTTTTTATAATTTGACAAATAAGATATACGTATTATTAAGTTAATTTTTTGTTAAATAGTTTATTTTTAATAATTCATGTGTGTTACGTAAAATGTTTTGTTCAATACCATAGTGTTTTACAAAACTAATAACTAAATATTTTTTTCATGTATTTATTAAACTGGATAAACTGTATATCCAAAAAATAAGCAACTGGCTTGCTCTTATTATATATTGATATTTTTAAATATGGTTACCATTTTGGCCCGTCGGAATACTAATTCTTATCCTGATCGTTTTACCGCAGCTCTATAATTTATTGTTTAGCACAATATTTATATTACATACCCTGGATGGTATTAACAATTTACATAAATGATCTCATGTAATTCGGGCAGGTTTTGTAAATACATATAGATATATTGGAAGTTACCTACGATTGGAGTTGTGATATTCAAAGACATATTTTCTATATATACTTTTATTTTTGGGAATTATGTACGATGCCTAATGGATCTGTGCATTGATTATATAAATCATAAATATCTCATAATGTTATGTTACTTGCTTTCACCCCCTTGTTGGCTCTTGCATAAATTAGATTAAAGGTGTGCTTCTTGCACAATTTATATAAAATCTAATTACAAAAATATTCCTAAAAAATTGGTCCAATATGTACACATTAACCACTTCATGTTAGAAATATTTTTGCCAAAACGTTCAAAAAATTCCAAAAAATGTTTTTTTTTTTTTGCTTTTAATTTGAAGCATACATATATATTAAAAACATAAAAATGTTTTTATATTTTTTTCAACCCTTTTCGGTCCATCGAAATATTATTCATTTTTATCTGCTCTAATTATTTATTTTTAAATTTATCAACTGTATGCAGCGTTGACAATATAATTATGGTTTCAATTCCGTAGGAGATAAGTTTAATAGGTTCAAATATACACGCTCTTAATAAAAATCATTGTCTTTTTCATTAAATATTAAAATTTTGGTTGTGTATAATTTTACATTTTGGTCAACAATTTTTAGATAATTTATATATATGTTAAATTTAATTTTTCTATGAATAATTCAAGTATTGACTTATATTTAAATCGTAATTAATTTTTTTTTAAACAGCATGTTTTCGCATAGTTTAGTATATTCGATATTTTTTTTTATTTTGGGCTCAAATATTCGTAATGTATTTAGAAAATATATATATTAACCTCGTTATCTATTGATGTTGTAAATATTTATTACTGTGTATGTATCATTAAATATTATCCAAATATGTATTAATAAATTATAAATGTTGCAATTTTTCATTGTTTTATCAGTAATTAAAAAAAATAACTACAATACATTTGATAAAAGATAGGGAATTTTATATAATTAGTACACTTGACCTTGAAGTATATTGCCATTCGTAGGTATATCGGATGCTTAAATTTTATTGTTCGCGTGTCAAAAGGGTTTTGCATGTCCATGGAAAACATAGAAAATGTGGAAAGAATTTTTGGGCAGCTAATATGAATCCTCCTCTTTCTCATTGTTTTTGTGTTGCTGCTGGACGTCCTCTCACTGCTGGAAATCTTCTGCAGTCCTTTTTTCATATCTGATGGTGGTGTCTCTTTGTTTCGGCAAATTCGGTGATCCTAGTTCGAGATCTTCCGGGCGATCAAGTTTCTTCAATGTTAGCAAGTACCAAATATCAGTTTCGATGTGTTATCTAGATCACGTCTTCAGATATGTGCTAGAAAGGACAAGATACGAGCGAGGTAAATCTCTAAAAACGGTTTTTTTTTCATTTTATGTGATCTTGAACTTCTCAGAGACAAAATGCGCTTGGAGTGTCGAGAGTGTCTCGTCAATTTATTTTTGGATTCTATTTTTTTGATGATTTTAGGACATAAACTAATAAGAAAACTAATCAAGAATCAGCAAACGTGAAAGTTCTGGAAACTCTGAAAATTTAAAATTTAACAAAAGTTACAGTAAAAATGAAAATATTTTTTTCCGTATACTTCCATTTTATTTATGGCTTAATAATTTCCTCATATGTACTTGTTTTCCTTGCAAAGTCTTCATAATTAATATTACAAACTTCTAAGTTATTGTCTAAAAACACATCCGCTTCTATACATAATAGGGATAAGGCATCTAGCCTGCCATGTTGCATAGTTTTTTTTATTTATTTAATTATATTTGACTATGATGGATAGATAGCATAACAAAGATTCCAAAGGGCCATTCACCCATATAAAGATTGGAAAGATGCAGGGTGAACGAGTCTCTCGTACTAATATTCCCCCCAGTATCAAACCACGATACTGATTAATTTTAATATTATTTTAGCTAATTAATATTATTTGTTTTTATAATTATTTATTCAACGAAGGATAGATGCCGTTAAATTAATTAATTCCAATGCGTCAAATGGAAGGTAATGAGTTTCCTTCTCTTACATACCCCCTGACCAGTATTATAAAGAATTCCCTGAGTTCATGGTTTTCGTCGGACACCTATCCGACTGCTAACTTAATTCAGTCGCGGTTAGCTTATATTATCAAAATAATATGCATGATACCTACCTACAAGCCATACCACTGTTTAATAATTGTTCTAGGGAGATTTTTAACCTAGCCATGCCGATGCTATGCCATGCCTATTTGGGACCCCAGGATATTTATTTTTCTCGAATAATTCTTTTAATATAAACCCTACGTGTCCCAAACTTTTTGTATTTGTCTAAAAAAGTCTAATGAATAAATATAATATATCATTGATCTTTATTGTCCGCAATTGTGAAAATAAATAACAACAACAATATGCGTTTCACTAGTAGGGGCGCGATGTTTTTTTTATCGCTCCGTACCGGATATAAGTGAGAAAAAACATCGCGCATGTGCAAGTGCGAGCGAGAAATAAGATCGTGGTGTGCAAGTGGTGAAACTACACGCGACGAGCCGTGAGCGTGCCTCAATCGCGACGGAACATCGTCGAATTCGCACGTTATTATTATATTTATTATTTATGAGACTACTTTTTTTAGAAAAATCCATTTTTAAAACAAATGTCAATGTATTGTCGAAGAATTTAACAATATCTTGACTTGAAATCTTATATCATAGGTCTATTTTCATAAATTCATTTCATACAAAATAGATCCCATCGGCCAGAGGCGTTGGTTTCAAGCCGCCGCATTATGAGATAGATCTTGAATTCGACTGCCAAAAATGCTTTTTATGAAAATTTAATTTCCGAAAAAATGGCAAATGATAAATATAACATTAAAGTTTATTATGTTAATATTTTTTCAATATTAGTTTACTATATTTGGTAATACAGTTTTTTTACGTCAAATACACCCGTTTGCAAATCAAATGCATCGTTTTGCAAATGAAATACAACTTTTTACAAATCAAATGCACTCATTTAAATATTAAGTTAAGCAATTAAATATTAAATTAAATATTGTTAATGTATTTATATATTTTTTTCAATATATATACTTTAACTTTAAATGGATTTTTAAATGTTAGCACGGTTCGTCTGGGTAAAAGTAATTAGGTCAATACAGAGAAAATATATACATTAATAACGGAAATAAAAAAATCCTGCCTCTTTGATACAACTTTTGAGTAATTCCATTTTAATCACCCTTGGACATAAACAAGCGAGCGACAATTGTGCATATCTTTATGATTTTTAATTGCATATTATTATTATATGTACCATAATAAAGCCTATTCTATCTATGTTTATAAATATATAAATATTTATAGCAATTAGGTTTATATATTGTTCATTTCAAACAAAGGTTTTGAAGAAGAAGTTTTAAATCTATTAAATATAATACTTTTTCACAAAATGATTTTTTTATTGTAAACGTGGGGGGGGGGACAAATTAGGCTCTAATTAAATGCTGCACACAGGTGCTGGACATTGTCGGTGTGCCAATGAATGTTAAAAATATAGGATATGCATTATCCACAATTAGAAAAGCACATTCAATATTGTCTTCTAAAATTATTTTATAATGTTCAGCAAGAATGATTTTTTTTTTTCGCAAATGATGAAGTGGGATATCACTTCAGAAAAGGAAATCTCAGCTATTTCTTTGTATTTCCCTCTTCTACTTTTTATTTCGCTTTAAAAACATGTTTTTAAGTCCTCAATCTTATTTTGTAGAACTCTGAAAAATAATCAAAATATCATTCTAAAGTTCAACATAAAAACGAATTCTAACTCTTTCATTTTATCTGCAATATAATTTGCTTCTCTTCGAGCGTCTTCCTTTGTGTTTGAAAATCTAAAAAAAACATTAATAGCGCCTTTTGATAATATATTGTTGGTTAACAATAACCTGATATATTTGATCAAAATAAAAAAACGCGTTGCGATAAAGCTGTGAAATTTAATAATAAAAAAAATAATAAAATTGGGGCTTTCAGATTTTACCAGAAAATGGTTATACATTTAATTAATTTAAATTATAAATTTAACTTAGCTTGAATGACCTTCTAATCCTATGCGGATTTTTGCCTCCTGGATGACTCTACACTATCTTCATCGGCCCTAGGCTTCTTCCAACCTCCCAAGCTCCAGCAGAGACGCGATCGACTCGACCCTGAGACCAGGATTGCGATGGTTGTCCTCCAGCTTAACTAGGTTATTCGAATATGGGTCAGGTCGCCAGCCATGAGCCCGGGAGCTGAGCTGTGGAGCGGATTGTAACTGTAATAATCGAACATAGATAGTGGCGATTCGTATTTAATTGTCTGATCGGATCGGCACGGATAGCGGCCTGTTCTCCTCATAGTTCCGTAGAATATACAGAAACATAATTGTACCCACTCGCGATCGCGTCCACGTCTACGGCACCGACAGAAAAAAAAATCTGTGACTTCCCTTTTCTTTGATACCCTAAGCATGTGCTTAACTTGCTTATGAGTTAATCACACACAGCTGCCACGAAACGAAAAGTCAGGAATTGGAAGGAACATCCGAATGCATGCAGTTCAGCCTGCAGGCAGGAGAGAAGACCGAAGCCAAAAGCTGGATGGAAAAAAAATAATTCTAATGTGTTTTTGGAAACCATCTGATTCATATATTTTACACTTAACAATACAATATATGATGATGATATAAAAATATATATATAAGAAAAGATACTTCGATGTATCGTATCTGAGAAAATATAACCTCAAATGGGTTTTGTAAAATAGTGGATTTCTTCTTGATACCCCAATAATGTTATTATATTTTTTTTTAAATATCAATTTCACCTGTAGATCATTAATCACACGATGAAGGGGAGAGAGTATGATTTCAGTGCATATGTAAATTCGGACAGGATACATCCATCGAAGACCTGTCGTTTGGAATGTCTTCTCTTAAAAGATTTAAGAGTTGATCGAATGCCTTCCATCCTAGTTTGATCCTATCATTGGCCTCGATGACTTGATGATAGGTTAATCCAAATTTTAAAGCTTGCTCAACAATATAATAATATATCTATTCTTAACAAATTTGCAATTCTATTATGTATAAAAAATATCAATAACGTGATTAGTTATATACTATATATTTAATTTTTGATGTATAAGTTTTATAATTAATTCATTTATGTGCATGTCGTAAAGATAAGAAGAAATATTTTGAGCTATAAAATACAGTTATATTTAATACGCAGTATCGTGAATTGTGGCCAATATAATCCGCATAGCCAAATTACTATTGCCCTATTGAAAGTTTGTTTATGACACGGAATTTGCGTATATATCATAATTAAACAATCCATTCTCAAATTCTATTACATGAAAACGTGATTGGCCTGTAACATTAAATTAATAAAATGCATTTTTATAAGAAACTAACACCATTCAGTGTACAACAATGATGAACGATATCGTCGTCGAATATAATTCATCTGGGATGTCTCGCGAAGATGATAATTGATCACTTTAAGAATGTCTTGACTTAACTTAAGGGACAATCAATCAATTTGCAGTGTCTTCATTTTGGCGCAAGGAGCCAGCCCAATTTAATACAATCAATGTGCAAATATAGCGAAATACACGGCTTCGGTACATGTACTCGAAATCCAGCAACTATCTTAAACATATATAGCTATAGATACAAGTTGGCGGTGATTTGCAGTCTCGTATTCGGGATTCTCAGAATTTTTATTATATACTTATTGCATTGTCAAATTTAAAACGAATCTAAATAGATCTCCCTCTATTATAATCGAGTTAACTGGCTGTCAGTGCAGTATAATCATAATGAGATTAAAAACGATGATATATAAATCAAACTGTCCGCGTGCTCAGCAAATATGATAGCGATCTTTGTCAATCGCCGTAAAAAAATCAAAATACTGAGAAAATTAAATTGATTATCATAATGAAAAGTTTAAATAGTACTACAATCGATAACTCAAGTGTTCTTATCACTTAATTAGAAATTCATTCAGTATACATCGAGGGCGTTTGCGGTCCAGTGCGAACACGATGATCAACAATACGATCCGACGCTGATATATAGAACAGTTGTCTCATCCATCTTTTTGTTATAGGCCTTTTGTCGTGTCCTAATCCACAAATTAGAAATGACTAATCATTTTGTGAGGACCCAATCATTTCCATTGTCCGGCTCGCACACCGTCACGCCAACCTTAATCTCGTTCGGTGATTACATCTTGTTTATTGTACTGAATAAAATATAATTGGAGAATGAACAAATTATAGACACGTAATCACAATAATTAAACTTTGTTTATGCGCCGGCTTCATTGATAGAAATTTTGTTTTTCGCGATACGATGTCGGTCAATTTCGTATGAAATCTTGGGAATGTGTTCCATAAAATCTTATTTAATTATAAAATTCGAGAAAATATGCATAGAAATTATTTAAAATAAAGCCAATACGTGATTGGCATTACAGAATCATCCAGGTCGCCAATCACGCATAACAACATAATATTAACGTGAAAAAAATAACATATATAACAATAAATAAAAGAATTATAAAATATCAACGAAACGGCGATATTTAACATCAAATATATCTACATAATCGGCCATGTGATCGAGCAGTGTTATAGCTCTGGTTACCGGAGAGTTTCTGAGAGCACCTATCCACACATTTAGCGGAAGGAAAAGCTCGATTGTAGTGAGGTGGCGCCCATAAGGGCAACTCGAACAGTACAAGGGGGCTATGTACTGCGCCAACCAACAGCCTGAAGAAGTGCTTTGACAAGTAAATCGACCTTCTTTTCTCGAGGGTTACACACCCCAGGCAGCTCTGTACCCATGCGCTGGGGTATAAACTTGGGTAGAATCCAAACTCCCTCGTGTAGAGATATCTAAGATTTTTTTTCTGTATCTTCTCTAATCTATATACTGAGGGCCATGATTTTTCACAGCCAAAATGGCACCAACTAAACCCACATAGCCTAGTAAACACAATTTTTATGAAATGTTAAACCCCAAAAGGCAAAGAAAGCAATTCTTCAGCTCACATTCTAATTAAAAAAAATATATTAATATATCTTTATCATTTGTCAGTCACGAGACACGCACTCGCTGAGTGTTCGGGCCTTAACAGACTCTCAAATGGTAGTCGAAGCTTAGGAAGTCGGGGTCTCACAATGGCGTGAGGGCCCCTCTTTTCGGTGGCGGATTTACCACTTGAGAGACCACAGGCGCATTTCAATTTTGAGGCCCTTCCCTCAAAATATTTTCACCTTACAGCCCAAATTACTATAATAGAAATCCAGTTCTAGGAGGAACCTCAGGAATAATATAATTCCGCAAACCTTAGGAAGGATCTAGTTCTGCCAACCTTGAGAGAAATTTAGTTCTGTCGACCTTAGTAGAAATCCAATTCTATCAAGCTCAGGAGGAATCCAGTTCTGTAAATCTTAGAATAAATCCAGTCCTGTAAACCTCTTAGGAGAACCAGTTCTGCCAACCTTAGTAGAAATCCAGTTCAGCCAATCTTAATAGGAATCCAATCCTGCCAACTTCAGGATGAATCCAGTTCTGCAAATCTTAGAATAAATCTAAATGTCCTGTAAACCTCTTGGGAAAACCAGTTCTGCTAACCTTAGTAGAAATCCAGTTCAGCCAATCTTAGGAGGAATCCAATCCTGCCAACTTCAGAAGGCATCCAGTTCTCCCAACTTTAAGGAATGCCTTTTGGGCGACAAGTACTCGCCGCTATCCTGTGACATAATTACCAGTGACATTATCAGTGTCCACTATTGCCTCAGTGCTCAACT
Source organism: Philopotamus ludificatus (assembly GCA_022495035.1). Lineage (NCBI taxonomy): Eukaryota > Metazoa > Arthropoda > Insecta > Trichoptera > Philopotamidae > Philopotamus > Philopotamus ludificatus. Next base: position 38,196 of record JAGXCT010037221.1, on the reverse strand, counting down.
ACACGACATAACAGATTTTTAGTAGTGAGTATCTACCATGTAAAAAAAGACTTAGGGTATATTATATTATTACAGTGATTAAGACGAGACTTTCTTAACATCGATGATATATATAGCAATATGAATAATATAGACAAACAATCGTCACTTATTCCATGAAGTATTCATTGAGTAAACATCGAAACAGCATTAGAAGAGAATTAAAGACTATAGATTTCATAATAAATTTTCTGATGAATTGATAAATAATGCAGCATCGATCCTTGGCGTGTAGATCGGGTCGGGTTTTATTTTCGGAATCGTGACAAATCTCTGGAGGGCTTTTCGATAAGTCAACTGCTGTTCTCTTCTGCCGAGTCGCGGCTTGAGCAGAGAATGCATTCGATTCGGAGAGGCTACTTATAGATGAACATACCGATCTCAAGGGTTAGTTTAGTCTGGACACAGGGGCAGCACGTTGAATATACTTTTCATAATTTTAATTGACTATTCATTCATTAATTATTATAAATATATTAGATACATGATCTCTACAGATACATATAGTCTCGAGGGTTATTAAGAAGATAATAAACCTATAAATATGCGATTGTATATATTTTAATAATGCAATGATTCATACTTGTTTATCTTGTAATTACATACGAGTTTTCCCGAAGATTCACGGATATTAAAATCATGAGTATCATGACAACCTTTTGGTTTTAATTATATACCATTGCTATTTAATGTTAAACATTAATTTTATTTTAATTAAAAACGTTTTGATAAATAAAATATTATTATAATATCAATATTTTTGATTATATTTGATTTTAGAATATTTTAGTTTTTTTTTAAATAAAAATTACCTTCAACAATCTGATACACTTAAATTCGAAACAATTAATTCGGTTTTATACGATTTTAAAATTATTCAGTTGAAATAAAGGGAAAAAAATGAAGAAGAAGCTGTTTAAATTGCAGTGAAACCCCGTTTTTACGTGAATGTATTGAAGGTACTGACAAAAACGATAAAAACGAGGAAAATGTAGATGGAGATTGTAAACGTAGTTGTAAATAATAAAAAATAATAATGTAATAATATGTAACTATTTTTTATTAAGATAATCGTAAAATCTGAAATGCGATTAGTACATATTTTTAGGGTTTTACATTGGGTTCTTTCGTTACCATACATCGACTCGGAAGCTTTTTCTTCTACATCTTTAATACTTGTAAAATAGCTTTTACGGACTTCGATAGCATCTGCTTTTTATTAATTGATGGATCGAGTTGATACCTTCTTCATTGGAGAGCTCTTTGTTGGACAAGTTTCTGTGAATATGTATGTCCACTATATCGTCGATTCCCTTAACTTCAGATGCCATCACACTAAGGTCAAGATCCACATAATTTTGCAAGGGCTCACCACAAATTAGTTCCCAGCCAATAATGGCATTGTACTAATATATTCTAATTAGTCTTCCTGTTTCCTGTCGATTCCAGCTTTTAGAAACAAATGTTATATGTGATGGTCAAATATGAGAGAATCAAGCAATGCAGTGAGCCAAGAAGCTCCTGGGCACTGAATTTTTTTTGAAGATCTTCAATATCTGTAGTAGGTTTGAAAGCACAGATTATTCCCAAATCCAATGGCTGCAGTTCACAAGTACAATTAAAGGAAAAAAGCAAATTTTATATTCACTCCTAATTCAAATTTGTTAAAATAAACAAAAACGCAAAATCGTGTTTCTGATCGAATATACTGTAGAAATTGTACCCAAATAGCGGGAGAATTAATAGTATTCTGGACACGTAAAAACGGGGCTCCACTGCATAATAAAAAATAATACTATCGAACCAATTTTCCTGTAAAGCCTTTGTTTAAATCTGCTGTCAAAATATTTTCGTTGGTAGATTTTATTTTTCATTTTACCTTTTAATGCTATGGAATATTATATTTCAACATTATTTCTAGGCAATAACTGATTATAATTCCAAAGAAAAATAATTAAGAAAAATATTTGAGTGATCTGTACCACCACTGGATGTCCGATTATAACCCAGACGCTGGGTCCAGTCATGCTCGACCTTGGGTAGACCGCGACTCTTTATATTATGCATCGAGCTGCACGCTGCTCCTCCTTACACGCAGACAGATGCAATCTACCAAACCGACGATGTAAAAACCATGGGATACCGAGCTGATGATGACCACGTTTTAGCAGAGATCCCGTTGTCCATAAATTAGATTGGTGGATTTTTTTGCAGTCCAGGCATTCGATAGCTGGATTAATTAAAAATCTTGCTTCCAAATGGACACATCAATATTCATTATCAGCCATTTTTACACTCATCCATCAGCATTCATCATCGGGAATTACAATCGCCCAAAATTATATTAGTATTTTTTTTTCAATTTATGGCGACCATACATTTTATTATTGCATCTAATCATAACATTAACAAATCTATCAACATTAGAATAATATTATACTTAAAATGAAAATCGAGAGATGTCACTAACGTTCAAATAAATACAATAATTCAACAAATTTATTATATCAATCGTATTATAAATATTTAGCGGCTATTTTTATTTCTAGAAATAATTTTAAAATAATGTGTATAAAACCAATATTATATAAATACTACAATACTTAGTGAGTAAATATCATGTGAATCTCAACACGAAATATTGCATTTAGCACTATGCACTTAACACATGTACAAGTGCACTAATGTGCAACGAGCTTCCACATATAAACTCGAATTTACCCTCAGGGTCTCAAGCACAACTCGACTACAGATCACGTAAACATCTAATTACCTCTCGCCAACAAACAACAGGGCTATCACACACTGCGTAATGCAGCATAAAAAGAAAATTGGTTTAAACGATACATCAAATCATCATTTATCTAAAATCTCACTTTAATAATAACAATCGAAGATACACTTATATTGCGAAATTCTCATGATTTTCGCAAAATCGTTGGACACCCTAACCGGCAAATCTAAAATGAATTGACCGTCTCCTGCTTTCCAGCAATTAAATCTGTGCGCGCGGGAAAATATTTTTATAATGGTTGCGCGGAAGTGACGTCCCGAGGGCCGGTCTCTTTGCCGGAGGAAGTGGAAGAGTGCAGCCAATCAGGCGAGGGCTCGCCCCGCCCACTTCCGCTCAATAAATCTTCGCGGGGATTGCAGCGTCCGATGTGCATACACTGCACGCATGCAAAACTGGTTACGTGTCAACTTGATACAACATTTGAAGCCTCGGCCTCTACGTTCTACGGCGAATGAAATGAAACAATAAATCATGACAGTATTTTTCCCAGAATTTTCCGGCGATAAAAATATGTTTACATACAAATAAGAGTCAACATTATATTTATTTCATTAATTGATTAATGAAATCTATATATTAATATATGCATATCTCTATGTATATTTTTATACGAAAATATTAAATATGAGATATATATATATACATTGTGCAAAAATTATTGCAGATTACATAATTAATTGATTAAATTAGAATTGGTTCGCACATTTGGTTTGACTGTATGCCACTCATAGCGGAGTAGGCCGTTCGACCCATATACCCATGTAGGGAAGATGTAAAAAGAAGAGGATCCCAACAAGAAGACAAACACACGCGGCCGGCTAGGAAAAAGAAAATAATACGAAAGCATTTACGATGCAATACAATTTTTGTTTTCCCATCTGAACCGTAAGCGACTTATTTTTGTTTACGGTTCCGATCGTTTTTCTCCTGCTGCACCTGAACCATAGGAGGAACCCGCACTACTGCCCGACTTCGCATTTTTTTTGTTCTTTCCGTAGCAATTCCTGCTCGTGCGGAAGAGAAGAGAGAGAAAATGCATTTGTGAATGGAGGAGCCACGTGATCCTGGCACTGGTTGCCGCGCGATCAGAATGTTTTCGCGCAAAATGAACCGTCTCAAATTGGTATGATGAAGTTTGTATCGGCGGAATAGGACTCTAGTGCACTTAACTTAAGCCGTTATTAAATTCACACAGATTCACTACACATTTCATTACTTGGATAAATCTTTTTTTAAGAAAACATATTGCATTTAAGCTAAAATCGGCGATTTAATTAAACTTCCAAGAGTGATGATTTTAAAAATGAATAATTTAATTTAAATATCTGTAATAATAATTTCCATCATTAAGTCGAGTGCGTGTCGGTATTGGACTTGGCGGCGATGGCGGTTGGCAAAATCATGGTTTCGTAGATTCTACGGAGCTATGAGGAGCCAGGCCGCTATCCAGGCCAATTCGGTGACGTGTGTGCTACAGGAGGTGCCCGTAGCACCCGATCAGACCGTGAATTCAATACGAATTGGCCATAGCCTCGTCTGATTGTTATTGTTACAATCCGCGCGTTGACAGCTCGGCTCCCGGGCTCATAGTTGGCGACCTGATTCGTATTTGAAGAGCCTACAGATACAGTCCTGGCATCAGGGTTGGAACGAACGTGTCTCTGCTGAAGATCGCGTAGTATCCTCCAGATGCAAAGACCCGCCTATGTATGTATGTATTAAAAATTGTTTGCTAGCTTCCTTGTAGTTTTTCAATTACTTTACTGAAAAAACTTTCCGGTTTTGAATCGCAATACTCGTTTAAGTGCTTAAAGTTTTTCTTTAAAAAAGTGTTCCTGAAAAAAGTAATCGGAAGAAGTAACGTTTGGGGAATATGAAGGGTGTGGCAGAATCTCCCATTCTTGCGATCTAAACGATCCATTTCTCTCTCCAGATACAATTAAGTGCAAAAAATGCTCGAATTCTGTATCTTGATAACAAAGAATTGGATGTGTTTCTCCTTCTTCTTTGTTATCTTCGGTTAGTACGTGAGGTGTCCAAATTTTTATTTTTTATTTTTTACCGACACGTTGCAAATGTAACTGTCCAGAGGACCTTCGAGATGTGAGTCTCAACAATAACCAATCCGTTACGGTGACTCGAAACCAACGGCGTCGGTCGATGGGGTCTATTTACTATGAAATTAATCTATGAAAATATACCCCAAGCATTTCAAGTCAGGATATTGATGAATTCTGCATCAATATCTGACTTAAAATTCTAAAAAATGGTTTATTCTAAGAATAAAAATAGTTATTCGTGATATGCTTCATATTTTGGCCGATATTTTGTTTTTGTTTATTATATGGCGCGTAAGTGACGCGCGAACTCGGCGATATCCCCCTGCAGCTGAACCACGCCGACGTCTTAGAGCTCGCGACACACGTGTCAATCACACGGTTTCACTAGCACTTATACATCGTACCGAACAAGAACATAGAAAGAAACATGTATTGTTATTTTTTTACAGACAATATTGGTCAATGATTATTTAGTTTTATTCTTTAGACTTTTTTTAAGCAAATACAAAAAAACTTGTGACATGGAGGATTTATTTATTTTATAAGTTAAAAGAATAATTTGAGAAACCTTGGGGTCCCCAAGAGACCCCATCGGCACGGCTAGGTTAATCGATGACTCGACCAGGGATCTTAATATGTCATCATCCAATTTAGAAGGAGGTCCAGATTTATATGCATCTTTTAGATGTCTATTTCCTGATTTGAACATTTGAAACCTAAATTGACATCTACGTGAACTCCACTAGAACATTAGGTTATAAAATACGCGATTTCTTTCTGGTCCCGCAAATATTAGTATATGTATAGTGGAGTTCGATTGACATAAAAGACCTAAAAAATATTGGTTTTAAGGTTTTCTTGGTCATGGAAATGAATTGTTTTTACACCCAAATATTTTTTTTTCTAATTTTACATGAATTATATTTTTGTCCTATACCAGGAAATACATTTGAATTAATAAAATTCCCTATAGAATGAATTTAAAAATAACAGAAAAACTGGAAAACTCTCCGGGATTATAATGGGGCTGTAAGATCCTTATGTGAAATCTAATTATTGTCAATTGTATAAATAATTACAGCAATCTCAAATGATATCCTACTGGATTTTAAAGATTTAATTTGAATTTCGCAGTGTTTCGTTACTTTTTATCAGGGGCGCTTCGCCCATATAGCCAGTTTGTGCGGCGAACACAGGCGCCGGAAGATTGAAGATTAGGTGCGCCAAGAGGCGCCAAGAGAGGAAAATTTGAAAAATATAGCAAATTAATTTATTAAAACTTCTTAAAATTTAATTATAAAATTTCCTAAACTTTTTCATGTTTTTTTTGTATTATAGAGGGGGGTAGAGGTTCCCCAATTAAAGTTCTGCACACAGGCGCCAGACACTGTCGGTGCACCACTGTTTTTATATACAATCAAACCTCCTATAGCGAGATAGGGACCACTCTATAGAAGACAAGGAACTAATACAAAATTTAGGGCTAGGGTTTTTTAATTGTATTTTGTAAATTAAACGAAATCAATGCATCCTACTTTTTTTCTATTCGGACATTTTAATTGACTTTATTTTGTTTTTAGTTTGTTCACGTGTGGATATTATATTAGATAGTAAAATAGAACAAATATTTCAGAGTAATAAACAATTCGCTTCCAAGAACGAGAGTCACAAAAGTGAAAAATCTATTGGGAATTAATTAGTTAATGATTTATATTTTATTATGATAGAATTAATTAGATAAACATTTCATTTCATTTACCCTACGAAACATTGAAACAAAATAAAAATTAAACCAAAAATATTAACTTAATTAATATAACCCATACAAATCTTTAATGAATCCATCATTTTTATTACATTTTAGTAAAAAAAAGGTAAAACTGATTTTATTCATAACAAATTCGAATGATTAATATTTCTAAAATAAAAAAAAAAACAATTTATTCAATGGGTTTGGAGAAAGGAATATAGATGAATCGATTAGTGATCTTTAGAATGAACTTTATTAAAAATCGACGTGACCTTCTTCATTTACCACATAATACATAAAAAAAGTCTTAACCCTTTCAATGCGGCGGGTCTAAACACGATTCTGCATCTGAGTGCGGGTGCCGTTTTGGACCAAATTATTTTTTTGGCGAGGTAAATTTGTATTCACCGTTTACCGCTATATTAGACCATTTTCCTATGAGATTTTTGCAAACATGTTGATTAGGATATGTTCTTCCATCTCAACTAAAAAAATAAACTCGATTCGCTTTATTTTCGTAATAATAAATCGAACAAAATATCAATTGCTCAAACAGAGATTAAGTGAGAAAAATGGGAATGCGAATCAAAATCAAAATGCGAAATGCAAATTCTTTATACCATTACATCCGGGTACTAATGTGTATGTGGAAATATAAATGTACGTGGAAATCAATCTCTTTTAACAACCCCTGAGCTGAGATGTCACCGATACTACTGCGGAGATTTGAATGAGACACCACGCGCGATTTGAATCGTTACTATTCATATTTACATATTACATGGTTCCTATAAATTTCTTGTGATATGTTGTATATTTATTGATAGCTGTGTTTATTAGCTGATTTTTAAAACAAACACCATCACTTAACTCGGTCTAGTTTACATGTAACGTCAAGTTAAAGTTTTAAAGAATCTTGCGCATGTACGACATGCGGCCGCACCCTGGACACGATTTGTATGCGCATGTACGTCATGCGCCCCGCACTGAAAGGGTTAACTCTAATATATGTAATGTAAGCATAGTCGCTATTATGTGCCAAAGATTGTAATTATATTTTTTTAAATTTATTTATTTAAAAATTTTACACCTATTTTAATAAAAAAAAATGCATTCATGGATCAAGTAAGTTAATCTTATTTGAGGTTAAAAAATATAAATCAATTTTTGAATGAAAACGAGGTATTGTATATAAGAAGCTACAATTGAAACATAAAAAATGTATTATATAACATAGTAATCATAAAAACTATAGTCAAACGAGAGAGATCAAACGCGAGTCCGTCAAAAATTCTTAAGTGATTTTTTAAGATATAATATATATTACCGTAACAGCTTTTCAATTATAAAATATATAATTCAGATCAATTTAATGTATTATGTTTTAATGTAAACGAATTATATGCGCCTTGGATATAAGGATTAACCCTAATTTGCTCCAGATATGTCTCCATAATTAATCACAAGATTTTAATCAATAGCTAATTAGTGTCCGCTTTTTTATATTACACCTGTTTTAATATGAATAATTGCAAATTCTTATTCGCGAAAATTATCGCGATATGCTTAATTATATTTTGCTTTAATTGAACGTTCCACCCCAACGCATGCCATTTAAGTGCATAGCCATTACTGCAGCCATACCCATAAATATTTCACTATAAATAGTCAAATTAAATTTACATATTTTTTTAAACACGTGCACGTAACAGTCGGCAAACAAAAAGAATGTTAGCAGATTTTGATTCGCGTTTTTTGCTCTCGTTAGTGCTGCTGCGCTTCCAACTTGGGATTTTTTTGGTACACCCGCCTATCGTCTTTCTCCACCTCCTGCTCCTCCTCCTCGGTATCAATTTATTCGCGCTAATGCGCAAAATGTAACATCCGAAATTATTACAGTCTATGAAATGTGGGCATGAAAAAAAAATGCCCACTACTACCGTTAGGACGGTTGTAATGAGATCGCGGTAGACACGACAGCCTCTCTAAAATTGCATGATGCTTTTTGTTCGGACATTCTTTGACACACGCTCTTACAATTATATCGGCAATTGTCCAGATGAACACATTGTCCGCAGTGACACAATCTGGTGGACGTTAACCTTCGCGACATCTCTGAAAAGTCCTACAGGACATTTTTTTTTAATTAACGTGAGTTTTAGAACCGTTTTTTTAACGCAAAGTTTTTAATCCGCTTTAAGTGCTTGCAAGACGAATCATTGAAAATCGATAGTCATATCGTTTATTCTTTCAAAATGTATAATAGTTATATTTTTCACCTTTAGCTTAAATAAACGATATGCAACCGATTCAACCGAAAAAAATTAAAATACATATTTATTAAAAAAATAGGCATACCATATTTTGAAAAGCAGATCATATTCTAATATCATAAAATTAGCAGAACTAACAGTTAAAGATATTGGGGAAGACAACTGGCGAATGGTGACAATAACGTACGAGGTATTCAATTTGAATGTCATTTAAGAATGATTTATAACACGCGCAATAATAATACAAAGAGAAAAATCAAAAATGGCTAACCGAATTTGTATTTACATTAAACTACCGAAACAAATACGAGATGTTAATTTCATTTAAGATATTCTCGAAGAATTCTCTCTATTGAATACTGTCGTAAGCACTAACGAATTTTCAAATAGTGACAATGAAAATAAGATATTTGTTTATACTAAATTTAATTAAAATCATTACACCTCTACTATGGTTACCAACTTTTTTACAGACAATTCCGAAATTTGTATAACAATTCTATCTTCAACAGATAACCATTCCATCACACAATATATATTAATAGGTTCTTAGAGGAGGAGTTAGGTTCCTAAAACTATTTAAAAGCAAATAAATATTATCAATCCAAGCAACTTTAAGATATACATGTGTCAAACAATACAAAATATAATTATAGTTGAACCTAACTTTTATTAGCGTACAATTTCTACAGTCCCGCTTCATTTTAGTACAATAATACGTTTTCAGTTCCCACAATTTAAACAAAGAGAAATCAAAAAATGTTTTCGGAGAGTTTTAATCTACATGGAAGGACGAAATAGAGGATATTACAGCGCACAATGTCATTGATTGCCTAGAACTTATTTTCTGATGAATCCTAGCAAAATTATGTGGACCTTGATTTTAATGTTATGGCATTTGAAGTTAAAGGAATCGACGATATATTGGACAGTTATATATAATTATACAATTAAATTATGTCACAAACGTCTAAAAAATGAATAAAATAAATAATCATTGGCCTTTATTGTCCGTAATTGCGAAAACAAATAAAAACAATAATATTCGCGTCTGTGGCCACGAGCGCGGTGTTTTTTCTCGCTCACATCCGGTACTATGTGACATGTGCGAGTGAAACGTAAACTAGTGACACGTGCCGCGAGAATTCGGCGGTCGATCTACTGACAGCGTGTCCTCAATCTGCAGCAGGACATCGCCGAGTGTGTGTGTGTGTCATTTACACGTCATATTGAATAGCAAAAAAGTACAAAATATCGACCAAATTATGAAGCATATCATATATAATACATATACTATTTTTAAGGAATTGATGAAGAATTCATCAATATTTTGGTTTGAAATACTTCTGTCTATTTTCCAATATAAATAGACCCCTTTCGGAAGACGCGGTTGGCTTCGAGCCGCCATGACGGATCAGTTAAAAGCTATTCTACTATTAAGTATTAAAGTCTTAAACAAGAAGATAACTTTCAATCGATTTATAAGATCGAAAGAGCTTTGTGTAAAAAATATGTATGATTTGCATGATTTTCCTAATAAAAAATACATTTTCCTCATGTTTACGATTTTTAGCAGTCCCCAAAATGTATTACAGAAAAATGATCGTAGATTTTCTACGTGTTAGAGTGAAACTGTATTATTGGATACCGTGTTATAGGAGATTTACCTGTATGTAATTTTACAAAAAAATCGTCATAGTTTGAAGGTGATAACAATCGAATTATGATTGTCAAGTTAACCGCTACTGAGCCCAGATAGAAATCGAATGGGTGACCAATCGTTAAGCTGAAAAGTGGGCAGCACTTTTCAGTATAAAAAATTACTGCGGTGCAGTAGGCAACGGAAAACCACTGTACTACATTCTCATGAATATGGTCTTTCGCAATGGGAAATATGCACATGGTAACGTTCCTCGGAAATGAGGGAAAGTGAATTAATTAGTTAAAATAAAAACAATAATATTTCAGCGCTTCACGACTTGAAAAAAAAATAACAAAATTCTCCAGCGAGAAACATTTTGATGTACATTTTTTTTTTTTATACTGGACACCAAGTACAATTTCGCGACATTACCGGCTAATTTGAGACGGTTGGCAACCCTATCGTCTACACTTGTTTTTATCTATGTATCATATAAAATTATATTATAATATTACTGATAAAAAAAACAATATTCATATTTTTGGTTTAAATCATTTCGATATAATATCAATATATTACGAGATTAAAACGTTATATGCAAGATACGTGTAGTCAATAGGCATTGAAAAATTCTAACACATCGATTGAAAATATTCTCGAGAATAATGATGAAAATATTATTTATCTCGATAATGATTTCATGTTTATAATTGAATTTTTCGATTGGACTATTGTGGCTAGATTAGATATTATTGCATTATATTTATTTATTGAATATTGAAGAATCTAGTACATCATGTCAGGTTCTCCAAAATATCAAATAAACATTTAATACAAAGTGTACATGCAATTCGTATGATCGTAGAAGCAGAATGACTTTAATAATAAATATAATTAAAAACAGCTGGTTTGTACCAGTACGTGCGGCTATTGACTGTATTTTAGTTACATATTTATAAGGGAGACAGGGGGTTTTGAACCTATACTGACCCCTGCCTCCTACTCATCCTTCCCCAAAACACAATATCAGTCTGGATATAAAAACTCATATTCATTATTTGCAAAATGATTCGCTGTAATTAATCAATTATTAAATACATTGTGAATTATTTATACAGTCACATTTGTATAGTAGTAATGGCGAGTGAGTGCGAATAAATTTTCAGTATCTTGATAATTGACTATATCCTTGATTATTATTTGCAATTCGACGAATAGACGCATGCAATTTGCATTTTATTAAAAAAAGTTAAAGTACGCATTAGTTTACATTAACGTAGTAATGTTTAAATGAAAAACGTTATTACAAATCTCTAACGACAAATTAATTGACATAGAATAATAAAATATATGTTCGATGCCGAGATTTTAATAAAGAATCGAATTATTTTCTAACGAATCCTGCGGTAATTAATTTGAAATATGTCGTGGAATTCGATTCTCCACAAGTGGAGTAACCTTCACGAATATTGTATGGGTGTGTATATAATGGAATCTGGAAGAGAGCGAAGTTTTGCGACCTTGAACTTATTCTGAAGTTCAAGCGGCCCTCCAGCATTACCTGAGTAACCCGAGCTCCGCTCCCTCTTCAGCCCTTCACGCATACAACTGCGTTGGAACCTGCAGCCAGACGGTCGCAGGGCTCCGAAACCATTTCCATAAAATTCATTTATAATTTGCATATTTTATAAAAATATAAATTAAAGAGATAATAGCAAAGCTATGTACACGTAAATACTTAAAAACATAAATTATAATTGAAAATCAGATTATTTTTAACCTTATTATGTTATAATAATTAAAAAACATAGTTTAAATAAACTACGAATTTATATTTAATAACATATATTTTTTTCATAGAAAAAACATTTACCAATGTATTATAATATATTTTTATAACATTTATGTTGTTTTGATATTATTCCTTCAATAGTTTTGCCCCTCTACTAAATATCACATACTGAATGCTGTTCCTGCTGCACTTGCCAAGGTAAAATCACCCGTCTGGTCAATTTACACACAAAAGATTCGGGGATGATGCTGAGAGTAAAACCTCAGAGTCATCATTCATCTGATTCGACACAACGCGATACGCATGCATTGTCAACATTTTTATTATTAATTGCATAATCAAAGGTCTTGATTATATAAAATACGCAATGCTGAAAACTGATACTTTCAAATGAATTTGTTAAATATTAAGCAAAATACTGTCATAATAATAATATATAATTCAGTTATGAACCCCTGACCACGTGAGCCTATACAATTTATAACTGCGAGAGTAATACGCCTCCACATGGGATGCGTGCTTCAAATTAAAGGGTTGTAATGTAAAATTTAAAAAAATGTGTTTACATTCAGGTTTGATAGGTTTATTAGAAATATTTTTTTAAAAATAATACATTTGGTTTATGCGAAATATTCATAAATACATTTTTCGTGTGATATATTGAGCTACATATTCCATAATGTAGTGAATTAATATGAAATTACGCGCAAAAAATATTTTTGACCCCTACTTAAGAGCATCGTTTAACTTTATCATTCGTATTTCAACAATTGCGTGGATTTAATCTTATGTTGTACGAGCCCTTGACTTTTAAAGCCATCAATTAAATTGATACGATTCAAGTAGAGTGATTCTTGAATACTATAAGATTGTTAAAATATTTTATATTGTGTATATTTAGAGAATATATATTGTGTATGTAGAATAAATGCAATACTCTATTAAATTGTTGTATAAGTACATTTGTCCCTGACGTATTATGACATTGCTAGCCATATTATTGTAGAATATTTTAGTGAAGCCATGCTCAAATCGTGGCCTGTGGGGCACTTGTTGCCTAAATTAAGATTTTGCCTTTTTGAGGTTTCCAACATCTAAAACCTATGTGAACAAATCTTACATATGTCGTAATTGAATTTGAAAATAAAGGAAGGAAATTTGGATTTTTATGAAAGAAAATGTCAATGATATATCTAAAATTTAAGATCAACAATGGATTCTAAATTTATATTTTTTTAATTATAAATTTAGATGAGTTGAAATTAAATTAATTAAATCTAATTACAGAATATTATCGGAATATAAAAGTTTTGTAACAAAACTTAAGTTTTATGAAAAACAGCTTAAATGACTTTAACAGTGAAAATAAAGATTTTTCATAACATGCTAATGAAGTCACACAATTGATTAAAGCATTCGATAACAGATTTTCATACATGCATGATGACAATTTTACATTTTTTTTAACGTCATTTAATGTGAAGGTTGAATCTGTGCCTCCACATTTACAAATGGAGCTTATATAATTGTAATCAAGCATTGAGATAAAAGCCATGTTCTTAAAGGAATATAATACACGAATTTTATCAGAAATATATCTTTGAGTTTCTTTCTTTGAAGTCTTTTGATTCGTAACAATTATTTTTTCTAGAGTTTTCTAGTAAAACCAACGTCCAACCTCCAACCTGAACGATCAGGGTTTTCTGTGGGAATTTTCCTTCATTTACTCATGTTCGAAAGAAATAAAATACACAATTTTAAATTTCAAAAGTTAAGGCAAATGGCAATGTTCATCAAAACTGATCAAAACACATCACGCGAGTCGTTTTTTTCAAAATTATACGAAATATTATTATAAATGTTGAAACAGTTTGACTGATAAAAACTTGGCCAAATTTAAACTTATCAATTATCAAATAATAAAAATCAAAAGTTTCATTAATTTTACAAAGTAAATAAAATATTTCGATTGTAATGTGTTTGTTTATTTTTAACAAACAAATATTATTATTAATTTATAAAATATTTATGTGCGTGGTCCGTTCAAAGACCCACCATATGATTTCAGTTAGATTTAGTATTTTAGCTTGTTCGACGATGATTACTTATTGTGAAAATGAAAAATTCAGAATGAATGACTAAATATTTTAAAGAGAAACGATTATTTTACTATCTATTCAATCATTTATTTATAGTCTGTTGCTCTACTTAAATTTCATACTCGTTTCATATTGCATTTTTTTTATTATAAAATAACCTAACGTCGTAGACATTTTATGTATCATATATTTTGGATTCATGTAAAAATAATAGTGAATTGAGATAATGTTCCGATGCATTCCTCAACGTTCTGATGTCTTGCGATCGATTTCCAAAAGGAGGGATCCCCATCGGCCGCGAAGGCTCCGGGTCCGAGTGGCCCTGGCGTAAGGTCGGAGCCCCAAGTGTGGCCAGGTATGGATGCATAATACTGGTTAATCCTTCCTCTCCTTGCATATTCGATCACTGGACGGCGGCTGAGCAAACCGGTTCCCCAGACAACCAACAACATCTTTAAAATCACTTATTGAAAGGAAATGAGCTGTTATATGCAGTAGCACGACCGTAAAAATATACGAGGGCCTGTGGTCCACGAGGGACCTGCTGCCGATACACCACGGACGAGGACCGCGACATTCGCTCGTTTATTTTCTCAGTAACTAATTTCTTCATCTTTCACGCCTATGGAATTTAACGACTGTGTTGATTGACGTACGATATCCGTCGTCCACTGTCCGGGAATATCAAATTTGTTTCGAGCACGTCCATCTTAAAACAGAAACTAAATTGATTACTGTGGCCGTAGATCAAAATGATATGTTAATTTGTGTTTGGTGGAGTGTGGACGTGAATAGCAATGAGACGAAACAGTAGGGGTTTTAACTATCCACACATGACATATCGGACAATTCGAAAAGCACTTGCTACCAAGATTAATATATATATATACGTGTTCTTTTGTGTTATGTTTTGTGCAATCAATCGAGTTCATCGTATCTCGCACGAGGCGTATAGTTGGACCAAAACGAACTTATTTTATTGCGTCAAATCTCTCATTGTACAAAGATTTTTTTTACGCCCAGTATCTTAGTATAATAACACGTTGATTCGGGATATAATATAAGATTATCCGATATCCCTAACCCTTCCCAGATGGGGCTGCAAGGTAATTATAATAGTCGATACGAAAAAAAATATATTTACCCTCAGAGGTCTGTGAATGTAATTAGACGGGGCGTGTCTCTCAATATACCCGACAGACGAGGTCGTCTTCTGTGGTAAATTTGTGTTATTTTTTTTTTAAATTTATTTATTTAATCACAATCGTGCCTCGTTTATCGTTGTATCGCGGACCATGCAAGGAACGCTATGAAAAGCCTAAGGACAAAAGCTCGACGCGGCACTTGCGACCGCTCTGTTCAAATCCAGAACTGGATATATCAATGTGAATGCATCTTATCGATATCTTAAATCTGATACACCGAGAGGGCTGAGGCTCAATGCAGGGGTTGTCGAATTTTGAGGTTCCCCTTTAAACGTACGTATCAAATAATCGTCGAAATTACAGAGATAAAATAAAAAATATATTAGTTTAATAATGATTTACTCAATCAATGTCGGGCATGTCGCTGATTAATATAAAGTTTTTGTTTAATGATATATTGGGCTCCAAATTTTGTCACACTTAATAAAAATATCAAACGATTTTATAGTCGTTTATGTATTTATAGTGCAGAGAAGAGCGTCACATTTGAAAATTTATGGCTGTTTATGATGCATTTTTAATAGTATGTATGTGCCATATACGCTTGCATGAATAAAAAAATCTCATGCTTGTGCCATATGACATGTTTGGCTTAAAAATAATCTGACTATAAAAGAAAGAGTGTTTATAAAGAAAAAAAACGAGTTCACGGAATAAATTAATTTCTTTCCCACACATAAATTTAAATTAACTTCATAAACCTTTCAAAGTCATCCCCATGATCGGTAAAAAACGATAAAAAAAAGAGTACAGGAAAAAAACAACATCAAGTAACATCAGTGAGAATGGAATAAAAAAAACTAATGAGCGATAAAAAGAGATAAAAGTGTCTGAAAGGGTTAAGGGTAGGGTGACTTGCATGTGCGATGCGACCCATCAAAACAATAAATTTATTAATGTTTTTTTTTATAAATTGTAGCATCACGCTTCTACATATTATTTACAAATATATTTCTAGCGATCGGTGGGTGATATCTAGAGTCGTTGTCCTCAATACGCGATACAGTGCGTAATGAGATGAAATGTCTCAATCGAACTCTATAAAAATGTATGAAAGAAATACCGACCGCAAGGAAGATGTCGTAACAAGGGCAGCAAAGATGGAAAAAGGATAAAAAAGGAAGTTGGCAATGTGAGAACCTAGCGATCACCTTGTAGTGGAACTTGTAACGAGTAACAGGTGCACCGTTCATCTCTCTTCAGACTCCGCAGGGATAGTCGCGTCCCTCTCCGTCTAGCGCTGTCCCCCTTCCGCAAGAAGATGAGCTGGCGGAGTATTTTTTTTATGAGAAAACAAAAATAAAAGAAAGGGGACACCCTTCTAGTATTATATTATTTTTTTGTCCCTCATCAACTAGTGTCAAGTGTAAGCGCGCAGGACAAAAAATAAAAAAAAATATTTATTTAAATATTAATTTACATAATTTTTGCGATCTTATTTAGATCCAGCTACGATTATTGTAATCGAATTAATATGAGATCAAATTATTTCTACATATAAATATTCTTCATCGTCAATCTCTCATGACTGGTAAAAGCGTAGACAAGACAATAATCCAAGTATGAACAACCGAATAGCGTATAAGCAGAAAGAAATTAAATCAGTGACCGCATGAAACCTTAGTGATGGTTGTCTCTTGTATTTTAGATTTTGGTCAATCCAAATAGCGGTCTTTTCTGCATAATTCTGTTTCTAGTGTTTGCCTCAATATAGCCTTTTGATCGATTTTCGAACCCGAATATTCACCCATCCCTCGATTTAGCTGGGTTTTCTGTGTGGTTTGGAACTATCGCGGTTTTTAAACCGCGTAAGTTAAAAAAAACCGCGTTAAAAAATAAGATTTCGACTAATCGATCTATAGAAAAAGCTCTAATTATCTAGATAGATGATTATACACAAAACAATCATCTTAAGAAATGAACCCTTAGTGAATCTGAAGGAAAAACTTTTTTTTTGCTTAATAAGATGCAATCTCTCCATAATCTGAAAATAAAAATTGAAGTTGCGTCTGGGGATGCGCATTTTTTTAAAAAAAGGTAATAATTAAAGAAAAATTACATACAGACCAGGTACAATTAGTCAAATAATCTGTATTACACTGGAAGACATGGCTTTTAGTACTTATGTTATCGCTGTGTCTTTACCACCAAAAACTGTTCAGACAATCCATCAATTAAAGCAGAGATATTACATTTACTTTTCTATCACAGCGGCTCGAAAACAACCGTTTTTGTCCAAAGGGAGTCTATTTATAATGGAAAATAGACCTCAAGCATCTTAAGTCAAGATATTGATGAAGTCTTCATAAATATCTAAACTTTTTTGTAATTTATTTATTAGGTTATTCTAAGACGAAAAATAGTTATTCATGATATGATTAAAAATTTGGTGGATATTTTGGATTTTTTACTAATTAATATGACGCGTAAATGACACGCACACTTGGCGATATCCCGCCGCAGACTGAGGACACGCCACCAACTAGCGACCGCCGAGTTCTCGCGGCACGTATTCACATTTCACGTTTCACTCGCACTTGGCACAACGTACCCGATGCGAGTGAGAAAAGATATCTCGCCTATGACATTAGAAGCGAATATCACTGTTTTTATTTCTTTTTCAATTGCGAATAATAAAGATCAATGATTATTTATAATATTTATTCATTAGACTTTTTTAGACAGATCCAAAAAATTTATGACACGAAAAAAGTCAAAAACTCATAATAATACCCAAATATACCCCATCGGCACGCCTATTCCAGAAATATTGCTATAATTCCATCTTTAGATTTATATGAGCTCCAAGACTTTTTTTACGCGGATTTCATTTACACGACCTATTATTATTTGTACAGACTTAACGACCACTTTTAAACCGTCTAACATTAACTGTTATTAATAAAAATATAATATATATATATAGAAATACAAATATATTTATGGATTAGTTAAACGATGCCATTAAAAATTAACCTGAAATGAAAATATCATTTTCTTCAGCTCTAATAGTAATAAATTAGAGATTTGTATGTTTCGTTCCGTCATTTTATCTATTGATATAAATAATAATTAATTATGTTGATAATATTCACTCTGTAAAATAATAATATGATTAAAAATATCTTTATTGTGTACTTAATCCGGTTATTACACGGTGAATGCATATTTTATGTTTTGTTTTTGAATGAAAAATTTCAACCGTTCATTTGTTTTCATTATTTTTATCTTTGTTTATAAAACAAACAATTTTTATTTTAAATATAACGATATCCTCAATGTGACACGGATGGTCTGCTTCAAATCGACGATATCGCGTGGATTTCTTGCAAGTTCCGGAAATTATAAGGTCAGTCATCGAGTCGTCATCATTAACTTGCCGTGGGATTATTCCTTAATACGACTTTGTGGCGGGTGAGCGTTGGATAAGCCATTAAGCATTGGCATTTAGGCCTATTGGCGAGGTCATGTCGGTTGGCCTCCCCTTCGGCGGACTGTACTTGCTCGTTCTTCAGCTCCATGTGGCCCGCGGGCCGCGCGGCGCCTCACCAGCAGGACCTGCCTCGCCACGGACTCGCATGAGCATTCACTTTCGTTTTCAAAATATTATTCTGTTTTTTTAGGACTGTAAAAATAGACGTGGGACGTTTTAAAAAAACACAATTTCTGAAATAAAAACCGGCCGATCTCGCGGTGCGCGCACTCCTTTTATTTTCACAGGGCCGGGCTTTGGCGCACATGTTTTCCCAGAATACACGTACATATATACATATATTTTTTTCTTTTCCGTTAATATTTTCATATCCCTCCCCCACCCCTTCCTATACAATCCCTTTCGTCTACTCCACCCCCGCCACTCCATCATAGCCGTATTTAATGTTTATTCTCTGGAAAAGTAATGTAAATAACAATAATAATATATACATGTTTTCCGCGAGTTACCATTTTTCCACGTATTTTTTTTTAACATCAGTAGCATAAATTCCATTTATTAATCATAGGGTATGAAATAAATCCGTGAAGATCTTTTCATGGCCGCATACAATATGATATTTCAGTTTGAGTTATTTTAAATCATAATATAAAATTTTAAAATTTTATTTTCTCAGCGGCAATGTAATTCGTGAAATTTAATCATTTGTGGATTATTTTTAGAACAGGGGTGAACAACTTTATGACGTGCGGGGCGCAATATGAATTTTAATATTTCTGAAAGATACACGTACATTATCAAGACATTATTTTGTGCTCCACTGCATAAAATGCACATTTCTCAAATTTTCGTATTCTATCAATGATTTAATATTATTATTATTAGTAGAAGCATATGCATAAAATACACGCGGTGAAATCTATATTACAAATACTAACAGAGTTAATTTATATAATCATTTTAGTCATGATGAGATTTTTCAGTCATCTTGAAAGTCCTCTTACATCAATACGTTGCTGTATTATTTTTGTAAACATCTCAATTCCATCTGATTTTGATTCATTCTAATAAAATCAGTATTTTTTCTTTTTATTTAAGTCGCCTTAATAATCTTTTCAATGTCTCCAAATAACATTTTACCAAAAATGACTTTATACAGTACATTTTTATTCACCAGTTACCATTTAATTAAAGATCAATAATAAAATGAACATTGATAAATTAAAATAGGCATTTGACAATCATCTTAAGAAATTAGCACATTTTTTTTAAAAATGAAATGCAGAACTTTTTAATAAATTATCACTCTGGTTTTTATACCAGACCCAATAATCAAAGAATTGTCACCAGGAAGGCTCGATGTTCGAATCCTCGACCAAAGCTTATACATTAAAACTCATTTTTTACATAGTAGATAAGTTCTACCAAAAACCGTGTAAAAAGTGATAAAATTCCAGAATAAGCCAATAAATAAATTATACAAGATATTATGAATACATGTATATTTTAATTAAGGAAAACATAACACCAACGACACTTCTAATGCGTTTGAATTTGAGGAAGCTATTGTTTGTTATTGCTGTCCTATGTTGTTGAAATTCTTAATATTAGGAAAACTGTTGTCCACCGCGATATTTGTTTCACAAGTTGTTTATACATTTCTTGAAATACAGCCAGCCAAATCTGCAGGTCTTGTTAGAATTGTAAAGCTCGTTCTAAGTTGGAATCATAATTAAGAAAATGTGGTTTCACACTCTTAGCAAATTGCAAACCCTCGTGAATTGTCTGATCCGTCACGGTGGCTCCAAAACCAATGGCGTCGCCTGATGCGGTCTATTTAATATGAAATGAATACATATAAAATAGACCCCAAGCATTCTAAGGCCAATTTTTCATTTTCATATTTTGAATTTTCGAATCCGAATTATTTAAAAAAAATGATTATTCTAAAAATAAAAATAGTTAGTCATGATATTTATTAGTAGAAAAATCCAAAATATCGACCAAATTTTAAATTTTTGTACTAATCAATGTGACGCAAAAATGACGCGCACAAAAGCGACGTTTCGCCGCAGACCGAGTTTTCGCGGCACGTGTCTAGTACGTTTCAAACTCACTTGCACATGCGCGATGTTCTTTCTCGCTCGCATCCCTTACGGAGCGAAGGGAAACGCATATTGTTGTTTTTAATTGTTTTCGCAGTTGCGGACAGTAAAGGTCATTGATTCTACATAATATTTATTCTTTAAACTTTTTTAGACAAATTTAAAAAGTTTGTGACATGGAGGATTTATAATTTAAGAGTTATTCGAGAAGTTACACCACATAGACACGTCTAGATTAATGTTATATATATCCAATATAATGTGTTTTTAGCACCAAAATGTGTTTAAATAATTCAAAATTAAAGCAGGGCCCATATTAACTTAAAAGAGTATTCGAAAAAATCAAAACCTTGGGGTCCCAAATAAGCACAGCTATGAAGTTAATTTTTTTACTGATTGGTCAGTGGTTATTGTGACATAAAATTATATTATTTTGCGCTAATGAACAGCGAGACGCAACAATAAAGTTTTTGGGAATCGTGTTAAAACAAATAGTTTGGGTAAAAATATAGTATTTGTTCTTGAGTTGATTTTCTAACTGGCTTGTTAAGTAGAGTATTATATAATTTAATCTTTGAATATAAATAAAATATATATTTACGTATTATTTTTATTTTATGGCATTGCTATCTGTGTGAATAGATTCGATACACGTTTTATTTTTAATCTGACTTACGTCCTTTTGAACATTATAGGATCCGTTGATTACATTTCGATCAAAGGACCTATTCCACAGTTTTAATCGAAAATAGTAAAAAAAAGTGGAATTAAGTTGCATTTGGAGCTCGTTGGCCCCATCCCCTCGCCCTCCCCGCCCTCGCGCCTCGTCCCACTGGCACCAGTCTGCACACCCTCCATGGAGCAAATCGATCATTCACATGCGAAATAATGCCGACATAAAAAATGCGTCAAACTCGTGTCTTGCCGCTAGACAGTCAACGAACCCTTTAAACTACTTGTGGAACTCCATAAAACATATGATATTGCAAGGACCGAAAAAAAAACCAGATCGCATTATGTTACATCCATGGATATATGAGATGCACACGAAATGTTGCACAAAAACATGTGCATCGTCACACCCCATCATCCCGTAGCAGGGCGCGTCCTTTGATGTTACAGCGAACAATGTGATCAATTCCTCGTTTTAATGAAATTCGTGGAAAATGGTTTTACACTGCATTATGCGCTAATGTCGTCAAAATTGGTAGAACATCGTGCATTTTATGGCAATATAAAGATAATATGTTGACAACAATATTTTTGTCTAAATCGAATTCAGTGTTAAAAAAATATTTTTATTCAATATTTTTACTAAATTTTGACTAATTTTCAGCTTTTAGCAATCTAAAATACTCTTCTAAAATATATTTTGTATTTACAGTTTTTATCGTAATAAATGCAGTCGACTGTGTCAGTTTTAGCCATAAATATTTTTGAAAAAAAACATATTTCACATTTAGCTGACATTGAAGTAGTAAATTTACCCCCGACACCATAAGCATTCTAAAGGGAGATTGCTCACTTAAAATTGGACTATTTGAAAATCACTTTTATCGAAGCAATTAAAGGAAAAGAGAAATATCATCGAAAGAATTTTAGAAAAAGTACGACATTTATCATGCAATAAAAATATTACTAAAAATAAACTCTTAACCTAGCCGTGCCTATAGGGTATATTTGGAATCCCAAGTTTTTGATTTTTCTTGAATAACTCTTTTAATATAAATCCTACATGTCGCAAACTTTTATATTTGTCTAAAAAAGTCTAAAGAATAAATAATGTAAATAATCAATGACCTTTACTGTCCGCAATTACGAAAAAAAAATACACGTCATATTAATTTGTAGAAAAACCCAAAATATCCACCAAATTTTGAAGCATATCATAAATAACTATAATTATTGTCAGAATAATTTATTATTTATAAAACGATGATATTGATAAAAAATTCGTCGATATCTTGACTTATGTAAATAAACCCCCTTCGAACGACGCGGTTGGTTTCGAGCCGCCGTCACGGTTGGATTGGGGTAATATTAGTAAAATGGTGCAAGCGAGGTTTATTGATAACTTATAGATGATTTCATAAGTGACTCTGCATTATCGTTGTTTAATTATAGAGAACACTGGTTTATATATTTTTTTAAAACCATCAATGGCATTTTCGAAGCTGCAATACGTCTTAATGGCAAATATAATTTATTTACTAAATAATATTTCATTTTTTTTTAATTGTAGAGCTTCCCTCCGCCATTGATTAAATTATGTCGCATAGATTACATCGACGGAATCAAGATTAGTAAAACAGCCGAACACTTGGCATATATCGTAAGACTTAAGACTTAAAACAATTAAGGATAATAGGATAATAAGGTTGGTTTCAAGCCGCCATGACAAATCGGTTAAAATGTTTTTAACAACATGAATTTTTTATAGAAAAAATATGTTAAAAGAAACTGACTATGAAGACGTAATTTAACTTTTGGAAAATTATGTTATAGAACTCGCAAATAAACACTGTGAAAAAATGTGAAGCGTAAAAGAGCTATAAAAACTCGAAGAACTACCAAAAAAATGTTTTAAAAGCTCTAAAAGCTTTAAAAGCTTAAACGTTTAATTTTTTCCAGATCAATGATAGAATGCAAAAAATTGTAAATTTAATACCGTCGAATCTTTGAAGATATGCTACCCCATTAAGAAAGCGTTTGTCTTTAATTTTGACATTTATAAAGAAAAGAAACAAAGAACTATTCAAATTAATATAGACATGTATATAAAGAAAAACACCTCCATCTCTGCAATTTCGGAAAATTCCTGGATCACAGATGTATCGTAGCACAGATGACGAAAATACTCTAGAATAATTGTAATAAATAAACTTATATTAAGAATATGTGCTTTACGATCTCGATATTGACCCATCGGCAGGGTACATCTTCAACGAAGGGTGACCTTCGTGCCGGTCCATTGCCACTATTAAACTCCAATCGATGTACCACGGTACAGATTGCAGCTAATCACACGCCAAATGAATGAATGAATGAAAAAGAGGCAGATGAAGGGGCGTCGGCAGACACACTCCATCGAGCTCGAGGACCGTCGTCAATTAATTCTCATCTACTGTTTGAATGAAATTGGACATGTCGTTTTTTTACACCGCGAACTACTTCGCGTCGCAAAAAACACACTCCCGATTCGCTCCGCCCGAAATTGTCCAGCTTTTTGTGGCTCGTTTCAATTTTTGACGAATCGACAGCACCTCCTCGGTCCCATCGCAGATCTTCTTCGGCGGCTTCCATTTACCGGTTGGCCCATTGGTCACGCGATCTGTCAACAAAAGGAAACGATTCCGAGATGCCGGCCTCTTTATCCACGGCCCTCGTCGTCCACGGTGCGTCGCCTTTCGCTCCGTGTCTCTTTCATGGACTCGCCGAATTTCAAATTATTCTTATATACCGTTCAGTCGATCGGAGCCGTCGTTAATTGGCCCTTTTTTGCGACCGCAAGAAACGATACTTAGCGTATTGAACGGTGATGAAGCGATTATGTCCCGTCGATGGTCGCGTCTATAAATTGAGAAACGATAGACCAATTAAACTGTGTGCATCAAAAAAAATCGATTCAGCTTCCTTTTACCCCTTGCCAAACAGTATATTATTTTAAAACTGTTTTAACCACGCTGACGAGATAATTACAGATTGTTGTATGCGCTGTAAAAAATATCGCAAGAAAAACGATAAAGCTTCTTTACAACGTGCGTGAAAATTGAAAATAAAATCAAATATAAAAAAAATCTTATAATCAACTAGCAAATTTACTTAATTTAATATTATTAAAGTGATTACGGATTTTTTTTATATTATTATTATTATTAATAACTATTATTTTATCTGCAAAGATTTATTCGCAATTTTTTTTATAGTTTAATCGGTTTTTGTTTTTTAATATTTTTAAAACATGGTAAACACTTAAATTTAAAATTAAATTATTAGATAAATAAATATATATTATAAAAAATAAGACCGTGGTATTTTCTGCAGATATTTTTTATAACTTTATAACTGCATAATTTTATTATGCAAGCATTTATAGATGGTGTAATTAGCAATAAGTGTTCAATAAAGTTAATATTCTCAAATCCATAAAACTGATCTGGATTGTGCAATTTTTACACCGGTTAACTGTATATAATAATACACACTTAGTATGATCATAAATTATTTGTCGTTCTAATTTTAACATCTACTGTCGCTCTAATATTCATTTAAATTTCAAATAATCTTTATAAAATTAACAATTACTAAGATTTGATTCATGACGACATCCTATGTTTCGTTATATTTATTTTTTAATTCGAACGATACTCTTATTGTAACAGTTTAACTGTACGCCAAAGCCACACGTTCCAGTAGTCATCGAAGTGATTCAATGGATGACAGCCTCACTCGTCTTCCTAATGTAGCATGATTGTGTCTTTCAGCAATTGATTGATAACTGTTGTACGATTCTTTGAAACAGGTATTTTCCACCTGTAAAAAATGCATCATCAACCACAAATCTATTTGTTATGCATGAAATCGTCTGGGCCCATATCATTTCGTATAGCGTGAAAATGTAATTCGCATATATGTGAATAGTTGAAGAAATTGTTAACATATCGACGTTTTATTTATTTCTATCCACATGCAACTTATATAAATTTGTTTGACATTCCACAGATGCGTTCGAAGCGATTTTACTATTTTAGAATGTTGGAATCGTTATTTATTTAATTGTTACGCAGTCGAATTAAAATTAAACAAGTTTCACACGATCTTCGGGTTTCAAATAGCTTTCAGCTGTGCTTTATTAATTTAAAATTAAAACAAAAAAGAATGCATGTGTCATATGCACGCAAAGTAATTCAAAATAAGGATATGGATACGGTGGCATTGACGTCATATCCTCATGTCAAACCACCTAATGTGTATATAATGACTTTACATGGACGCCATCATGTGATCTCGCTCGTGGTTGTTGTTGAAGGAGTAATTGAAAAGTGTCTCGCACGCAAAGGGTTAGGGGCTTTCTACAATAATTAAACGCTACCATTTTTTTTGTATTTTATTAAATTTATATAATGAAAAATTAAATGTATAATTACATACAGGGCGTGCGTATTAAAACGGAAAGATAAAAAACCCCAAGATTTTTTTTAACTCTATTTTTGTTTCTAATTATTCAGTTATTAGAAAGTCAGAGAATTCAGACCTCAAACAGATTAGACGAATATGAGTGACTCAACGAATTCAAAAGGGATTTAATAGTCTATTCCATCCGCACTGGGATAATCAACTACGATATCGTAGTTATGTGCAGCAAGTTCTAGAGAAGCCACAGTCAAATTTTGTATTAAAGTAGTTATTGCAGGAAAAACTCAGAAGAGACTTGGAAGTAACTTCTTTGAACTTTGATATGTAGCTTCCAAACTCGACTTAAATCAATCCTATTTTCTATTATGTGTTGGGCAGAGTTGAAAGGATCACTAATAATACTACATATAACTATATAAATATGAGCCGAGGAGGATAATCTGTCAAGTATTTCAAGATTTATTTCTTGAGGTTGCTCTGGGAAATCAAGATGAGCGACAACTGGATATCCCGGAGAGGAGGACTATACAGGGATATACCGGATACACAGCTCTCGTCAGAGTGGCCAGACTCGGTGGGCCAATCACGTGTCAAGTATATGAAACAGTCAGCTGCCGTAAAAGCTTATTGTTAACAAGCCATCCTGTCTCCCAAGGAAAGGACAACCAAGGCGTAGGTGGTTGGACTGTGTACAGCGGGACGTGTGATTGAAACTGACCGGAAGACGGAGCGAAGTGGTGGCTGACCGGATAAAATGAAGAATGGTGATGGATGAGGGCTCTACGTTAGGGCTATTGCGCATATGGTGGTGATGATGAATGGTGATATAACTATGAATTTTCTTTTGTATTCAGAATTTTTGATAATGTTTTAAAGGGATAAAACTCCATCTCTATGATTTTTCCACGATAATTCCACCCCTTCATCCTGTATAACAGAATAATAGTAAAACCGAAGATTTTATGGCTGCAGTTTTAATTCAAATGATTTTAGTTTAAAAAAAATATACATTTTACAAACAAATCCTTCTCGAACATTCTGTATAATCTTCAATTATAATGATTTCTGTAAAATAATTTAATTACAATGAAGTTATTATTAATACTTTGATTATACAACTGTTAAGCACCCAAGTGAAGGGTCTTAAACATGTATTTATATAGTTCTTTCGATCAAAGACCAATGGAATAACTAATCCCTGATTTATATTACACTAAAATGTTTTTATTAGTTTTTAGTAAGTTGACTAGACGTTTTTCATATATTTTCACGCCATGGTAAACGCATGATTTAAAATAATATATAATATCAATGAAACTCGGGTTAGATTTGCAGAATTCAGTTTTACAGACATGTGTACAGTCGTAAATTTTCCGTCATGCATGTAATTCCGGCAATCCCTTTAATGCATTCTTATCCAGCAGCGTCGATCGACTAAACAAATTTTCTTGATCGCCGCCAGTGAGATCGTGCCGATTGTGTCTCGGCTCTGGCTGGATGTTTAATATGAAAAAAAAAATTATATATCTATCTGGTGAACGGAAATCTAAGAGGTTTATCGGTCAATCAATTAGCTGTCTGCGAAAATGATGATTTGTCAGACATGATGGAGTGGCTACCTGTTACACGGGCTGCTTACAAATAAACACGCGCTTCGGTCAGAAACACTTTTTTGCCAGTGCGCCTCGCGCTCGGAATACAAAACAGCTCCAATTCGCCTCTGTTTGTGGACTCGTGTATGTGCGAGGATGATCGCATTTGAGTGACGTGTTAATCATCATCATCATCATCATCGATATTCGGTGGCGTGCGCGGGGCAGGGGGTCGCGGGACGTTCAGATGTGCGCTGTTTTGGATATGAAATTGTATGAATTTGAATACTGTAATTCAAATTTTAATCATAATAATCGTAAGCTTAATCAACGGATAGACTTCAATCTGACGAATAGATTCTATGCTCATGAATATATTTGAAAAAAATATTCGGAGCCAAATAAACAATATATATGTGTTGAATGAAAAAATGTTCAGCAAACTCGTTGATGTAGTTGTTTAATTTGTAAATATTCTAAGGAATATATCATTTTTCCTATTTTCAAGCTTTGGCTTATATAAGCTGTCCTCTCCTCTTCTTGCTGCGTGTTCGAAGAACCGTAAAATTCTCGGCAGATAAATTGTTGATAGTCTTGTCACATTAGTTCTCTTGAGACTCAAAGCATCCGTCTCGAGCACAATACCTTAAAGACATACCTTGTGTACCTTGATGGTGCAGTTTTCTATCTCGTGTAAACAAACGAATAAAAGCATTGATATTATGACACTTATTTGGGTTATAATGCTTCAATTCTTGCAGATCTGGCATCGTTTTTGACAACCAATATTCTTGAAATGAAAATCCCATAACATTGAGATAATAGCTTGGTGCAGATGTCTTATAATCCACCATAAAATAAAATATTAAAAACATACATTTCTCTTCAAAATACTTAAAATTAGACAAAATTATAACATAAAAATAAAATTCAAAAATAACGTTTACTGCAAGAAGTAGGTTCACGATAACTTCCGATCATATACGACGGTTCCTCAATGATTTTACTATGGGTAAATTAGGGGATAATTATGGGGTACAATTTATGTTTATTTTCGACATATGGTACGCGGTCAAAAAAGTTTGGAGATCACTGCTTTAGAATGTAAATGTGAGCGACTCATTACCCCCACATCTTTAAAACAAATCTTTATCGAACCTTTATATAAGGTGAGCAGAGCTTCAGATTTTTTTCTGTCACGCCATTCATCCATCGTTAAATAGTAAAAAAAAAAAAAAAACCACTGAAAATTTGCAACGATGACTGATTTTATTTTTAATCGTACGTGAACGGGTGCGTTTAATTTCAGCGATACTGAAATAATATACAGGATGTCACAAAAAATGTATACACTGTTAAACGGGTCTCAATTTTCTTTTCAGGGCGTAATTAATTGGAAATAATGAATGAACCGAGATTGACTTGTTCATAGACAACATTCGGGAAGATCAAGAAAATCAACGAGATTTACTAGCTAGAAAAGAGTAATGGAAAATTAATGCGAAACATCAAAAAAAAACTGTAAGGCAATCAAATCAGCAAACCAAGTATTATCGCATTTTAATAATGTTACATCCTATTAATGTCTATGAACATCCTGAACATTCATTTCAAACTCATCTTTTATCCGATTAATTATAAGTATTTTTTCTTTTTCAGAAGTAAATCTTGGTTCATTCATTATTTGCAATTATTTACACCCTAAATAGAAAGAAAAATCTGTCAAACTGTGTATACATTTTCTTTGGAAAACCTGTATATTTTATATTAGATTTAAATGAAAACTAAGTTAATTTATAAGAAATGCTTTTTTGGCTGTAAATTTATTTATTTTATAAAGTAGTGAAGCGGTTAAATATTATTATATTTATATAAACTATTCATTTAATTTTCCTCATATCTAAGGAACGTGACCATGAGCATGATTCTCATTGTGGAAGATCATGGACAA
>JAGXCT010037220.1:218627-233403 GCA_022495035.1 Philopotamus ludificatus | reverse complement strand
ATAAAAATAGTTATTCATGATATGCTTCATAATTTGGTAGATATTTTGGATTTTTATACTGATCAATATGACGCGTAAATGACAACGCTCTCGGCGATGTCTTGCCGCGATGTACCATAGAAAAAAGCATCTTAAAAAAATCGGCGAGGTGTAGAAGCAGTTAAAATGGATACCGCATGAGCTAAGTGAAAAGAAACTAGGCGGTTGAATAAACGCATGTGAACATCTTTTGGAAATCCTAAACACCGCTTGGAGATAAAAAATGGGTACTTTACTCCAACCGAGAGCGCAAAAATCAATGGCCATCAGGTAGCAATACCAACCCTCAAGCCCGGCCACACAAAAAAATGTTATTTATTCCGTAAAAAAAACATTACAGATTAACCCAGGTCGCCAATCACGAATAAAAACAAAATCAAAAAATATAAAATCAAATGTTAATATAAAGTAACAAGAAAAAAAGCAGTTAAGGAAAAAATAACGTAATAAATATGGATAAATATGCTTGGATAATAAAAAAATAGGACAAAAAGTTAAAATACCGTCAAATAATCTGTTATATGAAATTATAAAATCTCATATAAAAGATCAACGAAACGACGAAATATTTAACATCAAATATATATCGGCCAAGTAGTTAAGCGGAGTAATAGATCTAGTTAGCGGAGAGTTTCCGAGAGTACCTGTCCTCACATTTGGTGGAAAAAAAAGCAACCGCGACAGAGCTCGATGGTAGTGAGTTGAGCTCATAAGGGCAATTCGCACAGTTATGACTGTATGGTAGGACTGAAAGGGCATAATTCATTTTGAGGCTCTTAAACCTGGCCAAACAATAAATTTGAAACTTTATTGTGAACAACTGGACCGTTTAAGAGCGGAAATAAAAAATATCGACCCTCGAAGTTTTTTGCAGCAAAAATTACACGGAAAATTAATCGACCTCGGATGAAAGTAAATTCATCACCCTGCATATTTTCAAGATATCGCTCCGTCTGACTATCATATTTTCAAAACGATGCAATATTATTTGAATGGATTTTTTTAATAAATATGAGGACATTAAAATATGACTAATTGAATATTTTATCTCCAAACCTCCAAATTCTTAGACATGCATTAAAATATTCCCAACAAGTTGGCCCAAAAGTCACAGCACCATTTAAAATTCAAATAGCTTTCTACAATTATTTGATTTTTTAAATTTGATTTCCGATTATTAAAGCGTTATCCTTGGAAATTAATTATGGAGAAGTTGACTGAGCAACGTGTTAAATAATCAAATTCTATATAGAAAACAAACGATCAATTGTGCTAACGCAAAGAGTCTACACTCGTCATTTTGGGGGTCAGAAAGTCACAACATAAACAAACTATACTTCGTTTATTCCGGCGGTTTCAAATTCAGGGTTCTGTAAGTGATTTGCCACGTACTGGGAGGCCACCTTCAGAGAGGTAACAGGACAACATTCAGCGTGTACGCCGAGGCATTGAAGAAGTTGCTGTCCAGATCCAAAAATTGACAAGGCAAGAAGCTGTTTTCATTCACAATCTTTATGGGCGACGAGGCCCACTTCCACCTAAACGGATTGCGATATTCTCCTCCCTCAACACACTACCCTTGCCTTCCTAGGTGTTGGTCGCATGTTTGTTCATGGAGCACATAGATGCGATGGTTGCCACGATGGCTCGTCAAAGGTAGTCTACATTTAGACTCACCGTAGGGCGGGCCCTCCAGGAAAACCTCAGCCATACTTTGTTGTCATGTACACTTTGATGTTATTTATATTTTCTTGTTTATATTTTAGTCACTTTATATTCTCTTGTTATCTGTTACACAAGATTATTTACATTTTCTTGTTATTATTATATACTTTATATTTTCTGGTATCTGATATACAAGAATTTTTTTTATTTATTTATTTTTTTATATTTCCTTGTTATTTATATTAATCATCATTATATAATATAAAATACTCATGTAATCATTTCAATCTATACTCATGCGAATTGTATGTACATATGAGTTGGTATTTTATGATTTTACATAAACATTTTGTACATTTTACGTACTCTCACTAATATCGTGTATTATAATATTTCTCTTTTTCTTTTTTTTTTTCTTTATATTTTTATGATGTGTTTTGTATATTATAACATGTATTTAATTATGATCAACAAATAAAACTGAGTTTAACAATAATAATACAGGAGGTGCCCGTAGCACCCGATCAGACCGTACAATCCGCGGTTTGACGGTTCGACTTCCAGGCTTATGGCTGGCGACTTGACTGGTATTCGAAGAGCCATGATAATCTGGAGGACGATCGTTACAGTCCTGTTATCACGATTGAGATGGACGTGTCTCTTTTGGATATCGCGTAGTGTCATCCTGGTGGCAAAGAGTTAGAAGGCTAGCATAAAAAAAATAAACGGCCGATCAGTCTATTCTTTAGACTTTTTTAGCCAAATACAAAAAGTTTGTGACATGTAGGATTTATGTTAAGAAAGTTATTCGAGAAGAATCCAAAAACTTGGGGTACCCAATATACCCCATCGGCACGGATACAAATGTATAGTAGTGCTGAAATAATTATTTTCTAATAGAGTTTTAGCCATGGTATATATTAATATGTCATTCTACCATGTGAGATAGAATTAGATCATTTAGTTTAGATTTACATTAATACTATCTGCATCGTTTGCCAAATTTAATTAAATTGTATTGAAATATATGTTATATCCGTTTCCGTCCTATTCACTGTTTTCTGGGATGCAATGAATGTCTGAATTATTAAGCCACTACAAATGCTCCACATCGAATTACTCTAATTAATATCTAATGCGGTGCAGTATATGTTGACCCACTCGAATGCAATTAGAAACTGTACAGTGGGACGTGAGTAGTAGGAAGCGGCGGTTGTGTAAATTCTGCCCTCGGTGCATTTCTGATTGCATTCGCAGTAATTTCAAAAGGCAAGGAAAATTCGCAACGGATGCAATAATTTTCACAGACCCAAGCAGAATATCGAGATTGGGATAGAAATTATTTTAATGGGCGTACCTAATTGGATTATAATACGATTCGTTACGGAAAGTGGTTAAATAAAATGAAATGTAAAATTTTTGGATATGAAAGTTTTGTTTTTTTTTGTATTTTATCGTTGTTGCCGTTCTGTTACATATATTTCCCGCGAGAGTTGATGCTCATTTCAATTGAAATATATGTATGCGGTACGACCGTGGGACTTTCATCCGAATGATACATGGATTTAATATTTTTTGCACGTACACACTTGTATATGCTATCGATGATTATATTTTCCTATTGTTGTTTCGTTGTTAGCAAATTTCGTCAGACTATCATGTCGTAGATCCAATTCGGATCGTTCCGCGTCGAAAATGAAACCCGGGATGTACGAAAGGCAAACAAACATAGACGCGAAAGCCTCAGAGACCATCCAATTTCGCATACGAGCTTAGCGCAAATCCGAGCCTCTTCAAAATACCGCCCGATATGATATAGGCTTTGGTGTACGTTGTTTCGCACTTGTATACACAGGAAATGCAAAAAAATAATATTTGAATACATTTTAGTAAAAAAAGTTCGCATCCGTATGTCAATATTTGATAAAAAAATATGCCACAGTGGAAAAATGGAAAAGTAAGGATTTTTTAATAAAATAACTCTGCATTCGCTAGAGATGATCCTTCTTATTTTCAAACATGTAAAACAAATCAAGAACATACATAGTTTTGTCAACATTGTGGACATAATTGCTGAATGAGCTTAGCGCTATATCAAAAATTGCGTTTCGGAACTGCTGAAAAAGATTGAAAAAATGTTTGCACAACTGAATAACGTATCTAATGAAATTGATATTGATGAATAAATTATAAAAAGCTCTTCTACAGCTTTTAGATCCTGTATGGAAATGCATGCAACACGGACTAAATGGACTATGTATTAATTAGAAAGCCATCTAGGGTGATTTAATAAAATTATATATATACAGCAAGTTATCGATTTACGAATTAAAAAATAAACGTAATTTTTAAATTAGCTTCGCATTACTAATCTGCGTTTGTTTATATAAAAAAATATGTAAGTGTGAGACGAAACTAGTTTATATTAGAAAAAAATACACATCGGTCACACATATCTCAAAATAAAATATCTTTGCTAGACTTAAACGTCTCTAAAGATAGGTTAAACCATTCTATACAAATCGATGCAGCTTCTTGCCTATGCGGACGACATAGACGTTGTGGCCAGATTTTGGGCGGCTCTCAAGGATACATGCCAGCGAATAATGAGAGCGGCAATTCGCATGGGACTAAGGAGACCATGACAAAATCCATGTCCATATGCTAAGGATGATTCCTTGAGTCCCTGAGACTCGAAGAGTAGAGCTTCGAGAACGTCCAGGAATTCACATATCTCAGCTCAATTATTACAAATAAAAATGAAACTAATTTGGAAGTACGATAAAGAATCATGTTGGCAAGCATCTACGATCGAGATTCCTCTTAAGAAAGACTAAAGTCAAGCTCTACATAATCAGGCCCGTTCTAACATACGGCTCTGAATGTTGGGCTTTGACAAAACAAGAAGAGCGACAACTAGATATCCCGGAGAAGAGAATTCTGAGACGAATATTTGGAGCTGTATTCGACGACGGGGAATGCCGTATCCGAATAAACGAGGAGCTTTGCCGACTATACAAGGATATACTCGGGAGCTGTCGTCAGGGTGGTTAGACTCCGGTGGGCCGGTCACGTGTCAAGGATGCGGGACAGTCAGCCGCTGAAAAGGCTTATGGTTAACAAGCCTTTCTGTTCCCGAAGAAAATGACCAAGGATGAGGTGGTTTGACTGTCTACAAAGGGACACTGCATCATTTATACTTACCAGAATATGGAGCGACGTGGGGGCAGACCAGATACAATGGAGAAGGATTTTAAATGGGGCCAGGGCTCAACAATAGGGGTTTTGCGCCTATGACGATGATGATGAAAGATAGGCTGAGACTTATACTTGAAGGTAACCACTTCTAATATATCGCAGCGAGATATATTTAAAACAGGACTAACTATCATGTAAATCTTTCCGAAAACCTTTTTGAAGATTGGTTTCGTCATCAGTTTTTCCAAAAAGGGCTACAAGAAAACTAAAAATAGATCAGTACTTCCAGTAGATCATATAGATCCATCTTTAGATTTAGGCGAAAACCTTCGGAACCAAATAATTACGTAAGTTGAGGACTTATTGCACCCAGATTTTAAATCGAAGAAGAAGTTTTTGCGTTATATATAAGTAATATTTTTTTATCATTTAAAAAAATACTTTTAATTTTAATTTTTTAATTAAAATAGAATATTCATTCAGGAAATTTTATATAGTCGGATTTTCACATTCAGGTATGAGTTGTAGCAAAATTTTTGGCAAAAAAAATTCAATTAGCTCTTCCGACGTATATCAGGTCAGTTTCCCGCCGACACTTAGGGCCCTAGCCACGTACACATCCGCCTGAATTATTAGTCGCAGCGAATGCAACTAACCGAGACTAATTGCAGGCCGTTGCAGTATTTTTTTGCCGGAATATATATTATTTGTATTAAAAAATTTATTGTTTGCGCCGCCGAAGTTAATCCAGCCAGGGCCGGCTGTTTATTATCATACTATAGGTAGGTGCAGTTTTTAGACGTTATTCCGATTTTTTTATTTATTTTTTTGGGGAGTCGGGATTTACGCGTCGCAGGAGGGTATGAAATAAGGGACGCTGCAGATCTGCTGCTTGTTTTTAAAAAAATAATTATATTTTTAGTTGCAGTTAAAATATAATTACTCAAGTATGATAGTTTTGCATGATTAAACCATTTATTAGTGTATTCTGTGTCATAGATTGTAGGTAACATACATATGGATTGTTCAGTCTTCCGACGAAAACTATGAATTTAATGAATACTTTATGACACTGGGAAAGGAAGGGGGAGGAGTCCAAGCATGAGAGACTCATCCATCCATTCGTCGTCAAATAAATAAATAAATAAAATAAATAGATTGGCCCATATATCGTGTTAAGGGCCATAGGTAAAATACTAGAAGGTAATTAGTAATTCTTTTATGAAAAAATGAATGCTTAAAATATTAGAATCCCATTTTGTAAAAACCGAAAGCTTTTAAATGGAAGAACGAAATAAGAAAAGATACTACTTTTTTAGCTCTGGCAGTTGTTTGAGAACTTCCTCCAGGATTCCCGCAATTCTCTTTATTGTTTAAAATTAGAATACTTTTTTTTCATTTTCAGTTATCAAATTTAGGGTCTTTTTAGATATGGATTTTTCGTTTTTTCGAATTTGCTCCCGATCGCCATATGTGTTTGAAATGTGAAATACTTAAATGTTAAATATTTCCGAATCAGTAACTTGCGAATTTCTGAAAGAAAATTAAATTAGCTTAGAAATTCGGGTAATTAAATTAACCGATCCGTCACGGCGGCTCGAAAACAACCGTGTCGACCTTAGAGGTCTATTTATAATAATAAATTGACCCCTAAGCATTATAAAAATGAATTCATCATCAATATCTTACTATTATAAGAATAAAAATAGTTATTCAAGATATGCTACTTCTTGTATAAAACTTCTATAATCTCTCCCTATTTTATATAATTATATAGTTCATAAAAAAATAACTGGCTCCATTGATCTTCGTGCCATCTGCAAGTCATTAATTGCTGAGAAATTAAATTAATGGTTTATGTGCTATCTATATAATAAAGAATGCTTATACACGAATCCTTATTTGCGTGCATGTCTTCTTTTGTTGCAATTCTCATTAAAAAAGGTTTAAAAAATATTTTTTTTTATATAAAATGTATATTTTTGTTTTATAGACAAAAATTAAAAGTTAGCAATTGTATTCAGGAGTGGTTCCTCATCAAATAAGGCAGAATTTATTTAATTAACAATCATAGTATTATAATATCTTTTATAAACACTTTATGAGCCGCAAGGTTTTACATCAAACCTAGTCTGGGGGCCGCATGGTTTCATGTAATGATAATCCAAACTAACATGGACGTGTATTCATCTGTGGTCAAATAGTAGAATTACATTGTGCATCGTTATCAGAAAAAAATGCCAAGTGGCTTATGGCTCTCACGCCAAAAGGCGTGAAAGGCTCATAACGCTTGGCTACAAAATCACGCCTTTTGGCGTGAACGGCTCATAAAGTGTTGATAAAAAATATAACATATACATCGTATATATTTTATAATTTATTTCTGGATATGTATAAATTAATAGGTTTTAAAGTATTTAGGTTTAATAAAAATACCGAATATAATAAATATTTTTTATTACGTTTCAGTAAAACCTGTGATGACCCTTAGAAGGAGTGAGTCAACCCATTCGCCGAGGGGGAGCTGGGTGTGTTCCGGGAACAAGGGCGCAGTTATGCACCGGGGTGACAGTTTCATTCGGTTAGTATCGAACACGAGTAATAAATACCAAAAGCGAATATGGAACCGGATATTAATTTAGAGGAAGCGGGTCAATCGGGGCCACGATGACGTCATATTAATATTGCTGACGTTATTTAATTTAATGAACGCGAACGCTAGCTAGCTGTTTGCAATGCCAAATTAAACAAAGGGCGCGTATCAACCAATCGGTGCGTAATATTTGCGATGAAAATTATTATTTAGAATATATTTTTAATACGGCGATCGGACACATATTTTACATTTTCATTTCGTCGAGCGTATCGTGAAAATTTATAGCGCCGATACATTTTTATAATGCCATTGTCGGGGTTGTACAATGGCTCTGTGTGTACTGCGGACGCGTCTGTTAAAAATGTTAAGCTGTTTCAGACAGACAGTCGAAGTGGAACGTGTACAAAGAAAATTTCCGAATCGCATTTACCTTGCGGAGTATTTTCTTGGTAATTGGTTGCCAAGAGCCAGAGGTCCTTTGGCCCTTGGAGGAAAACTTTAAAAGCAATTTCCTCGACACGACCCTCGGCATAACACTAAATAGCCGCGGGGGGTGAGAAGTGCCCGGTGAATGGGGTAGAACTGTTTACAGTGATAACAAATAATAGCGGCTGATAGCCAGAAATGCCTCATCGGTTCGCCCGTGTTGTTGTTGGAAGGACGGAAATGCGAAAATTGAGTAGTACATTGTGAAAAAAAAAATGATAAAAATTAATAATTTATTATATCAAAGTACGTATCTCGAGGATACGAAATTTAAGCAGTGGATTGAGACATAAATTACGTTTTTATTCGTCGAATTGGCGTACAAACAATTCCATACGGTTATATTCAGGATTTTATAACTGAAATAAAAATAAAATTTTATGCATCACATAAAAACATAAATTCATCGCTGAAAAACACGTTGAAACGAGCGTACTTCTATGTACGATTACTCGAATTCTTTGTTAATTAATTCTGATTGTATGGAGGGTATTAATTTTCTTCGGTTATCGGATATTTCGTGTCTCAATTCGTCGAGTGGTGTGTACTTGAGTCGGAGTTTATTGAAGTAGCATGTATACATACATAATATATTACAGATATCCGATCTCTATATCAAGTGCCCTTTGAAAAGGCGCTCTGATCGCTAATTATATTATTTGATCAATTATTTCCTCTCGGATATAATAATATATTTGACTATACGCCGTTTTTCGTAATATTATGAATTATTTCAGTCGTAATTAGTAGATAAAACCGGTTTTACTCGCATGTCTCTCACGATCGATGCATTATTTCGCTCGACTGTACGATACAGTATAGAGGTTGATAAGAGATAAGGGCTAATTCATATAAATGGTTACGTGACTAAGACAGGGAGGAGCCCCCAGTGGATAGGGAGGGGCCGGGATGGAGTGTTAAGGTGCGGCTCTATGACACTAATGGCTAATATTTTCTTCGACTTTGCTGGCTCAGACAGTAAATAACCATCGACGCCTGCGAAGGAGGGCAAAAAACAGAGAATGATGGGCGAAACACAAGCAAAAACCGAATTAAGAGCGAGGCGGAGAGAAAAAATATGGCGCTTATCGGTCGACGGGGTACAAAAGGGCAATTAACATTTGGTACACGTGGATGATCCCAGCTTCTTAAAGTTTAAATCTAAAATTTAGAGCATTGTCATATCGATGATATGTAATCCTAGCGCAATATGTAAATTTATTCCGACGATATTTCATCGCATATGATCGAAGAGAAAATTACCTATCGAGACGCGGCTAAGCTAAAGCCGCAATATAATAGAGCTTTATAAAAGTGCGCTATTCTTTTATTAAATTATACGATCCAGATTTATATTTATTTTTCATTCCGAAACAAGCTATCTTATTCATGTGGGGCGACGACCGCCCTCTGCGCGGGGGCTGATTAATAAGTTGACCTTGCAAGGATTGCTTTGACCTCATCTTATTCTTTCCTGGCTCCCGAGGGCGCCATTTGTTACCGGGGGTCGGCACCCCTGCACCACTATACTGAAAATTTCAACAAACCGGTATGTAATATGTCCAACTTTTCAGAGGGAATTCTAAAGTTGCAGAAATATTGCCGAGGGTTGAATCGTCGTGTATTTTTGCGGACATATTTTATTTTTATTATTCACTGTTTAACGGACGACAAATGCATATTGAATTTTGGATGGAATGCTTTTTTTCCATTGATGTAGGCAATTCGAAAACAGAGAATTGGGAAAAGGTCTCTCTTCGGGATGAAAAAGCTACCTGTGTAAATAAAGCGAAGTGGGTTATTGGGTCATGGATAACGTAAATAAATTTTAAGTATTCCAATTTACGCTATGTATTATTACTGAGGGAGGCTTGATATATTTGAAAAGTTGTCTTAACATTTATCATAATACTGCTGAAGTTAAAGACAATTAACGTAATTTATCTATAGAAAATTTATTATTGAATTATATGGAAAACGTTTATTTTGATATTAAACTTTGCTTTAAGTTTTATTATAAGATTATTGTAAGATTTTTGATGTTTAACGTATGCCATATACAGGTTTTTCACATCAAATTCAACCTTTTGCATTTCAAATTAAACCTTTTGCATTTAAAATATATTTTTCAAAACTAGTGCAAAAATGGCACAAATTTTTGACACTCTCTATATATATTGAAAAATAGTAATTTTAGGTGATGAAAACTAAATAATTTTACTAGTTTCGGGGAAAAAGCTCCTAAAATGTAAACAGATCAAA
Organism: Philopotamus ludificatus; assembly: GCA_022495035.1. Taxonomy (NCBI): domain Eukaryota; kingdom Metazoa; phylum Arthropoda; class Insecta; order Trichoptera; family Philopotamidae; genus Philopotamus; species Philopotamus ludificatus. The sequence continues at coordinate 223,157 of JAGXCT010037220.1, read as the reverse complement.
ATTATATTTTTTTAAAATTGGCAAATCTGCCGTCAGTGGGCTTAAAATCATTTGTAGAGAGATTAGTGTGTTGCCGAACGAACATCCAAAAAGTGGTTTGTTAGATTTCTATTTTGAAATTATTCATTGCTGAATGAACCAGGTTGTAGGACGTTGCAATTACGTTGGAATTAAGATTCGCAGAGCTTTACCCCTGAGCAGTGGATATTCTTCTTTTACTGATATCCAAAAATCAGAAAGTTCCATGCTACCAAATTTTGTCTTCAATGTATTATCGCAAGAAAACTCAATAAGAGATTCTTCTTCTAAAGAAGTAAATTCAGATGGAGCCTTGGCTCTAAATGGGTCTTGAATCCATGTAAATTTCTCAATATAATCTGCTTGAAAGTATTTTTCGAACCATTTGATTAGCTGTGATAGGTGATCTTCAAAAAGAGATTTCATATTGCAAGACAAATTAATTTTATTGGCGGTTACAAACTGGAGCAACAAGGGAAAACAATCATTGATACCATCTTCATTCATTTTTATTTTCCACAGCTGTAATTTTTTTCTGAAAGCTGAAATCTTTTCCTTGCATATTGCGTCCTTGTAAGGAGAGATTTAACGCATTCCACTTTTCAAAGATATCACATCAAATCAAAAAGTCTGTTTCCACAAAGTGTTTGGCATACTCATGTTTTTCTTCTTTAAGGAAAGTGTATATTCCTTGCTGTAATTATAACGTACGAGACAATACACCCCCGTGAGAGAGCCATCGTGAGTGACAAAGATGTGTATTCTGCTCCCATATCTTCACACATTTTTTTGAAAAATCTTGCTTTCAGTGGCCGAATAATCCTAATATAATCCTTGTATATTATATTTAGCGTCTAACAATAAAAGTGCCACGGGTTTCTAAAACTGTGTTTGCATTTCCATCACCGGTGAGAGTAAAGGCTCGCCGTGGTCCGAGTCATGAATCCTCATTTAATTTTTCACGTTTTTACATAACCTTTACATATGTATAAAAAATTCGGTTTAAAAGTCTAGTTAAAGCCAAACTAAATTATAGATTTTCGTGTATTTTCGCCGAAGTTTTTCGCGGTGCCGCTGTTCTGCAGTATCACGTCAGTTTAATTTATGAAATTAACTAATGTCGAAATTTCGTCTGATTATGCAAATGTATTCTGCACGAATTCATCGCCAGAGCAGGGAAGTTCACTCGTTTGTTTAACTATTTTACGAGCTTCTCACTCACATGCGGGCAAAACACCTGTTTTGTTTCGCAAGATTACTTCCGCACAGGAGAAATATCAAGCCTTATACATATTTCGCACAAAACATTATTCGTGTCGAATTACGACAGCCAGTCGCCAAAAATGAAATTCGCAGTTCCACGCCCGTGAATCGCCGTGTTATTACATTAGAAATTATGTACATATTTTTAATATTTTCGCTAAAAAATGTGTTGATACTTTTCATAAACATTGTTCATAACCTTTTTAAATTCGAAATAAATTCCGACTATAATTGTGAAATTAAAACAATAATACGACATAAAGGATGGTGAATGGCTTTTGTGTTCGTTTGCAATTTATGGTTTTGTTTATGGGAAAGTTTACTGACCGTCCCTCTTAATTCGTTCCTTTGTTATGCATTTTCCGTTTCCTGTTATAAATTCTCGTTTTTATATCGCAAGAAACCATTTATTTTTCTATATATCCCTATTATATGGCATGGTTTAACTACATATATATTTTTTTGTTGTTGTTGAATAATATAATATGTATATTTTCTTTTATTAATATAATATCTCGAGTGGATTGCTTTAAAACTTTATAAGAATGTCAATCGCAATATCTTGCGACATTTGTCAACTCTGATAAATCACACCGTGCTCACAAATTCAGATTGACGAATGATCTGTGGGGGATGGGGGGTCAGTGTTTTTTGTTCTTATTCCGGGGCTCGAAATAAAATTCTGCACCATGGGTCATTTGAGCAACGATCCGGTCATAAATTTGAAAATGTCGACAAGGGTGCCGTCAAATTCGGACGTAAACGTCGAATATTGCACACTGAATTAAAACTTTGTCGCCTTTTTAATCTGAGGGTGGAAAAGTTTTACGATCACGAATGTTTCATTTTCAGCCGAATCGCGCCAGTGTGCAATTGTCACATTGTATAGCGGGGGAATATAAACTGGGGACGATCGGATAGGAAATTAATTTTTTTGTGTGCAAAAATACGGTCCGATAAATTTAAATTTTTCATTTCCCGATATTTACGAAATAACATTGTATATTTCTTTGAAAATTTACCAAAAACTTAAGTATCGTTTTACGGTTATACCAATAAAATATTACATAATATTCAATTAATTAATGTACAAAATTTATTCCGAGTTTTCATTTTTGAATTTTGACATATGTCTGGGCGGCGATGCAATTTAATATTGAAAGTTCATCTGTGCAAAACTTAATGAATGCCGTATACTGAAAATGTGTACGAAACAGGTATATAAAAATAATGATTCGGGATTTTCATGCGAATGAAAAATATACATTTTATTTTATGTGTATGGAAATTTGGCGTGTTCATTCAACATATAATTATTTTTCAAAATATACTATATAAAATAGTATTTAAGATCACATATCTTAAAAATATAATTAATTAATAAATTTTAGTACTCGTAATGTATATAAAGTATTAGGAAAAAGATTAACATGTATTTATTCATCTAATTAATATATTTAGTGGTCTAATTACTTAATCTTCTCCACTCTGCCCACTTTTTGTCGAATCTATGAGTTACTCTCATTATATATCTTTTTAAAAATTTATTAAAAGAGATATTCATTAGATAAATAAATAAGAAGCATCTATAAGGTTTGATCTGCTATTCGATTAAAAAAAATATATTATTTTTTTAAATTAAATTTAAAAATCTTTCTTCTTTACTAAAAATTCTTTTACTGGAAAAGGTTAATCGTTTGCATATTATAGACATATTACTTTCACTACCTGTATTTGTTGTCTTAATTTATATATAATCGTCTATAAGTCAACAATAGTTTTCCTATATAGAGCGCCAAGTTATCACTTTCAAATTAAATATTTCGCGCGTGAACTAACTAAAAATAGAACAAAGTCATTTAAAATATGTGAATAGAAAAATCTTGAAAGAAAAATTATAAAATATAAATAAAAACCTAACCTCAAATTTAGTATAGGGACCTAGTCTTCTATAAAGCGGGTTTCTATATCTCATTGCTTTAGGAGGGTTTAATGTATTAAATTAAGATAAGTGATATTTTTCATAAATATTACCTTATTCTAATTGTTTTTAAATTACATATGTAGATTAATGATGATAGGAATATGTATGATACATAATTTCCTCCACATTGATGATGTAAATCTCTAAATTTATTCAATTTTATTCCAAATTATATGTTATATTTGAGAAATATATATTAAATTATTGTTAACTTATTTTTGATTAATTTATTTCCAAGCTTTATCTTCGTATACAATTTAAAGTATTTTCAGTTCATCTGAAAATACACTGAAACCGACCTTTTTTCTGATACAATTATTTTATTTGATTTTAATAAGGATTTGTAATATAGCTAATAAGATATAAAATTTCATGAAATTTTCATGTAAATAATATCGGGTGAAAAATACATTACAGTCAAACCTGTTTTGTGCGGTTTATTTATACGGTATATAAAAAAACACGATAGTAAAAAATTTGGAGATTCTTTTTTCGTAAGTTTGCCTGCATGTTTAAATGTATTTGATCATTATTATATCAGTGATGACGAACCTTTATGAGTAGAGAGTAACATTTTTGTTTGTTAATTTTTTCAATACTAGCTCGTGGATAAAGTCAGTGGCGTCACTTAGAAACAGGGATGAGGGTTTAATGGGATTTTCATTTACAAATCTCTAATGGAGATGACAAGATTCGATAAATATTGTTATTACTTGAATACACCATGAATACAATTGATGCATTTCCCTGAAGTGTTCTATTCAGTAATGTCACATAAGAAGTTAAGAAAAAAAAACAAGTAGGTCATTTAAAAAGGTTTCGTGATCCTCTTCTTCTAACCTGCGGACCATAGGTTTGCCATCACTGCACTATATAATCATATTCCTTAATTATCGTCCTTCAAAGTATTTACAAAGATTAATTTCAAACCGAAAATTTATTCTTTTTTCTATTTAGATATAATTTTCAATATATTTTTTTATGCGGTCCCTCTTCACCGCACAAAAACAGATTTAATTGTATTCCACTTGATAAATCACATATATCAAATCTGAAAAAACTTCCAAAGAGCTATTCATCTCTATAAAAAATTAATACAAACTAAGAATTTAAAGGTATGGAGTGCAATGAGTCCCCAGAATAAAGAATTCCCAGAATCTATAGATTTTTGTCGGAAAATTGACTTATCTGTGTACTAATTTTGCTCTGTCGCGTTTAACTTGAACTATTAATCGTATTTTACATACAAACTATGACAATGGTTC
>JAGXCT010037220.1:185636-203245 GCA_022495035.1 Philopotamus ludificatus | reverse complement strand
ATTATATCCACCACATCTTTACTTATACAATAATCTCTCGAAATTGAGTGTATACATTAAGAAATAATTTAAATTGAATCCATCTTTAAATAATGCCATTTGAATTAAATTCCTAAATGGATATCGTCCCTAAATCTTTCTACAAGTATAAGTTTTAATGATTTATTAAACGTCGATGTCGATGTTTTATGCTTCAGCATTTTTTGCCGATTTACTATCATGTAAAATAGTTTTATATACGAATGTTTTAGATTAAAATATACATATGCAATTAAAAACAAATTTGAAATAGTATTTATATACAATGAGTCGTTATTTCAAAGTAGTCTAAGTCTATACATCTTTAAATTTAAAGATTTAGAGATTTGTATTTTAATTAATAAAAAAATGAATAAATTAATAAATAGTTCGAATGAATTTTCTTATCTTCAATATTCCCCCACCCCCTTCGCATCCAGAAAATGTCTGCTTATTTTCGATTTTTTTAAAACTGTATATGATCTTTTTGAAACTGTATATATATAAATAATTATATTTTTTTTATATAATGAGAGGAATATTTTATTTTACATAATTTATTTTAGATAATCCGGAAAGAAATCCATTTTTTTTTAAGTAGCATATTATTTATTTATTTGACTACGATGTATGGATGTTATAATAAAAAGATTCCAAAGCGGCATTCTCTTATATTCGGCTTATATAAAAATTCGATAGAGATTAAAAAGATGCAAGGGGAATGAGTCTCTCATACTTAAATTTCCCTCCAGTGTCAAACCACGACACTGGTTAATTTTAATATTATTTCAGTTGGATTGAAGTTTATAATATTTATTTTATTTAAATATGTATTCAACACAGAATAGATGGCATTAAATTAATTAATTCCAACGTGCCAAACTACCTACATACATATTATTTTTATAAAGCATGCGGAGATAATGGGTGTCATCGTCCATTGAGTTATAAAGAATTCCTTGAATTCATAGTTTTCGTCAGACACCTGTCAATTTTATTTTCTGGCAAATAACAATTTTTAATAATAAAATCTCTAATACCAATCAACAAAATAATACTTTTTTCCAGCGTAAACGCAGTTGTTCGATTCCTTTTTTAAAAAAATCCTTTGATTTTTCATTGAAGAACTTTTCCATGTGTGTTTTCACTTCTCCGACATTTTTTTTTACCTCTTAATGTATGCTTAACCGATCTGAAAAGGTGGTAATCTGACGGCTTGAGATCCGGTGAATAAGGTGGATGAGTAAAAGTTGCAATCCAAGCTCCCTTATTTTTCCTGTGCTATTTTTGCAGCAGCATGAGGCCTCGCGTTATCGTGTCGAAGGATCCTTTTTTTGTTATTGAACAAAACAAATCATTTTTTATGAGCTCTTGTTTCAGTTGCTCAAGTTCTTCACAATACACTGTTGCTGTAACGGTCTGACCAGATTAAAAAAAATCATAGTGTATAATTTCAGAAAAATCCCACCACGCACAAACAAGGACCTTTTTATTATTAGTAAAGGTTGGATCAGGTACTTCTCCAAAGAAATCCATTGTTTTTTCGTACAGGATTAATGTATAGCAGTCACTTCTAATTTCCAGTTACAATTCGCTACAAAAACGGTTCGGCTTTATACCGAGACAAAAGAGACGTGTAGGTGGTACGCCGTTGATCAAGCGCCTTCTCCGTCAATTCATGAGGAACCCAAATTCATCGCCTTTACAATTGATAATTCTGAACTGTACAGCCAAACTTAAATGATAATACCTCAACTGTTTGACGAGGATCTGAATCCACTATCGTGCGACATCTTTGAGATTCGTATTTAAATTTTAAACCACCGTTGATACTTGTTTGATTTCAGAATATCCCCGTAAGTATCGGTAATTTTTTACACTGCTTTGCTTCGTTTGCCTTAATTCCTTGATCGAACAAAAATACAATACATGACGTAAGTGTCCTTCTTCTATTGTTGGCTATGGCATCTTTCTCCCTTGGTAAAAAAAATACGGAAAAGTAAAATTACAACCATAGCTTTAACATAATAACAAAACTTACGTGTTTGCGGGACCGTGTCTCGACACAAATTAACTGTGAATGAGCTCATCGAAGAAATTTTGATTACTTTTCGGTCCCCCTAATATATAAATAGGCATTTACACGCGCCCAATTTTTTTTAATTTAATTAAGTTTATTAATCTTTTTTTGTCTTCTGTAGATAAATATATTGATGTCATTAACGTGTTTTAAATTTGTCAATTTTAATAATGTCTGAACAAATTTCGTCACACCTAATGTGATATGGCCCCCATGATTATATATAAAAATATCTTTTATGGGTAACCAGGCAATGAATCATTCGAGTTAAATTTTTTAAAGGGCACTTTGCCTAATGTACAATTTTAATTTGAAACTTTTCACATACCGTATACGCACAAAGAGAGAGATAATGGAAATGTGTAGGAAATTGGAAAACCTGACGGTTTATTTTACCGGTCCGGGGGGGGAGGTGGGGGTGCGGTTCAAGGAGCCACCCCTCGAGCGGCCCTGCGTCAATATTTATGGAATTACCCCGAACACGGTTTACCCCCGTCAAATAATATTTGGAAATCTTACACAATTTTAGAGCGACCGGTGAATTGGTGAGGGATTAGGCCGCAGTTTTGTATCGACGATTAATAATCGATTCTCGCGACGCCGGTACGTGATTTGTCATGTGACACGACGATTAGCGGGACCGTGCGAGGTGAGGCGCGGGTGTGTTTACACGGTGCCAAAATTAATTCGCGTGTAAGTTTCGCACCCCCTCACGAGTTTGGTGAGCGCGTGTGTAATCCCCCCCCCCACGCTCTTCGTCCTTGGACGAAATCCCAAACGAGTATGGTTCTAATATTCTAACAACAAAGTTCTACCGGCAAAGCCCTGCGAACATGTAAAACACTGAATAATTAAAATTTGATAATGCCACCTCTCTCACTCCCTCACTCGTACACAATGATAATGCGAATCGGGATATTCAAACTTTGATAATAAATTTAATGCTCCTACAATTCTATTTTAACATTTGTAGAACAAGCCCAATTTTTTATTTAAATTGAGTTCACGGTAATTCTGAAAATTAGCTTTTTATTGAGTACCTCCTCATCATAGTTATATAACTTTACTTATATATAAGTATTCAGATGGGTGATCATTCTGAATACTTCTGAGTGACGCTGGTCAACAGAGAGGTGGAATTAAGGCTGACGACCTTCATTTCACAAAAAAATAATTGTCAAAAAAAATAAAAGCTGGGAAGCGGGCAGCAGCGCTTTTCAGTGTAAAAAAACCACTGCGGTGCAGAAGGCAACCACTGCACTATATATTCCCATGGTAACCATGTCCATGGTCCTCCATAAGGAGAATAATGCACATGATCACGTTCCTCAGAAATGAGGGAAAGTGGATTAATATCTTATATAACAAAATAATTATATGTAATCGCTTCACGACTAAAAAAAAAAAATATATAACTGATAATTTTTTTTTATAGATGTTAGGTGTCAGTAGTCAGCAATCTGGTATATTCTAGATCAACCTTTCATTATATAAAATATATATAATAAATACTCTTTATTTTTTGTAGGACATTTTTTCAGAATTTTCCTTACGTGTTCGATAAGGAGCTATTTTTAGCAGCGTTCGCTTTGATTCTTCCATTTTTTTTATTTTGGTTTTGAATGCCTTATCATTTGTCTTGATAACATAATTAATCAAGCCATCTATCCTGTGCTGAATAAACATTTATATAAAACAATTAATATAAATTTCAAACCAACTTAAATAATATTAAAATAAACCTGTGTCGTGGTTCGACATTTGGGGGAATATTAGTTTGAGAGACTTATTCTCGTTGCGTCTTTAGAGTCTTTAGAATGTTTATCGAATCTTTATCAAAACTTTATATGGATGAGCACCCAACTTTTTTTAACTTTTTAAAAAACACCACCCACTAAAAGGAACAAATATTATATTTAAACAAATTATTTGTTGAACACGATTTGCAGAAACATAATATTTATATATGTTTTTTTAATTTCGCACGTTGTTATGTCTTGGTGTTCATTGGCGCAAAGGGTCATAATTTTATGTCACAATAGTCGATGACCAATGGTTAAAAATGTGCTAAGTCATGAAATTTTCACAGAGTATAGAATAGCATTTTCTAATTTATGAGCTCAACTTAGAACGAGCTTTTAAATACCAACGGATTTACAGATTTATTTGGATGGATATCAAGAAATGTTTATAAACTTTATTAGTTAATTATAGAGATTTACGAATAATAATGAATTCAACCACACAAAAAATAATAACAAACTAAAAGCTATATTAGATTCATATTAGAGGTGTCGTTAGTATTAACTCATTGCTTACGGGGGTCGTGAATTCCACGTCATAAGCTTTTTTGCGTACGTCCGGGGCGCGCACATCACACGTAAGCCGACACTACGCTTTTGATCGTCTGTAACTATTGCAACGTTTGGTTTTTTCGAATATTTTTTGGTTAGATAATTTGAGAATTGTAGCAGTACAGTAATAAAAAACAGACAATGAGGAGATTTTGCGAAAATGTTACAAATACATACATATCAAACCATTTATTTGAAATATTCAATGGTTTTTTTTACAAATATTTAGAAATTGCTGACTTTACTATTCAGCAAACGTGGACGTTCAAGTAATTCAATTTTTAGCTTAATATCTTGGTTAATAAATGAGTTATGATTTTTTTTATAAAAACGACTTTTCTCTAAATTTCGTCGAATGGGCCCCGCCTCAGCACATGTTGACCGCAATTCGCCCCATAGGCAATGTGTTATATATATGATTAATATATTATATAATTATTTATTGGGTTTTCATTAAACCCTTTCTTACACGAATTTTTATACCACAATGTTGTTTTTTTAACTTAGGCAACTAATCTTTAAATTTCTATCAGGTATATATCAGAAATTCTTATAGTTAAGTTGTCATCTTCAAAGCGATAAAGCTCTATATTAGGCGAACCCTTATACAATAGTAATAACAATTTGGGATGAATCGATGTCTCTCATCTCCCAAGTAGCATCATTTCAGATGTTTTTAATACTTTTTAAAGTGTAAAAAATGTGCTATCGCTATCTATCTTTTTTACCAATACCTGTATATTTAAAAAAATGACTGATTGCTATATAAAAGTCATATACATATGTATATTATAAGAAATTATAAATAAAAGCTATATTTAATATTAATTATTTATTTCTTGGGTGTTATTTGAGATTTAAAAAAATATATTATCATATCAAGATCGACTACATATATTTGTACACTACATATATATACGACTACATATATTTGTATATGTTACAAAATAGCTCTAGATTTCTGTAGACATGAGAGATGTATTGGCCTAATTATTGACTAAGTATTAGGTTTTATTATTTCCTGATTTTAAATATTCTAATATTTCTATATATAATAATTTCTATAAGCTGCAGTAATGCCAATCCTTAAGATGTTTTGATGCATTGCTACAACAAACACAACTGATCCCGATTAATAATTATTTTAAACTGTAGTAGTTGCGTATTATGAATTGTATGAGTAACCAAAGCCCAGGAGGCCTCTTTATGGCATACCACCGGATTTTAGCTTCATATTTATCTGCGAAAATAGAGAGCCAGTCAGATATCAAGGATTAATTATAATTAAAATTTAATATTAATCTTTTGACAACACAACTTAATATTTGAGTATATATTAATATAAATTATTATTCATGAAATCCATGTGAAGGGGTTTAATTCTGAGAAAAATCATGAATTAATATATAGAATTATTTTCTTTTGTTGTTTATAAAACTCATAGCACCCTGACTTTATAAGCGAGGCTCTGGCATTATTTCCATAATTTTATATATACGTTTCCTTTTTTGCACGGCTTTGAATTACACGAACCAAGAAAATGGACAGATTTAATATTTACATATATTGATTTTTGACATGTTTTAAAGAAATTCGAAAAAAATGCATACACCTTCCGGTATTCCGCAGGGATCAAATTTAGGACCTTTATTATTTATTTTATTTATAAATGATATTCATAGTGTCCTTCAATGTAAATTTTCACTTTTCGCAGACGACTTAAAATATTTCGATCTATTACTTCAGTGGAAGATGCCCTTTCGTTGCAGCTGGACATTGATTCTTTGCGTACTAAATCGTCTTCCATTAAGTATTGGAAAGTGTCAAACAATGACATTTTCTAGATCAAAAGAGCTCATCATCTTTAATTACAGTCTTGGTAACGTAACTCTTCCTAAGCAATCGTCTGTTAAAGATCTGGGTATTTTGTTTGATTCTAAGTTAAAATTTAGTTTACATGTATCGGACGTGTGTATGAGATCGTCAAGAATGTTGGGCTTCGTCTTGAGAAATTACCACATACTGCAGCACCTTAGTCATACGAGTGCTATACGATGCATTGAATGGAGCTTCTGCTCGAATCAAGTTCCATTATATGGGCGCCTATGACGCCTGAATCTCTCAGATTAGAGAAGACATGTTGTTCCTGGTGCATCTTTACATGAGGGAGTTTGGATTCTACCCAAGTTTATACCCCAGCGCATGGGTACAGGGCTGCCTGGGGTATGTAATCCTTGAGAAAAGAAGGTCGATTTACTTGGCAAAGCACTTCTTCAAGCTATTGGTTGGCGCAGTACATAACCCCTTTGTTAAAGGAGCTAATCCTATGGGCGCCACTCACTACCATCGAACCCGCTCACGTGTGCTTTTTCTTCCGCCAAAGGCGAGGACAGGCTCACTCAAAAAACTCCGGTAGCCAGAGCCACATTTGCTCAACCATTTGGCTGAATATGTGGATATATCTGATGTCAAATATAGCCGTTTTATTGATATCCTATATGAAATTTTTTTTATAATTCTTTTCTTTCAATTTATTGTAATAAATGTTGTTGTTAGGTTATTTATTTTTCCTCATGTATTATTATGTGTTATGCGTGATTGGCGAACTGGGTCATTCTGTAATGCCAATCACGCATTGTCTTTAAATAAATAAATAAATAAATATATAAAAAAGATCTAAAATATGGTATCTTTGAGTTTAAGTCATCTTAAATGATTTTTTGATTCCCTTCTAAAGTTTTGCTTTTTAGTGTTGATATGTATAAATAAATTTGTTATTTCTTTGGTTGGAAAATATTATATTTTGAATCGATTTTAAATAACGTAACCTATTTACCATTTTGACTCGGAGCATTCCAGCGCCGTCCATACCTCACTTTTGAAATGTACTTTTTTTAATTTGTATTATTCCACAGCACCCCTAAATATTTTACCTATAAGCCGCCACTGGTTGAACATATTAAAAATACAGATTTATTGACTGATGTCGAATTCGAATCATGCTGTATTGACTCGTAGTAGATATAGAATTTGTGTTAGTATTTCACTTTCAATGTCAAATGAGTTTATCTATTCCGTAGTTCTTTAGACATATGACATAAGAGACAGTTAGAAGCGGTTCGTAATCGGCTTTGTAAAAGAGATAAATCTTCAACACGACTGTCAGATACTGAATGTATTCTTGCCACAGCTTAACATATAATATTCATAATTCTAGACATCGTCGATTGAAATAAATTTATAGGATTTGATTCAATTATTAAGAATCACGCAATATTAGTATTTCATTTTTTAATTAAAATTACACAGAGATGTCCATAGATTAAACCGCGTTTTTGCGTCGCATAAATTCAGAAAACAGCGGTAAAATCTATGCAATTAAATCATGGATCTGTAACGCGGCCACCGTTTACCATACATCAGACGTAAATCGGGAGCAAACAGAGGCCCGGACTAGCATGAAACGGGCAAAAGGGTTCTCCCATAAAAAATTGAGAACCTTCCCCCGTGTAGTTTGTTTGGCATTAGTGTACCTGGGGGTGAAAAGGGTCCTGTTCGTAAATATTAAATTTTGTTTCCCCCGGGAGTTTCGGCTTACTGCCGGCTTTGAGGGCATTAGCTCGCCTCTGGTCCAGCTGGGCTTCGCCGATACATCTCCGTGGCTCATCCACTCGTCAATCGGGCCCCTTTTTTTGATTAATAACTGACGCATTAAAAATTTATCTTGTAAATCTGATGTAAATTTGACGGCAGCATCAATCTGGGACGCGAGTCCTGGGAGAACGACGGAAGCGCCGACCGGAATTTCAAAAAGTAAGGGTTCATTGTACACAGCATTCATCTGAAGATGTGTATCGCGAATATTGGATACGTGATGCTGTTTAATATTACAATTAAATGTATCGGATTATATTCTACGTCTAGCTTAATAAAGAATGAATAACTCATACAATGTAAACATCGCGTTAGGGTCTTAGAGAAAACCCAATTTACAGTAAAGTAGAATTTTATGGTCCATTAAAAATTTTCCATTGTACGTAAACAGGATTAAATGATAGATTAGGGATCCATAATGCTTTTTAAAAATATGTTATCAAACGGAGCACACAAACGAAATTATGTTTAGAGCGGATTTAAGATGTCTGCGGAATATCGCAGATCTAATTTGAATATAAATAACAGAAAGAAATAGATTTGTATGTTTTTTATAAGGGTGGGTCTCCACAAATATTTCAATTCGCGTCTGAGGGGGTGTCACATAGATGCGAGGGCTCGTCTGGATTTTTATGAATATTTCAATAATAAACACGTACATCACATATTTACATTTTCTTCTATTATTATGTACGTGCGATAAAAAAAATGAAAAAAATAGAAACACGTCTTCTCTCCGCTAAATATTTACTCTCGGCCGTTTTACGACGGACCGGCCTGTAACTGTGTTTTGCCATTTTGGGGGAAGTGTTTCGGTATGGTTAACACTGTCATAAATTTCCTTAAGTTCGTTTGGGTAAATATATTTGGGGGGTGGGATGTTCGGCGGTGGGTGAGAGGGTGGGCCTTAATTCGAAAGTTCGCGGACCGTGAAGAAGCTATAACGGGGAGACGAGTACCTTGAGCCCTAAGCAAGCGTCGGATGCTGCGAAATAAAATAGAGATGCTAATGATTCAGATAAGATGTAATGAATTGTATCATTAAATTATAAGTTTGTTGAAGTAACATTAATTTTGATGCCAAAATCGCTTCGTGAATTATGGCCGCGTTGATAATTGTTGTAAATAATATATTGGCATGCATTAAAAATATTACAGTTAATCTTTGTATGATATATTGTAACCATGGATGGAGGTAACTCTCGTATGATTTGTTTCGTTATTTATTATACACAAAAAAAGAAGAACAAATTTACAAAAATAGGCTTTTTTCGTTGATATGAAAGTAGCATAACTTGAAGTCACGAAACGTCGTTAACTAAATGATCTTTTCTATTTAGTTAAATTCCTAAATATCTCCTTATTCATTCTTTACGACTTACATCGTATTCTTAAATACAATGATACTTCATTTTCCTTGTCCTGTGTCAGTGGACTTACTAGTTATATTTATATCTCTCCTCTCAGGGACCTCAAGCATTTCAAATCATAATATTGATGAATTCTTTATGATAATGCTCTCAGCGATGTTTTACCGCAAACTGAGCTCTCGTCACACGTTGTACTCCTACTCAGCACATCGTACCGGATGCGAGCTAGAAAAAACATTGCGCCCGTGGCAACAGAAGTGAATATTGTTGTTTATTTTGCAATTGCGGACAATAATGGTCAATGATTAATTATAATATTTATTCTCTAGACAAGGCAATTTAAAATATGTCAATGAAATAATGTTTGTAGTATTGATTTTGTCGAATTAACAAAACATATACAATTAAAAAAACAAAAAAACCCAAATTTTGTATGGGTGCCTAGTCTTCTATAGGCCTGGTTCCTATAGCTTGGTTCCTATCTCGGCGCTATAGAAGGGTTGACGTACATATGAATACATTTATGTGCTATTTCGTTTACAATGTCGTTTTTTAAGTAAAGAAAATTGTCTTAATATTTTTTTTATGATATGATCCTTTTCCGTCTATTTAACATGTTTTAATGCCTTTTTTTTACATCTTCTCAATTAATAAATTACTATATTTTTAATAATGTTAGATGAATTTAAATAAAGGCACAAAATAAATAAATAACAACAGGGATTTTAAAATTCTAGAAAACTCGCGAAATTTACTGACGTCACTATTATTATTTATTTTATTAATATGATAAATCAATTATTGTTTACCTTGTATATTGATTTTTATAATAAAATTTATATTATTTATCTCCTTCTTTTTACAAGGTTATTGTAATCCAGTTAATATCGTGCAAATAAAATTAAACGAATATAAAAATAGGGAATAGTGTTTATTAAATAAAATTAATTTGTATATTCCGTTAACCGTTTTAGTTTTTTTTAATAAAATACTATATTTTCGTCTGAAAATAAACAAACCTTGTTTTATATAGCCATAAACAAAAGCATAACAAGTAAGTGTTAATAGTTTTAATAATATGATTAAATATTTTTCTAAAACAAATTTATCTCGATCTGTACAATCAGTGATTCAATTATTATTTACTTACCAAAATACTTTGAGTAATAATTAACATTTTATTATAAAAAATGCATTTTGTGAGTAGATTTTCATGAGTTTTCTCCCTCGCGAATAATTGTATACGGTTTATTTTTAGCCTAAATTATTCAAATTCAAATTAAGCCGAGTGGGTTCAATTGACAGTACGATTACCCGAAAGTTTACCTAGGTAAACTTTTCCCCATAACGCGCAATATATTGTTGAACATTATTCCGCGTAATTGGAGAGGGAGCTAATCTAGCCGGGGATGGATTAAATAATTATATTATGATTAACGCTGAGTAATGAGCGGCTCGGCACAACCAGAACACATTTGCATATGGAAATGAAAAACAAAATTAGTCGTTGCATGTGTAATGCACGGCCGACGTAATGGCGATATTGGAATTTTAATAAAAATTTTCCACTGTGACGTGCTCGGGTAAATAGCCGCCGGGAAAGCGGTTAATTAATCAACGCGCGGGAAAATGGAAAAACTGTGATAGATCACGTCTAGACGTCTCAATCCCGAACTTGTATTAATCATCGTGGTAACTAATTACATCTGCATACGTGTGTATACGTATATGGATATATAAAATATTTTTTATATGTAAAAAAAATATTATATAAACGAAACGCTATTTAAAATGAAAATTGGGTCAAATATAACAACGCCCAAATTAATTGAAACATTTAATTAATATAATTTATAGTGCGGTGTGTTGTTTTAAAAACGTATATAAGAATGGACATACATTTAATTAATTCTTGTGCGAGTGTGTATATTCATTTTTCTCTTTGTGCGCGCTTGAATCAAGATATTCAAATATATATTAAACATTCCAAGAACGGTAACGATTTCAGGATTTTCATACGAATGAGAAAACTCACATTTTCTTTATACATCGTATATTAAACATTTTTTAGTTAGCTCGCAAAAAATATTTTAAATTATCTCTACTCTTTTTTGCAATATAATGGTGACGAGGTGAATGCTAGCGCTTTTCAGAAATTCTAAAGCAACGATATTATATTAATATATGTTTTTAAATTTAATACCTAAATAAATTGTACGAAATTTTATTTATATTTATTTCGCACGAAAATTTAATTAGTTTTAATTTGCATTTAAATACTAATGAGGAGCTTTTTATTCTTAAAACCAACTTGACTGACTTTGAAACTTAATGATAGAGATGGACGTCTAAATAATAATTTAACCATACCCATGAAGCCAGACTCGAAAAAAATGCACGACATTCAATTTTAAATCCAATAAAAGCAATTTTATTAATTAGAGAGTGATGTAAATAATATGCGGAGAAAAAATAATCCTGAGACAAATTGTAGCTTTGTTTAAGTGAGAATGATGAAACTATCGTAAATTATTAATATAAAAGAATATTTGTATTTATATTTTAGATATTTTTTTTGACACGTTGAAGTACGGCATTGTATTTGTATATATTACTCTTCCTTAGTTTAAAAAGGGTAAATGAAGTAATTATTATTAGGCAAAATAATCTTCGAAAAACGCGCTGGAAAATATACCACTTTTAAAAAAAAATAGTATTGGCTGGTAAAAAAGTTTAACGTTTTTAAAAGAAACTGTATATATATATATATTTTTTTAAAATTAGTATAGCTATATTACATGCAGGCTTTTTCATGTCTGAGTTTGACTCATATAAAGTGTCAATGAATTTTGATGCGCCTGTTTCTGACTTTATATTTTTATATTGTAATTTAAATAATTCCTAGACTATTCTAGTTTCTTATTGGACGTTTCAAAGTTAATATTTTAATGATTTTTCTCCAAAAAACAAATGTTTTATTTCTTAAACACATGTGAGACTATCAAGAGTATATTCGACAAGTCATCTTTTAGTACTACAGGCTAGGACGCAAAACAATCACTTTACGATATGAAAACTGAACATAATGAGCAGATATTCTATACTATTTTTAAGCTTCAAATAAGTTAAGTGGATCCTGGAGGAAGTTCTTAAATCGTTGTCAAACTGATAAAATCGTTGTTTCGTTTTTCTATCCAAAACCGAAAGATTTTCATAAAAATAGATAGAATAAATTATTGATAGATGAATTACTTTTTTTTTTATTTCTATTTATGAGTCAAACTAGCCAAACATACACAAACTTTGATTAAAAGTATATTAAAACAATAACATTATTTAATAAAAAATAATATCTATGTAGATTATAAATACCAACAAGTCTTTTTTCAAACTTTTTTCCCGTTATCAATCAAATCAGTTTTAACAATTGCTCGATTCTGGTATGATATTTTATATCATAGGTATAGGAATGGCTTAACGGAAAAAATACAATAATCTTAGCATTGTTGAATATTACAATCATATATATTTTTATCCAAACCAGTATTTTTTCAATAAAATGAGAACGAAAAATATACGGAATGATGACATATATACGATGTTTATTTATTTGTTTAACTACAATGGATGGATGGCATGGCAGATAGATTCCAAAGTAGCAATAACCCATATGAAGATTCGTTAAAGATTCTAAAGATGCAAGGGGATACTTATATTTCCTCCAGTGTCGAGCCACTGGTTAATTTTTAATATTATTTCAGTTTGATTGAAATTTATATTATTTGTTGTATAATTATTTATTCAAATTAATAGATTCCAACGCGCCAAACTACGTACATAAATATGCCAGTGTTATAAAGAATTCCCTGAATTCATAGTTTTCGTCGGACACCTATCCGACTACTAACTTAGCCTAGTCGCGGTTAACTAATATTATCGAAATAATATGGATGTTATATACAAACCAAAACATTGGTGATTAATTTAGGATGATTTTTTCTATTCTGTGCCCTAAATATACGGTATTTAAAACGTTGATATTTTTGTATGATTTCGCATCAGTATTCTCTTTGACTTTTCTCCCCATTAACGATCATTCATACATCATGAAAAAAAATCCTCGAGCACGATTACTCGGAATATTATTCTTTTGTACAGTGTCAAAGTTGTGTCGACGTTTTGCAGCGTTTTGTCGTTTAACCGGGTATGTTAACAACTCTGAATGAGCACAGCGAGAGAGACGGAAGGACGGCTAGAGAGACTGTAGTCCCAGTTCCACTGACCCATTTTAACATATAAAAGAGTTACATACACTGCTCTGTCCCACTGAACTAACCCACATACCATGCGATTATATAAAACGGAATTTTTAATATAAATAAAAATATGTGTATATAAATTATGCGGACAGGATCTTTAAGGAAGCGTATTTCAGATGTGCGAGATACCCCCAGCCGGAAATTACGTTGGCAATTTAAGATTCAACCCCTGTTTTGCAGCCGTATGTACCGGGGCGAATATCAGGGGGAACATGTTACCTCGAGGAAATGCGCAAAAAGAAAGAATTTAATTAACAATCTGGCAGTAGTTTCAAAGAATACAATTTTGCATCAATAATTCTGGAACAAAGCAATGGAGTTAATCTGGCCTTCCGGTTCCCAATTTCAATTTGGCAAGGTGGTCTGCACCAAAATGTATTTCTTTATTATATTTCCTTTGAGGTTTTTATTGAAATTCTTTGTGCACGGCGAATCCGCCGCGGGGGGTACCCCTGGAATTAAAATTTAATTTCTGTGTATCGGTCTGAGGGTTAGTTCTCAACGACCGTGAAGAATTTCAATACAGACTTTCCAACCGTGTTAAATAATTAATTTTAAATATTTTACAAGTTACATCCAAATTAAGCTCGTTAGATGTACAACGCCCGGAAATTAATGTTAACTTTTCTGGAGCGTGGTCGCGGGCGTGTGTATGATGTTGATAAACCCGTCTTTGAGCCTCCTGTTTGTACAGTCTAAGGCAAAATAAACGCGACAAAAAAATAGGGATAGTTTTCAGTTTATCTAATTTAATAAAAATCTAGATTATCACAAAAAAACGATATATTAACACGAATATCATATTGAATATGAAAAAAAATATAATACTTTATTAGGAATCATCCTGAATTATTTATAATAATTAGAAAAAAATGTCGACTCTTTATATATGCGTCAATATTATTGATCTTCATCAAGAAAGGCTTATATTTTTTAAATACATTAGTTATTTATATAAGTGATGAACAATAATGTAAATTTTCAGATTATTTCAGACATCGCTTCATTCGAATTTTAGTTTCATAATGTATTTGATAAACTTATTTTATTCTATTGAATATAATTTTTGAAAACTTTGGGTATTGACTCATTTTTATTCTAATAATCTGTTTGTTTATAATATCATTAGTAAAGTAGATTTAATTAGCTTTTCAAGAGTAATTACAGTCTCTAAACATTTTTAGAAGTGAATATTAAGTAAAATATATTTATTCGTTGTTATGACTGAATATGAATGATAAATAATCAGTTAAATCCTTGAATAAATAGAGTCATATTTGTATTAAATAAAATTTTCCAAGCAATAAATTACTAAAACAATTAATTGGTTCATTTTTAAAACCCCATAGAGAGAAAATAGGATATTTTAATATCGCAAAAATATATATATTTCTTATATAGCTGTATATAAATTTAATAAATCTATTAAGAATATTCAAAGATACGTTTTATAAACATTTGTACCACCAAAAAAACTAAATTAACCGATAAAGAATATTTATTAACAATTGCATTATTTTAAAATATATCATTTTGGTTGGTCTATTTGTTACTTTGATTACCATAATTTATTTTTAAATAATCTTTATAGGAGTTTTAAAGTATATAATATATCATAAATAGCATTTTAAACGCAATTTATATTTTTATAAAAGTATATGATTAAAATTTAATTTTTATCTGATTAATTTAAGACGCTTCATCGCAGAAAAATAAAAGTTAATTAAATAATTTATCTAAAAAAAATCTTTTTTATTAAGATGTCTATATTTTCAAAACTTTTTAATTGAGATTTGAAGATTTAGATAAATATTTCACGTTTCAATTTAATTTCTAATAATATTATTTATTCCAAGAATATATTTCCATTAAAATTACCTAATTGTACCATTTTTTTCTATAAATATACAGAATAAAAATAAAGATATTTTTCTTTGAATTGAACTAATGATCGCTTTCAATAGTATCAGATATAGACGATACAATCTTATTATTATTATAAGAATATAGTCCTTTGTAATAAATATTTTTTTATAATTAATCGCGAAAATCTGGAATTATTTGTTTATTAATATTAGTATTAATATATCATTTAGCGTTAATACAAAATAAATGAATATTTATTTATTATCACCTGACACAGCATCTCATCGCGTTACGCACTCGATTGTACGTCTTGGTAAAAACTTATCAGAGGTCGGGCGTTGACGCGGTGGTGATGGTGAGGTGGTGAAGGGTGGCGGACGAGATCTTAAGAGAGATGGGCGGTGGGGGTACAGTCAACTTATGCGGGTGATACTCGACTACCAGGGGAAAAGCGGAACATGTTCCGTGTAATTAGTTTCGCTCACTTCCACGCCCGCCGGTTCGTATCTGGAAGTTTTCAACTTTGTTTCGGTTAACTCGCCCGATAAAACAGGTGAAATTTTGTTTTCGATAAATTTCGTCGTTCTGCGCAAGTCACCGCGATTGAGATTAGCTGCTCCGGATGCGTAATTTATGATGCCGACAGTATTCGCATTTCGCAACGGGGTAGAGCGTGCTAATTAAAAAGTCGTTTGAAAGTAAACGGGTCGCGTATCATTGGGCCGCACCGTTGATTTATGACGAAATTAGTGGGATCTGTACGGCGCGGACCTGTTTATGTTTGTCTTATGGCGTAATTAAGGAGTTGCAAAAGAAAAAGTCGTTTGTTACAATTTGCAGTAGTCCCGGGCAATCTCTCTCGAAAGCTTCGAGATGCCGCCATGAAAATAAAGAACCGATATTCCGATCGTTAAGTCTGCCCTCCGTTCGCTATCCGTTGCCTCTAATGGCGAACGAGTCACTTCATCGGAAACGTGAATAAAACAAATGAGCTAGAAAATGGATAATTTCAGCCTTTTTTTGATCAAATAAAATTCATTTCAACGAAGTTATTTTCTTTCGTTTTATTGAATATGAATATTTCGTTTGAACATTTATTATTAACATGAATTTATCTGCACCCTTATTGACACAATTAAATTAATTGCCGGTAAATATACTTCGTCGGATGAATCTAGCGAGTTGTGAGCTCGGTCTTAAATTAATTGTCGACCGCTATTGAAATCTTGAATATTGCAGAGAACTGTTCGATGACTCTAATTCTATAGTTAACAACATTGCATATATATCAACATAAAGATTATTCTGACTTAATATTATATTTGATTATATTATTGAAAAGCTGGTTACTATGAAATAATCTATTTTACTCTTTAAATGTGCTAGATGTTTTTTCAGTTATTTAGAATATAATAAAATAACAAAGAGAAAACCTTACGAAGATACAAATAACGTAGACAATGTACGTATATATGTAGAAAGTCCAATACGTCTTGAGACATCAAGAATGTTGAGCTTGCTCTTCGTGCTGCTGTATCCAGATTAGACACTAGAGGGATTGTTCAGAACGAATTACGCTACTCCGATACTCGATGTTTCAAATATTACTATCTTTCAATTATTAGAATAGGTCATTAGTATTAATAAGCATTTTATTGAGATTTTATAAAAAACCATTTCGTCAATGTTAGGAATCATATGTTTTTTCTATTTTCGGAAATTTTCGAGAAAATTTTTTATGCTAGAACATTAAAAAAGCTTTGATTGTGGCTAAAAATTCTAAAAGAGTAAAAATTGTCAAACAAGTCACTTATTTTAATGACAAATATTATTATTAACGAGTAAATAGTATTACTTACGAGTAATGGAAATTGTGAGCCTAGAAGGGATTAGAAGGCGAATAGGTATGGCTAAAAATGCGATGTCAAAGCTATCAACGATTTGGAAA